>OY735235.1:20464050-20481550 GCA_963457665.1 Thysanoteuthis rhombus
TTAAAAATGAGTTTTTTTTTACCTGATGATAAGGATCTGTGACTTTTTGAGGTAACAACCTGCTCGAACTGGCCATTCCTCATATGAAGCTTGCATAAATCTGTAAATATCTTTCACGATCATCGTCTTGTATCCGAATGTTACGCTTCGATTCAAATAAAAGAGTCGAGGAAAAAATGTAAAAAGGAAAGGTAAATAGTTTACAGAAGGATGAGAAGGGGAAGGTATGGAAGAAGATGTGATTCAATTCGTGGGTGAAGAAAGTTTGATAGTTTGATAAGCGGATAAGGATGTAGGGGATAGAAATACGTTTGGTAGTTCATCGATGGGGTCGTAGAATATCTGTATATGAAACTTATCCATGTTTTAATAACATACATTGAAACATACACGGGTTGCAAAAATTTGAATGGATAAAGGAAACAAGATATAGGCATAGGGAAATTGATGAACTTAGTCCTCAACATCTGTGGAATTTTAATGGATCCATTTAGTCCATTTTTAACTGACTAAGAAACTGTAGAAACCTTTTTTCAACAGTTTTGGTCGACGGTTTCTCCATTGCATTCTGTGATCCGTCGTAAAACAACATTAATTACGCTTCTTTTATGTACAACAGAAAGCCGCAAGCTATTTGATAGTAACGAAAAAAGAAAATAGCCTACCAAGGTGAACGCAGTCTCAGTCCCTTTCCAAAGCTTTCTTCCACTTTTCAAAACAAAGTTCTATTTCGAAATCGCTATTGTTGCATTTTTATAAAACTCATCCACGGTCTGCAATCTTTGAGAGAAGCCAGAACTAACAGGGAGCCAAGTCTGGACCATCGATGGTGTTGAGAGACCCTGATGATGCAATGTTTTGCAAAATAAAAATGACAAGACGTGATAAATGGAAAAAAAAACATATAGTTTCTCACAAGAGGAATCATTCTATTGTTGCTAGAGTGTTTCTCTCTTCTATTGTCAGTATTCTTCGTCTTGTAACAATTCAAAATTTATAAAAGACGATGTACAATTGTTCAGATTTCCTCGTTAATCATTATCCTATCTTTATTTTATTTATATACTCCTTTCTTCTCGGTTGCTATTTCTATTTTTTTCCATTTGTCAAAATATCTTGCCAACAGTATTTTTCAATTTTGGTATTTTTTTCCCTTCCAAGTCATTTTTCTAGCCTTATTGATATGACTGATTTTTTTAAAGTTTGTTTTTCAATTGCGAATAACACATTCAGTCATTTTGCCTTGTGACCCGATATAAATGATGATTTATTCAACAAGGAATTATACACGAGCATTTCAACTTTCTTTTAAAATTTTGAAAGTTCATGACGTTTTTGCCAGGCACCCATGGTTTCACTCTGCGACAAAAATTCAATAAGAAAATTTGGTTACACATAAGACTCAGCTGTGCAAGTAAAATTCAAATCAAATTTCGTAAAATGTATGATGGTAGAATGAAATGAAATATTCAAATTAAGAATCATGTGTACGCAATGTTCATTTAAAGATGATACTTATTCATAAAGGTACAACATCGATTTTCAGACCCCTTTTTTTCCGTATCTGTACATGGTTAAAAGTAGACCCTGAAATTTCTCGAAGCTCTCACCTTTTTTTTAAGTGTCGGTGTTATGTATGAATCCATATCTCACTTGCTTGTACTGCAGTAATTTTCTAAAGGACCTTGACTAATTTGCCTTCATTTCCCCCAGTACAGGCTTTTTAGCAATATGCAATGTCAGTGGTAGAGAAAGGTGCAAGCGCAAATCTACATGATTCATTACTTTCTTTCTAAGTATGTAGTAGAATAAAACACACACATACTTTCGCGTTTGGAGTTGCAGAATATTTAGTCTCTCTGTGATTACAACATTAAATTTACTTAATAAACATACCAGTAACTCTTTCGTTAAAATAGGAAGCTTCAACATTCAAGTCATTTTTGTTGCATTAAGCCTTCAATTCATATTCAATATTTATTTAATCTCAGTTCTTAACATTTTTAGTTTTTTAAAGACGAGGGGTGTGTATAAGTTGTGGATCAGTGTTTGACTGGAATATTATTATCTCCTCTGTTGGTCCAGCAACTAAATAGCCAGGTACCGTTTTGTTGGGAAATCAGTTGTGTGCACATAAATACACGGCTTGATTTTTAATCATAGGAAATCAAATAAAAGTCCTCCTAAATCTATGCTCCCCAAATATACACTTCATCCTCTTACGTTTCCAGGAACTTTTTAAGAGCCCATTTTAAGAGCCGTCTTACAGCTTATTCTGTTACCGTAGATTATCTCTCTTATGCTCTAAGAGACCTTCTGGATTTTGCTCTCATCATTTATTTGCTATTGGAATCCAATTCGTTTGCACCACCCATTCTGTCAATCATCATACTTTAAAACACTTTTTTCTCCTCTGGCTCAGTTTGATCGAATCAATTATGTCGTCATTGACAGTTTCATTTCTCTTGCTACCAGAACGTTATACACGAATTATCTGTTATGTCTTTTTTTTCCGTTTTGGTATAAGTAGTTCTTGGCCTCAATGTTTGTACTTTCTGCTCTAAATGTCTATGTATTATATATACGATAACTTTATGCCTTCGGTGAAGCTTGCATTCATTCTGGATCATCATCAATCACTTTCCTTGTGATTTGCAATATTTAATCAGCTGCTCAAGAGACAGACAGAGTAGTGTGAATACATATCCTCTATCCAATTTTGTTTGCAGAAGTTATAACTATCCTTACCTCTGCTGACGAAAATGATTGTTTCACAAACTTATAAAGAACGTTCATAGATATATCTATGATTGATAATAGCTATCTATTCTTGTGATAAGCTTTCATATGTTTTTTTCATTCCAATACAGTGGTTGAAAAATACATGTGTTTAAAACACATGTTTTTTCCCCGGCTCAATTCATCCTATGAGTAGACATATTTCTCTTTTTCGAGTGAACATCCAATCGCATTGCTGTGTCATTGAAACGTGAATTCTGATTGGCTGTTATCTTCTCCTTTGTAAAATGCAATATTTTGTTTTCATCCCGACCTCGAAGATCATTTTCCTATTCGAACATTGCCCAAAAATATGTAGATCAATGACGACACAAAAGAAAACATCGGGTTAGCGGTGTTGGGAATAGATTCTGAATAGCCACTCAAGTGTAAATTGGCTCCGTTAAAAATATACGTTTCCGGAGAGAGGCAAAGTTCTTGAATCAGAAAGAAAAAAAAGAGAAGTTTTATATGGGACAACAGAGGCATAATCATAAGCATATATATATATATATATATATATATATATATATATATATATATATATATATATATATATATATATATATATATATATATATATATATATATATATTGTCATGGATATATGTTTCTATATATTGTCATATATATATATATATCATATATATCTGAATATATATATATATATACGTCATATATATCTGAATATATATATATGCATATATATATATATATATATATATATATATATATATATATATATATATATATATATATATATATATAAGCCATGTATTGAAACCATAGCTGAAAGGGAGGAGGTGTTTGATCGACATTGTTGGACAGCCATGTTGATATAAATATTTTGTTTTTACAATCCCGGAAACTGTCACGTGGTAAATAACATGGTAAATATCAAAGTATATATATATATATATATATATATATATATATATATATATATATATATATATATATATATATATATATATATATATATATATATAACAGGGAAAAATCACTGAAAGAAAATTAGGTAAAATGCATAGACAAATATTTGGAAATGAGTGATGGAAGTGACGCAAAAATATTCGAATAAATCATTTTTCAATGTTCAGTATTTGAAGCTGTAAAGCTTTCTATACTATGAATGCAGGTTGTTTTGAAAAGATACAATCAGTTTTTCGACAGGTAGTATTCAACCTATCTTGAATGTAAAATTCACTTCAAAGATACAAATAACAAAATGATAAGAAAAAGAAAAGCTAATTACTCAGAAAATTTTAATTTGTAACAGCTGTCCTGACTGATTCCATCTAAATAAGATGCAGGACAGTGTCCGTTTCAGTACACAAACTTTTCATTGTTTTGGAAAACAACGTAGCTGACACAACACCAACGAAAAGATGTTTAGATTAGGTTAACTCATGATGCTATCTTTTCAACTGTTATATAATGCTTTAAGTACGACGTTGCCACAAATGTTGTAGCTTAAAACTTACGTCAACGTGAATTTACCTAATATGTTGGATTGAATCCTATATAAAACAACCTATATATATATATATGTATATATATATATATATATATATATATATATATATATATATATATATATATATATATATATATATATATATATATATATATATATACATGGTTTTCAATCATATCATGTTCATTTCTGAAAGAATCCCATTTCCTATCATATGAGAAAAAATGATTCCCATTTTGGTCCAAGGATCTATTGATAACTCAAGCTTGATATATCTATCTGCTTGCTATACAAGGAGTTGTAGTCTGGAACTAACAAGTCAAAAGATACGCTATTTGTCAAACACGTTAGTGGTTCGGCTCGTCGATCGCTCACGTTTCATTTCAAACTGATGACAGTTGTAGAAAAACAATAAAATTTCTCTTTGACTTTACTAAAAAGAAAAAATTCTATTACAATGTATCAATCAATAAAGCTGACTGATTCATTTTTAATCATTCTAGAAAATATCTTTAAATCACAATACAGATATGTATTTTTCTGTTTCGACGAGATTGATAAGGTGTGGTAATGAGGCCATTTTAAAAAGGATTGAGTGGTTACATTTTTCGCCAGAAACGGGAATATTTTAATTTTTCCGTTTTCACCAAACATTTATATAAACACCTATGGCTGTCTATGATATATATCTCCAAACATTTTTCAAAGAAACAGTATAAACAATGAATGTTCAAGTAGGTAAGCCCAATGGCAAGAGCAACGCTACATTGAAACTGCAAACCCTATCAGTCGCAGGCTCGATTCCTGAAGTAGTCCCATTTTTTTTGATCGCTCATTCTATTTATGTTGTCAAGGCCAAATGATACATTCATCGTTTAATAAAGGGAGATCATTTCAAATAGAGTTCAATTATAATATAATGCAAGTTATGATCATTATGTCGTATCATACATGAATCTGTTTCTGAATAATATGATTGTCAGCGTTGGAAGAGGCGGATGGTTGGTTAGTGAATTGTACGTGGGTCGAAGACACAACGAATCACTCCCCCTCGATCCCACCCCACCCACCAAATTCACAGACCAACTAAAAACACATCCGGTTTCTTGTTGCGCATTAATTTTCTGAAGCTTGAATTGAACGAAACGGTGAGATAAAGATTAATTTATCTGAAACAGTCGTCTTACTCACATACTGTCGGATGAACCATACATCAATGCACACGTACTCACACACACACACACACACATATATACATATATATATATATATATATATATATATATATATATATGTGTGTGTGTATCTTATATATATATATATATATGTGTGTGTGTGTGTGTGCGCATGTGCGTATACGTATGTGTGCGTGCATGTGTCTGTTAGTCCGATGCTTTGGAGTTTTAACGCAATATTACGTGAATCTTCTGTTTCTAAATGAGCATGTTTGTGCATGTATACATAAAACACTCTCACACAGACATATGCAAACACACACACACAAATACACACATATATATATACAAAACACATATGTATCATTTATATTGGTATAAATAATATATATATATATATATGTGTGGGTGTGTGTATGTTTTTTGTACACATTTACAAACATGTGCATATATATATATATATATATATATATAAGCACAATACATATGTATAATTCATATAGATATAATATATATATATATATATATATATATATATTAATGTACATATAATGTACACATGCACAAACAAGTGCATATATATATATATATATATATATATATGTATATATATATATATAAACAAAATACATACGTATGATTTATATAGATATGAGCAGTATTAATATATGCATATTATGTACACTTAAATATATACACACACACACACACATATATATGCGTGCTTGTCAGTGTGTATGTGTGTATGTGTGTGTGTGTGTATGTATGTGTGTTCGTGTGTGATGTTGTCATAAGATATGCAGTTGTTACATAATCCCGAAGTATATACAAGCGATATCATGGTGTGTTCATTCCCGTCAGAATCTCCATACACTTTTGTCCAGGCTGTCTTGTACAGGATTTGAAGTGTGTCCAGTTCTTCACCGATAAGAACTTGTTTGTTCTATCTCAACCAGACGTCTGGTTCAGAAGACTGAATCGAGTGAACGTAAATTGCACAAAATGAAATTATGGCATTATCTGTTCACGAGCAGAACAAGTCAAATCCAATATTATTCTGTTTATAAATGCTCTCCATTCCGCCCCCATCTGTTACGGAAATTTGAAACATGTTGCTTTTCAAACATATTTCTTTTTGTTGTCTGTAAAACTGTGTATACAGTTCAAGTTGAAATGATTTGTGGCTCTTACGTTGAATTCCTTTCCAAAATTCCGTCTGCGAAGTTGAGCCATGATTTCCCTATCTGATACTTTGTAGATAACACTCTACTTATAAGTTGCTCCTGTTACTGTAATTGCTTTGATCAAATAATCATTTCTTCAGTCATTGTAAGTGGTCCCTCCAAGGTTGGTCATTTAGCGCTCAACTAGTGAACTTGTCAACTCTGTTAATCTAATGCCAATTTTATAGCTGTGTGACCTAGGCCATTATAGCCTTGTGAACCTCTTTAGACAAGCTTCTATCACAGCCGCTATAAATGTTTGTTTTCTTCATTTAAATCTAAATTCTATTGTTTTAGAAGACAACTAAACTTCTAAATTCTTTGAGTATTGTGTTGCTTTTGTGACTAATAATAATAATAATGTGGTGATAATTAGTTTCATAAGCAGGATTTATTCTGGGAACTGGGTACAGCACACTATACTCGAACAAGCAATTCATCATCATCATCATCATCATCATCATCATCGTCAGCCTTTTAACATCAGTCGTTGGACATAGACCTTCTGCAAAAATTCACCAGACTGCTCTATTTTGGGTGTTGCGTAGCTATTAATTTCTAAATCCGTCTGTGAGGATTCATGTTGTGAGTCACGATGGCAAGTTGTTTGCTGACATCCTAGCAACATATCCAGCCCATGGTTGTTCAAGTTTTCTAATGGCTTCTATGATATCTGGAGCTACCGTCTTTTTATACTATACTGCACTGTCTTCAAATCTTTTCATTTGAGGTTGAACATGATTCTCCCATGTGCACGCTTGAAGGTCTATTTTTGGGAACTAAATTCCAAATTCCAACTCCATTGGTGACTATCAGGAGGATGCATTGATTGTATACCTATCTTTTTAGGACTAGAGATCGCTGTTTCAAGGGCTTTTCAACCTAAAATGATTCTCTTCTTTCGAGTATTTCATGGAGATTTATCATCCTTCGTAAATGTGGTCAACTTTCTTCAACTCTGCGTTTCCGATAGTACACGCAAAAAAAAATGTTACAGGCTTCTGCAAGTTAGTTCTTTCTAAGGAACACAGTCTGTGTTCACTTAACAGGATAGAATCTTATCTTATCAATTCATTCCGCTGTTAGGCAACACATTCTGTCCTATACCCTGGGTAGCGTTCTTGAGGCCAATAAACCTTTGCCTAGCAATTAAACCTCTTTCAATTTTTAACGTTGGGGTTTTTGCTAACATCAAATTGAAAATCATAAACGTATAACTTAATTTCATTCATACATACAAAGAATGTCATCTCTTTTCCACTGAATGTTAGTAACAAAATTTATCAGGCTATTGCATGCATTTCTATTTCCCCACTCTCTCTACCTGGAACGTATTTAGTGCGCACTGCCGGGCTCTCCTGTATTGTCTTTGATTTAAATGAGGTCAGAAGTACTTCAATAGCTTTGAGGCCAAATCTCATGACACATTAACTTTCCAATCGGTCTTGCTCGAAAATCAATAAAAGAAAACATAGTTTTCTTCATTGATCTTGACAAGTTTTTACGTTATTGTTTTATTGCAAACGAAAATAATAAAAAGTAAGATAAAGGTAAAGGGTAGTCAAAAATTAATAAGATGTTGCTTATTGTTCTTCATCTAAAATAATAATGAATTATAAAAATGTTATTTGCTTTTGTTTTAAATCGATGTTTTGAAAGTAAAAGATGATACGATAAAATTCAGGCAATAAAATGGCAGGTCACATTTCATTTTTTACATGAAAGCTATGATCAGGTTATTCACGAACAACGCGAGACTGGACAGTTATTAAAACAATGAGAAAAGAAAAGAAATAAAGGTTTAGTTTCTAATGATAGAAGGAAAGCTGATTTGCATGCAGCCATCTGTAAAACATAAACCAATCAAGACGATCACATTTTCTTCCCTGTTTGTTTCATATCTATGGGAAGAAATGCTTTTGTCTCAAGAGGAGGAACGTTCTATCGGCTCAAATCGCAGTTACTTGAGCGCCCATTCTAACACAGTAACAGTAACTGGAGATGCATGTGCATGGCATTAAAATACATGTACGATTGAAAATATTATGCCTGTGGCTGCAGAATTAGCTGATCGAATAACAAAGAGATTACAGTTACTTTTCTTTATTAACTCTTTTGAAATTAGTGTATAGAATTACCCATTTCCTATTTATTCTCACAAGGCAATTTATCATTGTAAACCTTTATTATTCAGCTCTTTCATAATTCTCTGTATTTGACAAATGTCGAAAGATTAGAGAAATAAAATGATTGATCTTTTGAATTTGCTTCGAAAGGAACGGAGTAACAAAACAAAGCGAAATGATTAGGGAAATCAAATTTGAACAAAGACACGAGTTCTGTAATGATTTTTGGCAAGAGGAAAAAGAAGGTGTTGATGTTGTACCATTTTCTATCTTTCCAAATCGGTATGTTTTCTTTGAAAAGCCCCAAGAGATTCTGCGAGAGACACCAATCATAAATCTGTTTAAGCACTGCAGAGAGATATTTACGCAACTTATATATCAGTACAACACAAGTCTACAAGACTAGGATACTTAATAAGGTTCGAACTCGCTACTCAACCAATCTTTTGGATGATTAGTTTGAGGACCTTCCTATTCAAGGTCCCCCCGTGTATACAAACCTTGTGAGGTGTTTGTGTGTGTTGGGGCTATTTGTGTTCGTTGAAGAGCAAGAGAAAGAGAGAGTGAATCGCTGATATTTGTTGGGTTTTATTTGTGTGCGTGGAAGAGCTCGGGTAAGGGTTACTATACACATAATACCGTGTTTTTTGTTGTTTTTTTTTTATTTCAATTTGCTCTTTATCACGGCCAACAGCGTTTTGCTCGGCATTTATTGATACATACATTTGATGTATACGTCTGAACATCTTTCAAAGTTGAGGGTGCTCGTTCCTGATTATGGGAGCCTTCCTTACTTCATCTTTATTTTTTCTCTAGTTATTTGTCCGTATCTTCCACCGTCCGTGAGGCACATTGACTGGCGGCGCGTGGAGGAGAAGGAAAAAGAAACCGGACCTGAGTAAACGAAAAGAAAACCTGGGTAAATAAGCCAATGAATAAATGACTGAAATCGAAGAGCTAACCACACGAAAGCTCACGAATCGAAAGAGCAGTCATCCGAAACACCGAACCTTATCGCCAGTCTATAGGCGTGCCAGAATAAAAACTCCCAGAATAAAATGTTGTGAGCAACGAAGCGGATATCATCTTATGGACGACACTTCGCGTCAGTTCTTAATAAGAATTTTTATTGATGCTGTGACTGCCATTAACAAATTTGTTACCGCCATTTTCCTTCCTTCCATTATTATTATTTTTTTTTCAAATAGATAGAAATATTTCCACGAAAGACAACAAAAAGCATCGTTGTGGATGTTTTGCTCAATGCTGGATATTGAGTCTCGTTTGTCCTCAGCTAGCAATTTTCAAGTACGGAAGCATAAAGGTAAAAAAAATTGAGATTAACTGGTGTGATAAAAACGAAAAGAACTGAATATCGCTGATTTCTTATGGAGGACACATTGCGCCTGTTTTTAATGAGGCTTTTTATTGATGCTGGGCCAACATCAACAAATTTGCAATAGCTATTTCCTTTACGTTTTTCTCTGCTTGCTTTGTCCTTCATTTTCTCAAACCAGTAAAAAAAATGTGTTCATCCATACCGAGTTGATATGATCGTAAAAGTGGAAAACACTGAAAAATATTTCAACATTAAATATACAAATCCATTGACAATATCACACATTGTGAAATATTTGCCGTTTTCATGTTCAAATTTTCAGAAAACAGAAGAAAAAATAATGATGCGTCAGTACGAAATAGTTATTTTCAATGCCATATACCTAAAAGTAAATTCGGCCTGTTCCGCTAAAGGTTTCCAAAAACTTGAAAATTCAAAAATGCCACAACACTCTCATCAAAATTTGGGGGAAATATTCTTTGTTAAGGGTTATACCAGCATTTTTTTTGATAAATTCATTTGATGATTTATTTTAATTTTTGTACCGGGTCTGTATCATAATTTTCACATTATGTGAAAGATAAATCCATGGAAGTATAAGTCTATTACCTCAAGACAAAATGTTTGCCCAAGTAAGGATTAGTACAATTTTCTATGCGTGTCTGGATCTCGAAAGAAAAGAGAAAGTTATTGTATGCTGACATGGAAAGAAAACAGTGAAAATAAAAGTTTCTTTAAATTCTGAAGGTCTTCTGGAAGCACTCAAAATACACCTTGGATCAACCCCCTGATTATAGACATGTAATCAAGCTTTGAAAATTAGATATTCTTGTTCAGTGTATTCTTTATCATGTTCATGATTATTATATCACATTAAGTCGGTAGGCACTTTTCTTAACGGTCTTGATTTCTTTAAGATAATCTGAATTTTTAGAATGTAATTCATGCTTTCTTAGTAGGCAATTAGATTATTTTAATTTCATCGTAGTGATCTCTCTGCTTATTATTGCATGTATATAAATTAGCACTAACTCAAAACTCAGATAGCCAGGATTACATCAGTCTATCCAAGATGCCAAACTTTTAGAGTATTCACGTGGGTTATTACAAAATCAAGGTCGTTGTTTTCGGTAAAAACCAGGGTCGTCAGTTTCTTTCTATCAAAATCAGATACAAATGTACCAAAAATAAGTGAAACCTGTACAGAAAAGAAAGATGTATACATATCAACTTTTTGATAACGGGCTAATTCTCAAAGGAAACAAACGTCTAATGGATGGAAAGCAGAAAAGTCACTTGCAAAATTCTTTAATTTATTTGTAGCGCACAGGGCTTCACTAGTTGAGAGAATCCACATTCAAAGTAAAAATTTGTGAAGTATGCTTCAGAATCGTGATAATAGCCGCTGGAAAACAGATCTTTTTATTTAGATAAAAAAGCATCCTGTATTTGAACTATTTATTTTGTAACAACGTACCCAGCCAATAATACTAAAATATTCAATATTTTTAGGAATAAAAATATTCATTTTCAAAATGATGCTTTTTGCGGTTAAGAACCACGCTCTTCCTTTGGACATCGCGTTTTTCAGAGCAATTTTCCTGAGTCGGTGTCATTTAAAAAAGTCACTTAAAGTAAAGATCTCAACAAGATGACAGGAATTTTATCAAAATTGGTCGAGTTTTATAAAAGTTACTACAAAAGCCGTCAGTTTGCGTAGAATATCAGATTAATCATGTTTAGGCTGAGTGGTAAACCCGCCTGTCCGATAGACACAAAAATAACTACAAAGGAAAACAAATAATTTCCTCGATACTGCTTTGTCAATGTTACATGTTTTTCAACTCAATGTTTCGTAATGTCTGGCTACTAAGGAAAAATCGATTCCCTGAATTTGTGATTGAATCTGAAAAACATAATCACAACTGAAAAAAATTGAAATTTTGGAAATGAGGGTGGCCTAACCAGTTCACAACACAAAAAACAAAATCAACGTACCAAGTTCAAATTTTGTCCAAGCTAACATTTAATTCGAACTATTGCCCTGGGAAAGGCCTGAATCTATCTCTTCTACCCATCCAAGTAATGGGAAGAGAGAATATATAAGTACCCATACATCAGTATTAGACGTTTTTCGATGAGTCCTACGGTCTGCCCAGATACGTTAAACAAGAAAAATAAGATAGGAGGAAAAGTTGTGACGTCATTAAAAGGTTTGACGCAATCAAAAGAAAATCTATTCCATTCAATTTTTTTACAAGCTGCTAACAATGACTTAATAGAATACCTAGGTAGAATACAAACAAATGAAATATCACAGATTATAGGTATTTCTCTATGTTTTTTATTATAGATTATCCTTTTTGACTTTTATCCTTAGAAATTAGGTGAATTCGGCTATGAAATATATAAATTGATAGCATGTAGAGAAGTAATCGAAGTTTATCAAAGCTATGGTTCTTAATGAAGGACGCATTTTTTTGATAAAACAATTTTTGAAAGTTGCTCCACACACAATTAGGTCTGGCCTACTTCAGACATACACCTTCCGAACAGGCACTATCTCAGTTAACTGCAAGCTGCATTTTATTCCGTAATCAAGAAACAAATCCCGCCAGCGTGTATAAACATTTCACATTTGCCACCACGACGCACATGATGTGAGGCGTAATGTTCGACTCAGTGTCTTCACCCATTAAACTGCTCTCAACGATAAACTTGCATGAGCTAACAAGTCAAAAAATGGTAGAGAGGTCCCTCGCTCAAAGGTTTTCTTCCTTTTTTGTTATTGTTTTATTTGATTTTCCTGCTTCTGGGCAAATGGCCCAGCAGATTCAAGAGCTCTGTTGTCCTCTAAAGTTGTCAAATACTCTGATACTGGACCTTACGTAAACCGGAATACGTATTTTCAGGTTAAAATAAGTTCTACCTGCATGTTTAACTTAGCTTAGGAGACCGTTCCTTTCCTGCATGTACGTATAGAAAATTGGCAGTATCTGAGGTTATTAAAGGCAAAGTAGAATGTTACTTTATTTCAAACGGTTGTTGCTGCTTTATTGAGGCCATTACGTGCTATGCAAGTGCCTTGAAGGGGAACTTGATATTTTTTTTTACAAATCCAATTCCTAAGTAAAGCTTTTAGAAGATAAGTAGATAAATAAATGAAGGGCATATCGACCCATACTCTCAAAGGCTGCAACAAGAGGTTATGAAAGTAGAAATAGTAATATTTCAAATTTTCGGTTTTTCTTCTATTGATTTGCGAATGATTTTGCATCAGGTGTAATTTGTATGAATATAGTGAATTGGCTTGTATGTAATTAGGTGTATTTACGTCCATGGATTGTTGCATAGGTATTTATTTGTGCTAGTTTTTGCATAAGTCCATGAATGCGTCACGTATATATATATATATATATATATATATATATATATATATATATATGTATATATATATATATATATATACACATATATATACATATATACATATACATATACATATATATATACATATACATATATATATATATATATATATATATATATATATATATATATATATATATATATATATATATATATATATATATATATACATATGGACTCAAGCAAGCGCATGTATAATCTTGCGTACCTTTTTACAAAACTCTGAAAAGATTTTCATCAAGGAGTTCAAAGTTCCTTCCGGGCACTTTCCGTTCTCCATTAAGGATCTTTTTTTAAAATCCCCAACAGTTTTATCCTTCAAACTCTACGACTAAAAGTGGATTGAAAGGGAATGTGAAAAGAAAAGAGAGATGTAATGGAGCACTCTGTTGATTTTTTTGCATCAAAGACCTTTTTATTCTCCTACATTCCCTCCACCATATATAATTTTCAATCAAAAAGGGAATAGAGGGATGATATCATATCCAAAGGTCTTGGTTTATGCTACAACAGTGATGAGGGAATTGGATTCACATTGAAATATTCTTATTTATTGGAATACAGATCAGAAAATATAAATATCTGTAAAAAGTAACAAGAAAACCATGGTTGATATGCCAAATATGTACTTAAACAATAAGCATTCTCTGGTTCCTGGGGCTCCTTGGACCTTGGTATGGTTAATTCTAACTGCTATCATTGGCATTGTGCTTTTAGACAACTATTAGCTCGTATATGTGTGTGCAATATCATGTGTACGTTTTTGGGTTGTTGTTTTTAAGTATATGAATGCATGTATGCAATTCTATTGTCCTATGGTATAGAAATTGTAATCAGCAGAGTAAGTTCGAAATCTAGCTGAGGTAGAATATGTCCTTTGCAGAATATCCTCTTACTGGTATCATGTAACTTGGTGCAAGTTGTTACAAAGTACGCTATTTTATCTCTTTTTATTTAATTTTTAGAATGACCCATCCGTCTTTGCAGCCAATTGAACAACACTTGTTGAGCCCTCCAGGGGAGTAAGACTTGGTATGGAGTATGAAAACCCTGGGATGCATAGCCGGCGGGGACCCCCCCCCCTCACTTGGCTTTTCTGCTGTAATCTGAAGAAAGAAAAGTGATATGATTGGAATTGGTTTGAGCGCAGAAACTACCCTGCAAAGAATCAAAGTTTGCAACAACTTACTTCTCGCGGGTTAAACTCCCGGACGTGTAATCTGATTGGTCCATCTCCTAGACTTGTTGTCAACCATGACTATTGACCTCTGCCTGTTCTTTCCTATTCACACAAAGCTAGTGTTTACGTATGGTTAGAATTTATTCAAGCCTTTTACCCTGGACATCAGTGCAATATGAACACAGACTGTCTCAGCTTGAGTTTAAGTCGATGTAATATAAATATACATAAGTATATATATATATATATATATATATATATATATATATATATATATATATATATATATATAAGTATGTATATATTTATAAATATAGATAAGTCATATAAAAGTTTAAAAAGTGATAGCTAATAAAAAAAATTAAGTAGAAGAGAAGCTCTTCGTAATATCGAGGTTGCAATTTACTTGGCGTCAAAGAGAGGATGGCGACGCGTCCTATACATAAAATTACTTTGATATTTCGAATCACATCCATGTAATTACGTTATTTTGGATTTACTTGATTACATTTATGATGTCCTGTGATTATCAAGAGGATTCAAGTAATTAAATACCCGGATGAAAAACAGGATATTCGGTACTGATAGGGTAAAGGTACATGTGACAGCATTGGAATTAAGTTCCATATGGAAGAGAATACTGACATCAAAAGAAAATGGCAACACTACTAAGCTTCTGATAAATAATACTCGAGGATTTTGCACTTGAGAAGCATGAATAGTACTACATATTTATCTAGAAATCATGAATTGCATTACATCATCATCATCATCATCATCATCATCATCAGTCATTTATTGTTGGTCGTTGG
Source organism: Thysanoteuthis rhombus (assembly GCA_963457665.1). NCBI lineage: Eukaryota > Metazoa > Mollusca > Cephalopoda > Oegopsida > Thysanoteuthidae > Thysanoteuthis > Thysanoteuthis major. The sequence goes on from OY735235.1 coordinate 20,479,590, forward strand.
ACATAGACTTTACCTAGAATCCACCACAATTCTCTGTCATGGGCATCGTGGAGCCATTATTCTCTGAATTAGTTTAGTTCATTTCTCCATCTTGTATTCTGTTGGCCACGGTTTCGCATGTGATCTCTGGGGATTGATGAGGTGAATCATAATGTCCATCATTTGTCTGCCATTCTTGCAATATTACTATCCTATTGCCATTTGAGTTTTTCAATAGATTCTATGAAGTCACGGACTGTTTTCTCCCTGATATAGTGTGCTATCTTGTGATCCCTCCATGTAAGGTGTAGCATGATTCTCTCATGTAAGCATTGCATGCTTCTCAGTCTGCGTTAAAAGACCTCCTGTCGTTACATGATTGATATATCACTCACCCTAGACGGTGTGAATAGACTAAACAATTAAAGAAAATGGAGCTGCTGCAGGAAATGAACCTACCACAAATTCAGTGGATGTTCTAACCTTCGTACTAAACAGCCGTCGGTAATGCAAAAGCCAAAATAACTGTTTTTACTCCAAGTCTTATCTCCTTCATTCTCAGTCTATTTCTCTCTTTCAACGGGATAGTTATGTATAAAGAGATGGACGTACTTGGTCCGCTACGATGAATTATAAATTGTTTTATGTTATACAGAAACTTATTCCCATGATTTCCCATCGTTACACAGTGAATGTATCACTTTCCCTATCCATCTATTTGTTTTGGGTTTTTTTTTTGTTTTGTTTTTTCGCCTCTTATCTATCTCCGTGTACCCCTAAATCTCAGTTTATCCCCCTCATTTCGAACTTCTCCGTCTATATGAGACTTTCTTTATATCATGGTGTCCATCCATCTAAGCCTCTTCATACGTTGCAATAGTTAGCAACTCGAAAAAGAGAATCGGTGTACAGAGTTTGAATTTCGTGTGAGGCTTTTGAGTACGAATTTTAACTACGTGAGAATTTGATTTTACCGAGATTCGAACTTAAGTCCCCTATCCCTTGGCGACTCTGCTCTGTTGACTGAGCTAAACGCATTTTAGGCAAGCAAGAGTTCGAAAGGAAAGTTTCATCAAGACTACTTTCTCTTTTTGGGCTCGAGTCCCACGCAGCGCCTAGGTTATTTAGTGGCCGACTTAGTCATATTCGAACGGAATATAAATATTAAACCTATCTTTCCAACTTAATTACAATTGCTCTTTATCGAAACATGATCAGGTGGTCAGTCCACAACAGTTAGCAAACAGCCCAGATCGAACCTTCATCTTTGGAAGCCAGGTTCTCAAAACCAACTTCGCAAGCTACAAAATGTCCTGTGGATGACAGGAGATCTAATCTAACCTTCAAACCTTTCACTTTTTTCCCAATAGTACGTCAATTTTCTCGCACGATATTAGTCGTAATTTGATCTTGCCTTTTCTTTGTTAGTAGTGATTATATTATTATTATTATCATTATTATTATTATTATTATTATTATTATTATTATTATTATTATTATTATTATTATTATTATTATTATTATTTTATAATCTGCTGTAACACAACAGAAAAGTGCATACACACTCCACAGGAATATATTTAAAAGAAACAAGGTTGATATTTTACACTCGTCCGTCCGCACAAACTGTTGAGTTTGGGCGAAAAACAGTTGAACAAAACAATATGACAAGATTGAATTTCGTAAAGGAAAGCAAGCTGACGGTGAAAAAAAAAACACATTATTAATTAGGTAGCATCGTCTGAGATGAAGATGGAAAAACGAAACTTTCACCACCATTTCGACTTATCATTTTATTATGATAATTATAAATTTAGAATTAGTCATTTTTTCAATTCCATATTTTACGTGTTTCATGTTCGTATTATTTGCATTTTGATAATGTTTTTTGTTTTTTGTTTTGTTTTTTTGTTTCTGTTGTTGGCTTGGATGGTTTGAAGCCACGCCTGTTTTCAAGAAATATGTCTAATTGTTGCTTGAAA
>OY735235.1:20486550-20499050 GCA_963457665.1 Thysanoteuthis rhombus
AATATGATGATAAGGGAGAGAGAGAGGAGAGAAAAATGGGAAAAGCAGGAGAACCAAAGAGAAAGAGAGAGAGAAATTTTATGTCAAGTGGAAGAAAAGGAGAGAGTAAAATAGATAGTTGAAGAGAGGTAAGTAAATGTAGACTGGGAAAAAAGGGAGAAAGATCAGGTGAAATAGAGAGAGAGAGACGGATAGTGTCGAACATGAAGGGAGTCATGAATAAAGAGAGGAATTGATACAGAGAAAGGGAAAAGAGAGAGAAAGAGTAATGGAAATTGAAGGAGAAAAATATAAAAGATAGACAGGAAGAGAGATAAAACAATGGACAGCGCAAGGTAAAAATGGATAAGGATAGATAGATAGATATATAGATAGATAGATAGAGAGAGAGAGAAATGGATATAGACTATAAAAGATATATGGATATACCTGTAAGTTGCATAAATGGATCATTGTAGCCCGAAAGTATTCCCGAACTTTCAACCTGAATGAATGTCTTAAAAAATTAGATCTTTTAACAAAAATTGTCAAAAAAAAACAACGACAAAAAAAAGATCTTCTATGCGAAATTATATTAAGAAAATACAAGCATCGGGTTTGGGCATTTTTTCATCGGAAATTGCAATGGAGAGCCATAAAAATCCTTTTTATGAAGAAAAAAAATGTAGATTGAGCCTTGCGGAGAACTCATGTACATTTTCGAGGTTGTAGTCCCTAAAATGTGACCAGAGCACCCGGAAGCATACAGACTGAAACGCATATAAGAGCGAAGAGAAAAAATATGTAGCCGGCTAGGCTGGTCAGGTGTTCTTGAGGCTGCAGTTATGGAAGAGAGAGAGAGAGAAAGAGAGAGTGAGAGAGAGAAAGAGAGAGAAGGTATATAGAACTTCAGAAGAAGAAAGAGAAGAAATTGATAAAAATAAAAAAAAAGGATAAGGTCAGTGACTCGAAATGGTTTTGACTGTGAATAAGGAAGTTTAGGAGAGATGGATAGAGTTTCGATGTTGTAGATATAAGAAGGTGGACATAGAGAGAGAGAGAGAGAGAGAGAGAGAGAGAGAGGGGGAGAGAGACGGAGACAGAGAAAGAAAAACAAACAGGGAGGGTTACATTGGCACCAAATCTGATGTGAGCAAGGAATAAAACTACACGGGTGAGAGGTATGATAAAAGCCAACTGGAAACTCGAGTGCCCAAGGCCCAGCCAAGCAAACAAAAGAAACAATAAAAGAAAATCCGTTCTGCTTCGGGGCTACTTTTGTATTTGGTTGCTTGAAGGAACTAGAATTGCACCCTGATTTGCAAAGGAAAATTAAAAGCCTTAGGACCGGTACCTATCAATCTATCTATCTGCATATCTACATACTCACAACTTGTACATTCAGGGAATTAGACAGTGCTATAGCGCATAAGGCTCCACATTAAATAGCCTCGTAGGCGTATGAATATCGATTTAGATCCATGGAGATTCTAAAGCTGAGGGCAAGATTACAGCGTTTACATTTCTTGAGTGGTTAGCCAGTATTACCACTTGTGTTAATTCACATTCCCGTACACGATAGAAAGATATTAATATGAACGAATATAGATGCGAGCAGACTGGAATATAGAAAGATACTTATAATATGTTATATAGAGATATGAACAGACTGGGATATAGATATATATTAACTGACGGATATAGATAAGTAAGGACCAATCGATGGATTAAATGAATGAATATAGCTAGAGTGATACATGTAATCGCAGAATTGTCATCTTATCTGTTTTTGAGCTTCCCTGTATAAATAGTCGATGTTGTATTTATGGAAACAATAGTTGTTATTTTTCTGATGTTATGCCATTAAATAGAACGGTGAGAACATCTGTGCAGAAAGATTTTTCCCTGGTTGACGTTGGACCTATAATGCCAACCAGTCCCTCCTTCGACCATCTAAACCAGTTTAGGAATTAGTGGCAATCCCTAGCTCAACTATAATCACAAAAGTCAGACGGTTTATGAGTTTTTAATTGGCCAGCAGTCGTTTACGAGTGTTTAATTATCAAGCAGTTGTTACATCATTAAGAACAGGTGTGGGCTTTCCTCGAGGTCTGTTATTGGTATTTATATTACCAGACATGAACATATTCTTCCGAAGCTAAATAGTTTGCTCTTAATGTTTTGTTATCGTTAATAGCAGCTTGAGCAACATTATATCAATAAAAAAAATCATGTTTTAAAAGAAAACAACCTTCTGGGGGAAACATTATTGCGGTTAAGACCTCAAAAAAAAGATAACGGATTGATTTTGTCTATACAACGATGTAATCACATTAGTATTTTTTCCATTTTTAGTACGACTCTCTGCGATATAAGGCAAAACAATATTCCATGTGGTACAGTCTGATGTAATGATAGATACGAAGGAACTTGGATAATCATTGATGAAGTGATAAGTATATATAGATTTATGTGAACGGACTAGAATAGATAAATGTAAAGTCTTCAGAATATGGAATGGGATGACTGAAACTGGTAAGATTTATTTGAAAGTTAGTCATCTTCTTCGACCACTGACTTTGCGAGTACAAATACCAACAATGGACCCCAATGAAAAATAATCATTCTGTTGTTAATTGATTCAACGTAATGTAAAGTACAACTGTACAGAGCAGATTTTCCTTGGTCATCGTTGAGAAGATGACGCCAATGAGCCTTTCCTTCAGCCATCAAGTTTTTATTTTGACAGGAGACCAACTGCGCAGCTACAGACAAACAGTTGACTTTGGTTTAATTAGGCCCAGTCAAGGATTCTGTTTTATAACAAAATAAGAGGGAGCACAATAAATGACTAAAACACGCATTAATTATTGCACAAATATGTGCATTTTATAAGGTGTTACATATGAGATTTTACCCGCTGAAATGAAAGGGCTGATAACAATAATTAGGGTATGCAATTTCATATTTCAGGATCAAAACTACTTAGCTATCGCAGAACGGTTTGCACTTTAGTAATGTTCACTCTGAAATAGACTGTTGATGTTATAAGAGAATTATATATCAATTTACAATGAATCTGCCTAAGTGCAATAACATAAGTAAATTCTCTACATTTTCCATTATTTTCTGTGATTAAGAAAATGACATCTCCTTTATATATATATATATATATATATATATATACATATATTTTGTGTGTGCACGTGTGTGTGTGTGTGTGTGTGTGTGTGTGTGTGTGTGTGTGTGTGTGTGTGTGTGTGTGTACACGCGCACTGGAATGCAAACTGCGTTCCTAAATTTGGATATTGAGATTGAGGATGGAATGTTCAACAACAAATTGTACGAGATAAACGAGATAGTTTTCCGTTCTGGCTAGTGAGGATGCATTTTACAACGAGTAGTGTTCCAGCGTATCTATTTTACTGAACATTATTATGGGATATTTGAGAATTACAAATGAGACACTTCGATTTATTGATCCAAAACTGAAATTTGTTTCTTTACTTTTAAGAATGGCCAATCAAGGCTATGAAATTAGTAAAATTTTCAGACAATTCAATCAAGCCATGATTAGACATCCTGATCCATTTAAGACTTATCCAACTTAACTTAACCATCGTTAAATTATAACGTAAATTAGAGGATATAGAGGGGCATATATATAATAAACGAATAGTGTATATCTAAATAAATCAAGTTGTATTAATCTTAAGGGAATCAGGTAACTGAAAGACATGGATGCAATCTTTGTCAGTGTGACAGATCATTGCATTGACTGGAACCAAGGAAAGGGGAAAACATTTGACTCTAGTCCATTTGTATGACAGATAGCTTGTTGGATGGGTTTGGAGATCGAACATGCGATACCATGTTATAAATTGTTTGAGCATATTGATGGAATCACCAATGGAGGTGTTACTATCCATCAGAAAGTGGTTTCGTTTCAACCGTGTGCATGAAATACTTAGATGATCAAAAGTGTAGAAAGAATTTGATGAAAGCTTGATGTTATGCGACGTGGAAATATCAACTTTAAGGACCAAATAATTGTTGAATTTCTTGGTAGGATGGGTTGGTAGAGAATCGACTCAAAGAAGTTTTATTCTGTGTAAATCGTATTCTTAATGATGATATCATAAGTTGGTTCTCATGTCGTGCCCGATTAATGATGACGCAACAGATCTCATATTCACGTTGGTGGACATTCAATAGAAATGATGTGCACAGTTAGTCACGTCTGTTGTTATACTTACTTATCCCTCATCACTAAAATGTTTTTTAATAACAAAAATATATATGCCGTGTGAAACAGTATCAATACTGAAAAGTGTGTGACATGAAAGAATCATGCTTAACCTCACATAGCAAGATCACAGGCAAAATATATAAGGGAAAGAAACAGGAGCCTGGCACAGATGCCATTAGAAAATTCAAATGGCAATGGGCTGGTCATTTTGTAAGAATGGCAGGCAACTAATATCCATCATGATTCAAAACAAGGATCCCAAGAGATCGCATGTGTAACCGACACCAACAGAACAAAGGATGGGGAAACGAACTAGATTGATTCAGAAAGCATTTGACCCACGACACACATGACAGACAGACCTAACGGATCGTGGGGAATTTCATATCCAACGACTGACATTAAAAAAATGATGATGATGATGATGATGATATTTGACGGAACGGAAAAGGCACGTGAGTTAAGTTTATTTTTTCTCTGGTAGATTTTGGGGAGGTGATTCCTAGCAGTCCATCTTTTGGTCACCTAAGCCTATTCGTAAATCTTGTAATCCAGCACTATTATGATGTAAGTCTGAATTTTGACTAGACCATCTGTGCAAAAATAAGACAGACTGTTAATGAGGATTTGATGGGCAAACAGTCGGGGATGTCGTTCTACAACCCAAGGCGAAGTAATCGATGATTAACACACACGAAAAAAACAATCATGCACACACGTACACTTGTTTTAAATTGTTAAGAATAGAATGTCGTCTTTTTAAAAGCCAGATGAAATATATATATATATATATATATATATATATATATATATATATATATATCATAAAACGGTGTTGGCACGGACTATCCAAGACCTTAACCTCACGAATCAATGCTGAATCAGTCTGAAAATTAAGAGAATTCACTCCAAATGTGTTGTTGAGGTTATCAGCAGTTTGAAAATTGAAAGACCACGGCTGATTGAAAACAATACACGCACGTACAAATATATTAGGTTGCTATATGTAATGTCATTTTGTACATAGTAATTCCATATAAAAAGCTTTTTTTTAAAATCGGTATTGGTACCAAGTTTTGGAAATCTAATTCCACCGAACGATTGTACTGTCATATATTTCACTCCAAATTCTTTTTTGGACTTCATTGGGAGTTTGAGCACAATCATATCCTAATTTAAAATCATACTTGAACATTAGTTAAAGTTTATGAGTTGACACCATTACTGTTAAGAAACTTAGAAACTACTGTTTGTAACGGATAAGATCTATGTTTATATTTAATCTACACAAAGAGCACTTATTTTTGTCGGCACATTTAGCATTATTCTCTACGAAAAAAAAAACGATCCTGTGTTGAACAGTTTAAAAGATGATAGATAAATAAATAGATAGATAGATGGATAGATAGATAGATAGATAGATAGATATGAACAAACGAAGATATATTGATAGATGGGAAGAAACAGATTCTGATAGATAGTTAGATAGCCTGTTAGATTTGAAATTTTTTTTTCTAATAGTATGATTACGGGATATATATATATATATATATATATATATATATATATATATATATATATATATATATATATATATTAAACACGATATTGGTACCCTCAATCTTGGACCTAATTTTATCTAACCGTTGCCGAACAGTTCGCGCTGCAGTGTCGTTCAATCCAAATGCATTGTCGATCAGAAGCAACTTTAGACAAAAGAAGTCCTCGATTAAAGTCTGACTTGGGAATGTGTCTAACTTCGTGGGTTGACATGATAGCTGTCAAGAACCTCTAATGAGCACATATTTTTTAATCTCTATTGGAATCGAAAAATTTGCAATTAACTCGTAAAATTTTCATTCTTAATGGATAAAAAAGAAAAGGCATTTCATGTAAAACAATATGATAGATAGTATATTTGGATGACAATAATGAAAATGGTTGTATTTGAATAAGATTTATTAAACTAACACTATCCACCTTTTAGTTTTGTCGTAGTTTTCGAATAAATAGCATTTGAGTGTTCATTCAATGATGTCTCAATATCATACCGGTTGAGCGCAAACTCAATGTATTTTAAATTACGAAGAAACTGTAAAGCTAAAAATTGATGCATACTTTTTAAACAGATTTTTCTTCTCTCTTCGCTTCTTTCCTGATCGATTGCGCCTTTCCCGAGTTGACATTACTGCTCATTTTGTTTAGATGACTAACAAAGGCATTGAAGTTGTCATCCAACACCAATGCTCTCCAAACTGAGTATGACCACGAGAAGATGTACAGAATCTGCATCAATATTAGAAATTAAGACTATTGAACAAAGATTAGGATTTTTCAACTTATCCCAACACCTATTAGAATCAATTGAGAATCCAAATGAAATAATCATTAACAACAGAGATTCGAATCGATTTGAAACTGGCAAATAACCTTTGATACCCTTATTCAAACACAGTCACAAAAACGCACACACAGTAATTGACTAAGAGCAGAAACACATTACCCTGAAAATCCTTTGTAAACTTTGTTCATGCCTCATCTTATTTAAGGATGTATTTTACCATTTTCCCCTTTTCAGTTTTTTCGTAAATTCTAGATACTTAGCATTCACGCTTACACGTTTGATATTGCGAGCATTAGTAATTTGTATCGTAGATTAACATTTATTTAAAAATTTTACAAAGCTAGAAGGGTAAACATCCTAGTTTAATAATTGTAATTTAAATACAACTGTTTTCTTTTATCGTCAACTTGATGCATATTGTCAGATATTTCGTATGTGTATACTAGTCGTAGATGAATAGATATGAAAAGACTGGGGTAGATGAAAAAAGACCAATAAACCCAGACCAAAACATCCGAAAATATTTTTCTCATTTTTGTTGTTGAATATTTCATGTATTAACATAAGCAATGAATCTCTAACCACAATGTTTGATATTCCTCTGTTGTTATATTAGTCGACAAAACAAAAAGAACACCTGCGCTAAGCAAATTTTCCCTGTTCGATACCGGACAGACGTTACCTACCAGACCCTTCTCCAGCCATTTGAGAAATCGTTGATAAACCTTGACCATAATCATGAAAGTCTGGATGTTGACTGGAGACCATTTGTTCGAAAATAGGCAGACGTTTGATGAGGGTTTAATTAGTCGGACATGTCATTACACAACGATGTTTGGTAAAAATAGAAAGGGACACAAACAGTGATTGGAACACAAACACTTACATACACTCATATAGATGTTTTATCGAAGGCTTGTGAGTCTCTATCAAACTATTAATGTCATGCACATACAGAGAGACGCAATCAAATAAACACACACACACACACACACACATATATATATATATATATATATATATATATATATATATATATATATATATATACATATATATATATAATTTGTTCTTACATCTCGTCTGTTGAACAAAGGCCTTTCATATTTCCTTCCATGATTACCACGCGTTAACTTCTGCTATGCCTGACGGGCAAAATTTTCAATCCCATCCCTCAGTTTTGTCTGGTCTTTTTATACTTTGTTCACTGGCTGATAGGAACCAATCAGCTAGTCTTTTGCTCCATCTGTAGTCCTCGCTTCTTGCTAAGTGTATAGTCCATTTTTGTCGCTCATTCATTTGGAAAATATCCTCCAATTCAGTTTTCCATCTGATCCTTGTTGATATTTTTGTATCTTTTTGATTTATTCCAAGCATTCTCTCCCCTTTCCTCTCTGTACAGTTCTTAAAGATACAAAACATGGAAACCACCCTGAACCAACCATCAGGACGATATATATATATATATATATATATATATATATATATATATATATATATATATATATATATATATATATATATATATATATATATATATATATGTATATATATATATATATATATATATATATATATATATATATATATATATATATATATATATTTATTCCATCCAGGACTAACAAGACGACGCACATCTATCAACAAATGTATTTTAAACGGGCACACACACACAAATATTAAGATTGTGTGTTCTTTTGCAGTAAATTCAGTCGGTATGGTGTTAGCATTGATTTGAATGTTTGTTTTTTTTTTAGATGCGGAAGATTATCATCTTCCCATAACAAATTTTGAACTCAATTATCATTTACACTTTGCACGGTGAGACTTTGTTTTCCTAAATGAAGTTTATAACCAAGCATCTCACGTTAAAATGTCTAGGTAGCACAAGAGATTTATGGCACATAAAAAAAAAAAAAACAAGTACTAGCAAATTGAGAATGTAAGAAGACTGAAACGTTCGGGCGGTTCTGCTTGCCCATTGGTCATCATATACCTCGGGATTTTTGCATTTTCTATGAGATTTTTATTCGCGTAATCTCAGTTGCATAATCAAATTTCTTTACCTCGCATTTACAACGACCCCCTTTTTTGCATATCGAACAGCCTCAAATCTTGGCAAATTGATTCTAAGTTCTCGATCGTAATTGTCAGGTTTGTATTTACAGGCTACCAAGATTTTTTCTCCTTTGTATTCCGTTCCCTTTTTCTTGGCCTAGGTGATCCAGTACTCTTTCTAACATACTTAGGTCAAGACTCAGGAAAACGTCTGTTACACCTGGAACTATTGAAAGTCAATAGTTCCGTCGGCTAAAAGTGACTGTAATAAGTGACTCAATTTCTATTCTATTACGATTCAGGAACACTTGATATGAACCAGCAGGAAACCAACTGAATAAAAAATCGAATCAGTCTGCCCGTGAGACTTTGATTTGTTCCACTTTGAATAGTAGAGGAGGTATTAAATATCAGTTTTAGTTTGCTGAACTTCAGACTTTCTATATTTCATGTTATATTTCTGTTTTTACAAATCTTTTGAATATATAGCAAATCACTGCAGCTCCAAAAATCGCTCGGCCAACCAGTCGATTTGTCTCCTAGTCAAAACCTTGAAAATTTGCATGAGTACACCAATACACACAATCTTGAAACATTTCATTTATTTTGTTTTTTTCCCCCAAAAGATTGCTATCATCCTTATGGACAAACATCACCAAAATCTTGTCCTTTAGGACGGTTCAATATTTTTAAAAACATAATTTTAATATATAATTCTAGATAATACATTGAGTCCTGGTACACACACAAGCTGTGTTGATTAATTCATTGAAGGTACGCGTGTATTATTCGATAATCTTTCGGGAGAAAATCAACGGGAGTATTTCAATTCCTATGGCATTAATTTTATGGAAAAGAAGCCACTTAACATCGTCCAGTAGAAGAGTCTATAATTTTGAACATTGGGGAAAAGGGCCAAAAAAAGAGTTACCTTCAGTCAATGAATCAATTATTACGAGCAAATAAGCAGGAAAAGTCATGCAGCTAATTCAATAAGTAGATTGATGTATGGAGAATTAAGATTTTTTAGCAACTAACTTTATTGGAACAAAGAAAAAAAGACAGGTTCCTGAATCTCTCGTATATTACTGTATGTAACAGTTCTACAGGGAATTTGATTTCATTTACAATTTGTCTGGTATTGATATCTCGCCGAGAAGAGAAGCTATAAAAACTCAATGCGGTGCAAGGAGTTGAAGCACCAAGAATATATTTTTGTAGCTGTTATGTGGTGTCGTAAGAGATGGAAATTGTGTGCGCCAAAATGACAGGGATTCTACTTGAATGTTTAAGAATTCTTTCTCATACTACTTTCAGTCGTTTTTCAGTCCAACACTTAATCACAGATTGACAATTCTCTACAAAAAACCTCCTGCTGAGAAATGAAACAACAAAAACTCACTCACCTCCAGCAATATACGATTTGTGTATATTAAATTCTCTTATCTAGAAATGGGAAGAGAACATGAAATTTCAACATAAGACTTCGACAAATACACTTGCACACACAATGTATATTAGGTTTATGGAATTAAAACTTTCCTATGAAACTTTTTATAAACTAAAATAAAATGGCGTTGAGTGGAGAGGCAATTACAATTAAGTTATATAGGGAATCTCTGAGCCTTTCCAGAGAGTTCGTATCGTTCCTCTACGCTTAGATAAAAATAAACTAAGTCATTCTTTCTCTTACACTGTGTCCCTATCTACCAATCTCTCTATGAACGAAACTTACTTTATATTTGATTCCCTCTAACTATACATTAGATCAATCAAGCTATATCTATGTCTCTCTCTCTCTCTCTCTCTCTCTCTCTCTATGTATATATATATATATATATATATATATATATATATATATATATATATATATATATAAGTATATATATATTGATGTAACTATTTATTTGAAAATAAATTCAACATTAAATAAATTCATTCAGCTACACATGCATATATATAGCTATCTATGTAGTTACACACACGCACACACACACACACACACACACACACACATATATATATATATATATATTCATTCATATTTTTATTTATATTTATATGTGTGTGTGCCCGCATATGAGTGTGTGTGTGTAAACGCTTGCAGATACGTTTATATATATATATATATATATATATATATATATATATATATATATATATATATATATGTATATATAAATACACTCTTTATATTCAATATATGCATATGACAAATCTAGTACACGCAAAATATCATCAAAAATGAATTTCAAGAGCATGCCTGTAAATACGTTCATAAATAATTATGGATTTGAGCGTATTTTCCTTCTAAATTCATTCCAAATTATCGAGAAAGGTACCGCTTTCTTCAAATATATGTATGTAATGGCACGCATACACATAATTATTTGAATATATATATATGTGTGTGTGTGTGTGTGTGTGCACGTGTGCTTGTGTGTTTACATGTGTGTGTGTGTGTGTGGGGGATGTTTCTGAGTCTGTGTGTTAATATATGCTGATAGAAAGCACTGTTAGAAATTTATGAAATAAACATATTTCCAGTCTATGGGCGTATAATGTTGGATTATTTCCCTGTCTAATTCCCAAGTAATGGCCCTGACGGAAATTAAAACATTAATCGACACTTAAATATGTGCTGCTCATGTGATCTCTCATCTCTTCCCTTTCAATCCCCAATCTCATAAAAGTTGTCATAGCTAAGCAGAATGAGGAAATTAAATTTGGAATCTGATTTGTGGGGAATTAATTCAAGAGTAAATCCAGAAGATTACTTATTTTGAAGTTGACATAATTTTCTCTTCGCCATATTCTTTGGCTTGTTAAAACGTAGATATTTCACATTAACTTTAGTTATTTTAAATGGTGTTAGAATTACGCCATTTGAAGAATATTGAATCACAAACCAACCAAGTGGGAAACAGGTCTTTGTTTTTTCTTTGAATATCCGTGTTTGTGAGAAAGTTTTTTTTTTTTCAAAATCAGTGCATTTTTGATCTTCATGGTCATTTTAGACCAACTTTACACGGGGTACCTTTTTTCAGATCACTTTAGTTAAAACATCTATTTTTGAAGATAAGTTTACATCATTCTTTAGATAATTTATTTTCTTAAGATAATTTTTAGATAATTATTCGGACGTTTCTGGTATACGCATTGGCTGCGATGGTTCATTTATATGAGGTACAGATACCAGTATATGCAGAGTTGATGAATGTAAAAAATCAAAATAAGGACTGATCATTAGATCGGTTAATTGCCTTCTCTTTTGTTGGATCAGTAAAATCAAGCAGTGATCATTGAAAAGTGTGAATTTCCCTAAAATTCAAGCGGGCACAATCTAATGACCAATTTAACAGAAACTACTTTGTAAATTGAAACTCTACTAAAAAGTATTTCTGGCGTGAATTTTGGAAGACAAATCGTCTTTTTTTTTCTAGATGTAATGCATTCTCATCCCTCTAAGTCAATAGGATTGGCATTTATGAATGATACATATCTACATACATAGTCAATCAGCTTAAAAACTGATTAAAGGTATTTTAATACTGGTTTCGTGACGCCCATGATAGGGAAGTGTGGCAAATCCTGGGAAAGGTCTATGTCCAACGACGGACGCTAAAAGACTGATGATGATGATAGTTGTAATTGACGGTTTCAAATGAAAGCAATGAAGCAACTCGAGGGCAAGGAAGCAAATAAAGAAAGACGTTTGCAGAAAGTATGAACAGATCAGAATGGGAATGAAACAAGAACAAAAAAAAAGAAAAACATGAGGTAGAAAAAAAAAGAAATTGGGAAAGGAGGAAGCCACAGTAGAAACGTAAGAGCTAAAGGTACTGTAATGTGATGTATGTCTTCTGT
>OY735235.1:20501550-20596550 GCA_963457665.1 Thysanoteuthis rhombus
GAGAATTGGTGGCTGTTGGCTTCGAAAATAGTAATGACAGGAGACATAGTAATGGCCATCGAAAAAGCCGGTAACGTATTTGGCATTTTAGGGCAATTCACTCTGGGATTAAGTGTTATATATTATTGTTGACTCCTGTCAAGGATGATTAAGGGAGTAACAGCATTTTGTAGCTAAGTTAGTTAGGGGAAAGTAGTTTGCCTACTTGCTCCAACGGACACTTCCTATGGCATGACAGTGAAGGGAGGCTTTGTCAAGATATTTGGCAATTGGACGGTTAGCGATGAGAAATTGATTCATTTCAAGTGAAGATTAGCAGACTTCACCAAAATTCGAACTCGATATTCTAGTTCCGTTTTCAGTGCTAATAGCAGTTACACCAACGTTCACCTCCTTTCCCGAAGGTATTAGAGGTGAAAGAACAATAGCAATCTAAGCAAAAATTCAAATTTGGTCTTCTGGCTCTTTTGTATGATGATGCTAAATCACTTTGTCTTCCAATTAGTGCGAACAAACATTGAGAGATGGTGATTACATGCCATTCTCAAAGGTAGTAGTACCAAGTTGACGCTTGATATTGGAATTTGGCGTTCTGGCTTGTTTTCTGTACTAACAACGATTTTAGTAATTTGTGACACTATTTAGTTCATACAGAGGATGTTGCATTCATATCTTTCCCAAAGGCATCAATTCTAAGTGGACTCAGATGTGATATCCAGAATTCAAATCCACTCATCTGGTTCCGTTTCCCTTACTTATACTTCCATTTAGTCCAATATGAATCGTAAATGGATTCATACCATCCCTGAAGTGGACACGAGTAGCCTCTGCAAAAATTTCACACCCAGCACCGTCCCCGACCCCATCAAAAAAAAAAATCCGTCTGACCTCTCGATCGTCGGTGTTTCAGCCATTTATTATCCATCATTGGACTTGGACCTTCCCCAGGATTCGTCAGACCTCACTATCATGGGTGTTGTGCAGCGTATACTTTCTTCTATTGTCTATTTAGTCCGGCATTTTTTTTTTTTTTTTTTTTTTTTGCTGCACGAATATTTGCATTTGAACTCTGAGGATTCACGTTGTGAATCTCAATGTCAAGCAGTTGTCTTACATACTTGCAATATGGCCTGCCTGCTGCCATTTGAGTTTTTTTCATGGATTTTGATATCTCTGAGTCCGTTCTCTTCTAATGAACTGCGTTGTTTTGTGGTCTCTCTACGTGATACTAAGTGTTCTATTTTACCGTGTCTAACAACATTTTCTAATCTGTCCTCTTTACGTACAGTAGAATATAATATGATATAATTTATTCCACCAAACAAACTATGACAAATTAATATGATTTATTTCTATGATTGCAACAACTGGAAAAGAGCACAAATTAAGATTAATGAACGAAAATAATCCACCTAAGATAGCCTTATGCTCCTCAGTGTCAATCCATGTATGAATTACATCGACATTTTTTACGGGTATGTGCTAGCATATTTGATATTTTGCAGCATGATTTTCATCCATCATTCAGAAACATGCAACACAGTGAATGTCAACGTAGGGGTGAAGCTTGTAATCTACAAATCACACTAGTGTAACGATTGCGCTAACATTAGGATAAACATACATGGACTCCTTCTTCTATGCGTTTTGTTAACGATATTCGAAAGCACATTTTCCCATGAAAGGTGAAAAGGGAAAATAACCTCCTGCAATTTTGTTGTATTCAACAAGTGATTAAAAAGAAGCTTGCAACATTTTTCCCTCTCTCCTGCAACACAGTCCCAATTTACTTCCCCTCTGTCGACTCAGAACATACCTTCATCACTATTTTGGATCTGATAACGGCAAACATTTTATATGAATTAATTGTAATTGATTCTCCGCTTCAAGCCACTTAGGCTCACGCTGGGGAAACATTTACAGACACAGCATGTATATATATATATATATATATATATATATATATATATATATATATATATATATATATATATATATATATATATTAGGAGATGGATATTCAATCCGACAGAAATGATTATGAATTGCGTTATATCATATTGAAATTCTACAATAAATGACCTCTCGATATTTCACTGTGAATGTATCATTTGCACTAGACAATGTATATGGGAAATCGAAACTGCGAACGATAGGGTAACCATTTTAACGTGTTCTTGAGCCAAACGGCCATCGGAATCGCAAAGGCAAAACAACTGCCTTTGCGTTTTGTTTATTCACTCTCTATATTTTCTCGATCTGTTTTTTTTTTCAATGAAGACTATCATATCATAAAAAATTGATACATAATCCGACAGACACAAGAGCAACGGAGCTGCTGCAGGAAGTATGCCGTTCTGTCCAGCTCTTTAGCTCAATGGTTAAGAGTGACGCTATATAGAAACGGCTACAATCGCTGCAGCAGCTCCATTTTGTTTAATTGTTTGTTCTATTAGAGGTTTATAGGCCAAATGATACTGTGAAATAACTGGAGAGTATTTCAAACAGAGATACAGAAACCATACCAAAATCATTTCTCTCTCTCCCCCTCTCTCTCCCCCTCTCTCTCTCTCTCTCTCTCTATATATATATATATATATGTGTGTGTGTGTGTGTGTGTGTATTCCAGTATGTACAGTGATTTTCTTGCTTTGTTTTTATCATTTGACTCTTAAAGAAACATGACAATCTTCCTGATAGAATACTCTCTTTCCAATATTTTGAGCTATATACGCTTAAATAAAGACGGTATTTTCCGTCTGGAAAATATCCCGTAGAAATCAAACTCATCTGAATTTTTCCCACGGCAATTGACTATTACATCTTGCCGGCAATGGTTAGTGGGTTCAGTCATCATTGAATCTTTAAATACTGAGAGTCTGATACCTGACCATTTTAGGATAATAAATTACATGAAAACATAAAGAATCAAGATCTTTGTTGTATAGCAATAGCCGGCAGGCTAAATTTGCAAACCGTTATCAGTTGATTTGATCCTTATCGGATCTTCCTGTGCTCATGATATGATACGATCTCATACTGATTTAATCACGTTTTTGAAATCCTCAAATGGCAGTGGGCTGGCCATGTTGCAAGAATGGCGGACAACCGATGGATATCGTGACTCACGACATGGATCCCCAGAGATCATATCCACAATTGAGGGCGGTAAGGTATAAGATCGAGAGACGAGCTAGACAGATTCAAAAAGTACTGGCTTCGCGATGCGCATGATAGAGAAGTGTGGCAAATCCTAGGGAAGGTGTGTGCCCAACGACGGACGTTGAAAGACTGATGATTATGATGATGATGTATTGAACAGTGCAATTCTCTTCTTTCTCTGTTCGTAACAGTCATCGCTTCCCTTTGAATGCATCAATTTTGCTGATAAAAATACCCTCCAATCATTTTAAACCATATACTCTCGAGAAGAATTTAATACGAAAGAGATCTTAATGTGTCAACGTGTACATTCATGTTTAATATTCCTTGCTGTCTCTGCTCGGGTATCGAGACCTCGACAAATGAATATACAAACGTTTATTTATACGGATCAATCCTGCCCGGTCCCTCCTGGGCATTAATTTATCCCTCAAAATTCGACAGTTTCCCCTTGTGTTTTCAACTGCTTTTGTACTGTTTTTATCCACTTTTTATCAAAATTCCTACACCATGAATTCCTGGTTTATTTTCCAGAGATTTTTCCCAGTTTTTACTCTATCCCAATTCACGCAGGCCAGTAACGACTGTTCACGGTTGGATAATCTATTTTGAATTTGTTGTCTTATCCATCAATTTCTTCGGAATCTCTTCTTATTTTTGGCCTGTTCTCTCCACAACTGTCCTCTCTGCTCTGCTATTTACAGATGTTTTGATACTTAATCCAGGTATAATTAGCCCCAGATCGCGACAACTTTAGAATGTTAGGTGGTAGAACATTTGTGTCTGCTCCATCGCATCGGGCTCAAACCAATCTGACAAATTTATTTCCAATTCCAGAGACTGCTCATTCTTACTGTTGAACATTGATTTTTTTTTTGCACCTGTCTCCTCGTCGAAAAATGAATTTTATTTATTATTTTAAATTCTTTTTATGTATATTCTCTGTTATTCTTCAGTTTCTCCTGGCGCTCCCTAACCTCGCCTTACTCTCATATTGAATGACTGCACCGACTAATATTCTTGTAAGCTCAAGCTGCAAAAATAAATAAAACTCGTACGTTATTTCTCGCCGGGAAATCTCCCTTTAATCTCTGACTTAACGTTGGGGAGTGCCAAAGGTCGGCTGGAGCAGAATCTGAAATCTAAAATGGCTCGCGGAGGAGTTGCGTCTCACTGTCGACTTGGAAACTCCATTGGTTCTGGTTCATATATGCATACTGAAGTGCCTTTTGATTGGTCCCCTAGTTAATTGAAAGCTGCCCAATCAATCAATTAATCAATATATATATATATATATATATATATATATATATATATATATATATATATATATTGTGTCATCTATAGATTTTCGTTGTATTACAACTCTTCAGTGTGGCTATAGACTATCCATAATCCCATCCAATACCATGAGGCAGGATCGAAAATAGAGCTGCCGACCCGGAAGCTGGCATCCTCCCTATACTCCACGGAACTGGACGGTTAGTATGGTTGAATTTAAGCAATGTATTCATTTTATAGTATATATTCCTCATCCACCAGAGTGTTGGAAGAGCATTGCATAAGCTTACAATGAACGAGTTTCCTCACTTAAAGAGTACTGAACCCTGAATACTGGAGCATTATATATATATATATATTTATATATATATATATATATATATATATATATATATATATATATATATATGGAGAGATAATAAATGAGTTAGTAGCCTAATCGTAAGAAAATACATTTATTCTTCGGAACATTTTTAATTCCATCTAACACAGGCCAACCATCCATGCGATCTGATTAGTTGCCAACTCAGGTCAAGGCTGCAAAAAGGGTTTCCACAATTTCCAAAATGATATTGCTCATTACTGGATACACCTTGACTTTCATGTTGGAGAAAGTTCAATCTGCAGTGAAAACAAGACAAATTTTCTTACTTTGTTTTTGTTTCTGAATGTTTTTACCTTCATTTTTCATTTTCTTAGCATTGCATCTTTTTCATTTATTTATGTATGCTCGTGTTATAAGCATTTAGATTTTCCCACTTGGCAATCCGCCGTATCAACTATTTTCCCCATTGAACAATCCGCCCAATTTGAAAGCTCCGTATCGATTCATGTCAGCAAAATGGCTGCCTCAGGAAAATAACACATTCTCAAAATGTTACACCAAAGCTGCACAACCAGTTCTCGGAATGTACAAAATAAGTGAATACATGATTCGAAAACAAGTATATATATATATATATATATATATATATATATATATATATATATATATATATATATATATATATATATATATATATATATGAAAAATGTGAATCTAAAACCAGTCACTCAAAAATAAATGTGTTTGAT
This sequence comes from Thysanoteuthis rhombus, assembly GCA_963457665.1. Taxonomy (NCBI): domain Eukaryota; kingdom Metazoa; phylum Mollusca; class Cephalopoda; order Oegopsida; family Thysanoteuthidae; genus Thysanoteuthis; species Thysanoteuthis major. Next base: position 20,507,068 of record OY735235.1, read on the forward strand.
TATATTGGAAATTAAATTCCGAATTCTGGATTCCGGACACAAACATACTCACACACACACACACACACACACACACACACACATATATGTATATATATATATATATATATATATATATATATATATATATATATATATATATATATATAATACATATATATATTCTTCAATAAATAAAAGATGAAAATATGACAAACAGATTCGCAGATAGGTAGTAGTGATATCACAAGCATAACAGAAGATATAGTAGGATTTACATTATGAACCATAAAAATGTTGAAAATGGCATAACAAAATGTTGAAAATGACAGATATTCTAGGAAATACAGGGCAGGTATCCTCCTAAAGGACTAGCACAGCTTTTTCACGCAGTGTATATGGAGGAAAATACCTTGAAACTTTTTTTTAGCATGGGTGATTTGAGCCACAAAGGGGGAGATTATTAGGACCACGACAGTTATCACCCAATTACAATAATATGTAACATATATAAACAAAAATACTTACAAACAGACTATTAGGCAATATAGATAGAGATATATCACTCAAATGGACGGACTCCAGTTGTACCCATTCAACAATAGAAAACTTATACGCAATAAATCAACAAATTGTCAGAAAGATAAAACAAGCCATTCTGCTTGGCCTCTGAAGATTATGACTATACACATATAACAGTACAACATATGACAACTCATTGCAAGAAGTAGTTGGTGACAAGATTACATTCCAGTCATTAAAAACATATCCCAAACGGAATTAAAATGATCATACTATATAAATGTATATGCAAGAAAAGATAGCAAAAGGAATGAAGCAAGGAAATAAAATATCACTCAAAGTATATACAGCGACCTTTGTAAGCATCTTTTGGGAAAATAGCAAGGAGGGATCAAGAGTAAACTGACGTAAAATATCTAAACTTATTCAGATTCACTTATGACGCTTTCATGGCGTCAGAAGCATCGGAAAAATTACAAAACTCTGAGTAGGGAAAGTAGAAAATAAGGTTAAAGATGAACAGAGCAAAGACTAAATTGATGTTCAACTATAATGTCCAACAAAGTACATATGAAAACAGGGTGAGGCTTAAAAAAAAATTGGCAAAACATTTAGGTAAGTCAGCAAAGGAAGTTAGAGATAAGCCAAAAAAGCAAAATAAAAGGACACAGTAATTCACTGATTAGCATCTAGTATCTTGTCAATATGCTTAGATTATACAATATGTGCATGATACCTGCAATGACATATGGATCCTGAACAAAGAGATTGATAAAACAAACTGAGAACCAGTTTAGAATTCGCACAGGGAGTCATGGAAAGGACAATGACAGGAACAACTGTAAGCGATAGAAAAAGATCAACATGCATCCAAGGGGTATTGCTAGAGTCGAAGATACCATACAGATAATTGGGCATCAAAATTTGAGATGGGCTAGACACTCAGCAGGAAGAAATGGCAACAGATAGGCAAAAAATTTAATCGATGGGTGCCCATGAAACAGCAGACGTGGTAGGAAAAGACCAGATACACGATTGAGGATTACCCTTAAGACAAGACATAGGTTAGTACAATTGCTGGGGGGATATTGGAGGGGGCCTTTGTCAACAATTGCTGCTGTTGCTGCTGCTGCTGCTGATGATGATGATGATGATGATGAAGGTGATCTGTATACCTGGTGATACATCAATAGGTTAGTTTCCTAATGGTTAAAAAAAATATCCTACACAATTCTAAATTTTTCAACATAATCCCGCACAAGAGCAATAGGTTTTACTGTGGATTCCAATTTACAGTAAGGCCATGTTACCGGTTCTCGATATTTTTGAAATGGTTGGCACTTTCCCGGATAGACCTTATAAAGCCCGATACTTCACATAAAATAAGTTATACTTGCAGCTGGAACAATTTCACATATTGCCCCGATTTTTTATTCAAATTTTTGCCTTTTTTTCTTTCTTTTGTCTCAGCCTCTTATCTTCTCCATTCCCTTATTTCTGCTTTCTAATACAGGCATTTTATTTTATTCCTCACAACCACCCGTTCTATTACACTTCGCCGAAATAAGCATCCATTTGAAACACAGCGTCTCCATCCAACTCAACAAAATGGCCGCTTCGATGAAATGAGCACATTTTCCGCGTTATTTCCTCTCAGTTTGAAGCGCCTCCTACCGTCCAACGCCACAACCAACCCGGGCAAATCCCATTTGTCTCCCTGGGTTTCCATTCCTCCTCGTCCACTTTATTTCTTCTACCCTTTTTTCTTTTCTTTTTTTTTCATCTTCTACAAGCGATTGTACAGCCTATCGTTAATCTAGCCTTTATCTTCTTACAGCCCATCTATTCAAAGTAATTTTTTAGACATACATATCATCTTCTGTCGTACTGTACTTGTCCTTTCCTCATCCACTTCAACTGTCCTGACGTCAGCTGACTAACGTCATCGGCAGCTTCATACCCGTCAACAACATTAACTTCGTCATCCCCCTCAGCTACTAAAAACTGTATATCCTCACGATCTTTATTACTTCTTTTACCATGAACAGTCTTCACTGGTATGTTCCAGTATGTAAGAGTATTGACTAATCTATGCTTAGCCTGACTAAACGCAACAGAAAAAACTCAAGCAATGGCTTTCAAGGGTTGCCAATGCTTTTTGCTGCAAGACGCTAAATTTGTATGGTCTTTGGACCGAATAAGGAAACTTTTCAACCAGAATTATTAAATTGCTGAAATTCCATCATCAGACTAAGCTTGCAGGAACTTTGATTGAAATACTTATTATATCCTCTATTGTTCATTTGCTTTGATTTTGTATTATATTAGGCTCGTGTAAGGGTTTGTAATCAATTGTAATTTCCCGTTCCTGGCTAAATCTTCATTTCGGAACTATCTCTGCTCAGCAGCAGATTTGCCAATTTCTGGTCTCGTAAATACCTAATTTTAAACCTGCAACATTAGAGATTACCTTACTAAGCCCCGATCTGTTGTACCCTGATTTTCTGACTTTATATACTGAAGAGCCAAAACATAATGACCAGGGATATGTGGTAGACGTGGCAGCTTCTGTCATGCAACAACTGCACGTCAAGATTAGAGGTATAAAAACAGGTAATCCGGGCTTGAGTACTTCATTCACGTGTTGAATGTTGCAGTTTGGAGCAAAATTAGATATTTTAGTGGCTTTGACTTTTAGAACACAGTATTCGGAAATCAAAAAGATTTGTTTGTTTTATCCAGTAAGTCTACAAAAAATATTTGTGAGTTTTGACTACACTTCATTAGAAAACAACATTATTGTTTTGCTCCATCTCCTGTCTTCTTCAGAGTAACTTCCTTATCTTAGTTCGGTTTTTCTCTCATCAGTTGGATACAGGAAAGACTTGAATAAAAAGCAATATGTTACAAGTAGCGTGTGAGTGGGGACTTCACAGCCAACATATATCTATTTTGCATCTATGCCAGGGGAATATACATATTTACGGAGACGTATAGATATTAAAAAAACTGTTTAATATATTGTTTGATATACTGTTTGATATATATATATATATATATATATATATATATATATATATATATATATATATATATATGTGTGTGTGTGTGTGTGTGTGTGTGTGTATGTATGTGTGTGTGTGTGTATACTCAGTGTCCGTTTGTACGTCCGTCTCTTCCACTCTTGCACGTATGGAACTGTTGTTCTGCATATCTTTTCCTTCTCATAGGATCTTTGATTCTGTAAAAGTTTCAACAATTAGTTTTTATTTACTATACAAACACCGGATATTCTAGCAGGAATATTCATCTCTATCTATCCATCTATCTATCTATCTATCCATCTATCTATCTATCTATCTATCTATCTATCTATCTATTCGTTTGAGCGTGTGTGTGTGTGTTGTGGAAAAGTTGACAATTAAGAAAATTAAAATTCTTTAGATTAGTTAGTACGTCTCAAATCTTTATCAAATCTCATCTGAACATTTTTATAGTTTTCACCATTTTTCACCCCCCCCCCAAAAAAAAACAACATGGCTTCTAAATTCGGAGGAAACCCAATATGGATGAATCAAACCTATGCAAAAACAATTAGTAATAAAAAATAGAGATGGATGCACTAAATATTTCCAAGTCTTTTTTTTTTCTACATTGTCAATTTTTCTGCAACATTTTGTAGTATTAATTTCCATTCTCCATATATATATATATATATATATATATATATATATATATATAGAGAGAGAGAGAGAGAGAGAGAGGGAGAGAGAGAGAAAAAAGAAATAAAGGGAGATTGGTCGAGAGAGGGGAACTGAGACAGACAGACAGAGACAGAGAAAGGGAGACAGTGGGAAAGTTTAAATATAGCCGGCGCTGTGTTTTCAATTAATCAATAACGGTTTTGTTATATTTGCTTGATATACTTCCCTCTATTGTATTTAGTGCTTTCCAGTCTTTTTTGTCTCTTTGCAAGCTTTGTCGTCTGTTACATTCAGTTGGTGACAGTTTCTGTCAAATATAATTTTTCTTTTCTTTCACAAAAAGTCAGGAGGCCAACGAAGCAGAGCGACGCCTTTCTATTTTTCCCCAGTTTATTTTCCATATTCATATCCGATATGCCAAGAAACATTTACGACTTATATAAATAGCGCACGTAGTCTCTCTTACAAGGAGCCATCTTTTATCAAAGAATAAAACCCAATATGTACGCAGACTAAAAGAAATATTCTGAAGAGTTTCGAAAAAAATTCTTTTTCCGTTATTTTAAAATTATCTGTTTTCCCAAACATACATGTATGTGAGAAAAACATCATTATTCTATTAAAGTCCGTCGTCGAATAATGATAGAGAGTTGCTTATTTTGATAACCTCGGGTCAGGGTCTTTCAGATAAAAATAACGGGCAAACAATATCAAGCAAAACAGATGTAATTTGAATGATCTACATTCATAGTCATTAAAGTACTTTCATTGATATAAATTGTTCGTTATGTAATGGAATTTATTGTTGTATACCATTTTGCATTATAAAGATATTAGAATAATATAAATATTATAATTCTTAATTCATTTTCAGTAGAGGGTTTTGGACCTGGCACGAGGATCAACATCCTGAATGTTGGGTAGAAAGGAGTCCTAGGGAGAAGAAATCACATGGAAAATTACTCCAAGTTGGCAAACTTTCTCTAGAGCCACTTGAACTGATGATTAAAAAAAATCCCATTTGTCGTGAAAATAGGATATTCAACAAAAATGTATCCATGGAACTGAACGAAAAGATTGACTGTGAAGCATGCTACGTGCACAGGATAGAATCAAGATTAAAGAGAGATCACACGATGACACAGTCAATTAAAGGAAGAAAGAATTAGGGATATCATGCAAACTATTCTAAATTTAAAAGGCAATGTTGCAAGAATGTAAGACATCCACTGGACACCACGACTCACAACATTGACACCCATTGGAACTGTGATTGGCAAAGTATAAGATGGCGTGACAAACGAGACAAGTTCAGAAAGAGTTGGCATTGCAAAGCCCATGATCTAGAGATATGACAAATATTGAGGAAGATCCAATCCTAACAATGAATGCTAAAAGGCGGCTGCCAGAGCTAATGATGATGATGATGATTTTGATGACAGTAACTGCTTGCTTACATCATCCATGGATCTAGTTATTATCTTTCTCTTGACAGCACTTTAAAATTCGCACCAATTATCGAATTTTTAACCAATAGAATGCGTAGCTGAAACCTAATCAAAAATCTTTTCAATAGACAACGTTGATACATGAATTGGGTGACTCGAACTAACTTGATCATTGATTAACTCATTTTCCCATCAGACTGAATGAATTTTATCAGCCATCCTCTATTAATCTTCAACTTATAAAAATTCACCAAGTAATGAAATCTGATTTGAATTTAGAGCAACTGACTAAATGAGATCAAACATTGAGCACTTAATTCACTTCAGAGTACAGAGCCTTTAACAATACATCTAGACTGTGAATTGATCAGCGGGAATTACAAGTGTCCACCATCTATCAATGTGCTAATAGAATAAACCAGGATGTTATCCCTATACTTTAAATCCTATTATTTCTTCTCTATATCATGTGCCTACCGTTTACCTGATACGAGTTGCTTAAAGCCACAAGCTACAATCGACCGTACATGGTAAAATCAAGTTAGGTTACCACAATAATCTTCAACGACTTTTCTACCTGGTTGAATACGTTGATATTCACATAGTGGTCATAATTGCTATTTGTGTGAATTGCATTTAAAGATATTTGCATCAAAGTTCCATTTTTCTTCAGATGAAAGTGTTCGAATCTCAAAGTGGATGCTTCTAGTCCAATAACAAATAGATTTGATGTAGTAGCTACTACAGCTTCAACATCATGGCATATAGAAAATTATTTCGAGGAATTTTGGTTGCGTTTTTTTTCCATTTTCTGTTCCAAATATTAACAGGACGTCGTGGTTATGAGCTTCTCATATCATATCTTGTTGATGTTTACGTTTCCACCAAGGCACTTGCTTTTCGACTAAAATCTGGCGTTATCCACGGAAAATATAGCGGTGAAAGGATAGATAAATGACCAATAATGTGTGTCTTTCATAAGACAGTGGAACTAAAAATTTTGTTAGATCCATTGGGAATTTGAGAAATCTATGAGTCATTCTTATAATGGTATAAAATCACAGGGTTCAAAATCAATGCAGAATTGATTACCAAGCTTGTAATGCTGACAATTAACACTGTAAAATGTTTACTCTATACTGGGTGCCTTAGTACTCTTCCCTTGCTTTAAACTAAGATATATATATATATATATATATATATATATATATATATATATATATATATATATATATATATATATATATATAAATAGGATAGAGATACTTGATCTTCACTAAATTTTAGTCTAGTAGAGGAGATCGGGCCTAGCTTTTATCCGGGGCAGGTTGAATAATCACGCGTTCAATTTTGCTGGTGCTACTCTTAGCTCATTTTTAATAGAAAAAAATAGCCATTTTAACGGGTTTCTTCATGTGTGCAGTAAGCATTGAAAGCTATGCATGAAAATGTTTTTTCGACCTTGTTAAGTAACTTTTTTTTACTTAAACAAACGAGGATTTAGTACATGTTATATTACGCAGTTGATGATTGTATTGTTTTTGTTTATGAGACGTTTCACTTTTAGCACAATTCAGGGAACTTCTCTCTGAATTTTCCCTCGAAATAGAAAGGTAAGAAAACCATGTATTTTGAATCGTTTGTATATTGTGAGCTAGACTACTTGGTAATCTGTAATTGTATATTATTGATACAGAGAACATAACAAAATAGCCAGGAAAATAATAACATCTTTAAACAAGTTATTGATATTGTCATCCCTTTCTTATTGTTTTCTCCATCGTCCATCTTGTTACAATGTATAATTGAGGTCCACTCCCATATGATTCCACTTGTCCTAACCGGTGGACATTATATTCTTAAAATCTCATATTTTACTCAAATACATTCTTCTGTCGGGTTTTTGAATTCACCTTTCTCAATTATAAAATTATATTAGGGACATCTCTTCCTACTACCAAGATATCTAACTTTCTAAATAAGATTTTACCAACACCTCATTGCTGTTTTAAGTTTGTACATCTTTCCAAGTAGTTCAAATGATGATATAATAACCTTAACAAATATTTCAGATTCAAACGACCCATCCAAAGGAAATCTCTTTTCCACATTATTTCTTGGTTATATTTTTCTTTAAATGAAATAATTTCCCAGGGCGTAACAGTCGTTCAACTGAAAAGTGCCCCAAGTAATCCTTGTTTCCTCCATCACTTTTAAATGAAAATAATATTTTAGCAGAGTAGTTAGCGTAATTGTGGCATCTATGAGATACAAATACAACGTATGAATATGAAAGTATTTCAAACTGAAGTCATAGCTCCAGCACATAAGTGAAAAATTATATGTTTCGAAATTCATCCGTACTTTTCAATATTTAGGACCCCTCCATAACATATGCTACAGCTAACTTAATCCGGCTCTGGTCTGTATGCGTGGAACTCTTTGCTAATGTGCTTTGCTCCTAAAACGAGATTAGGTTTTATTTCAAGTATGGACGATCTGACTGGACAATCAAATGAAGACAGTGATTCAATTTTGTGCTCTGGGCTAATAGAAACAATAAGAGCATATCCTACTGGGTCGAAGAATGCAGGGCTGTTTGAGTGAAATGCAATTTCATTGGATGCGCTGCAGCATCAAATAAAAAAGATAAAAGAAGAAGAGAGATGAAGTTAAAAAAGAGTGAAGAAGAAAAAAAGAGTGGAGTAGAGAACAAAATGCTAGGACAAGAGAGGAAGAAAAGAAAAGAAGAAAAACAGAAAGAATTAGAGAAAAAAATGGCGGAGAGAAATGAAAGGGAAGAAAATGTTCGTTTTCAAAATAAATAAACACTGATTTCATTTTATTCTTCTGCTCCCGACCTCAACCCTATGTAATGGTATGAAGGAAAGGAAGAAAAATTGGAAAAAATAAATAAGGAAAGGAGAAATACGAGAAGAGGAAAGACGTGTGATAAAGAATAAAAGGGAAGATGAGATAAGGAATTAAAGACAGAATTAACGGGAGACAACGACTTTGGGTCAGGGAAGAGAGAGAGACACTTTGAGAAAAAAGAATGAGAGAAAGGAAGATTGACATGCGTTTAAAGAAAGAGACATGAGGTAAGGAGAGGAAGAAAGATACGAGAGGGAAGAAACGATTGAAAGAAAGAAACAAATTCATGAAATAAAGGGGAGGTGGATGAATGAAAAAGATTAATTGAAAAAAGTAAAGAATGATTAAAATGGTAGTTTGGTAGAAATGTGCAAAAAATTAAACTGGGATGCGAAAAGATGGAGAGATTGATTGAGAGTAGGTAAATGCAACAGGAGGAGAGGGTCAGAGTGGGATGACCCATCCCAATGTTTCTAACGAAAGGAGGGCCTCTGAGATAGATTAAAGTGAAAAGTGCACAATTTTCAAAATAGATAAGAAAAAAAAACAACCTACACGAATGAAAAGAGACGACTGGTTTATAAACGAATTACTACGATCGATTTCATCTTATCTTACATCGACTCAAAAAAGGCACAAAGTAAAAAAATATTTTAATTCTTTTTTTTTTAAAGTTAGAACATACCGGACGAAGAAAATTATACAAAATTAAAAATAACTTCAGATTTATCAGATATCTGAAAATAGAGAGTCCATGTGAATTATTTTGTGGCTGAAGTGGTGTGAAGCGAAGGATCAATCACTATGAATCTATTTTGCAAATATATATTCGAGCGTTCCAAGATGCAAAAAACATTTCTATATCCACCAGTTTCAAGTCAAGTGTAACAGCCATTGAAGCTTTCTTGCGATTTTTTGTAATACCTTATCTTTTAACGGATTCACAAAAGTTAAAAGATAAGGGACAGTTGTTCTTAGACACAGTCTACATGGCTGGAAGCTCGAGGTCTTTTAAAGAAGAAGTACAGTATTTGGAGAATGGATAAAGAGAGGATTGCTCTAAATAGTAATCAAAGAGGAAAAGCGAAAGAAAAACAGAAACAAAAGGTTATCACCGAAGTAGATGGAAGAGACGAGACCGTTAAAAAACTGGCTGAAACACTATGTTAATATGCTAATCTATAATTGTGTAATGAATTTGATCCGAACAGGGTGCCCCACACTTCGACAAGTATTAAATATGTGTACGATCAACCCCCACACACAAACCCACACAACACAACGAAACGAGTCTTTCATTGAAAAAAGAAATCACAATCATTTATCGAATCAGCGTAGCCCCACAAATAACCCATCGGATTAACCAATCAGGTGGGCTCTATATACTTCGCTGATCTGTACGTGCGTCTGACTGCGTGCCAAGGGGAAGGTCACATTTTTGGGGTTACAACCTTGAAAATTAGCATAAGTACACCACTAAAGACCATCTGAAATGTTTTCCTTTGCTTTCTTAATATATTGCTTTTTTATCTCCGTAATCATTTGGGACTAACATTGACAGACTTTTGTCCTGGTAATCTAGTCTAGATAGAAGATCTATTGATTTTAAATAGCTGTTTCTAGACATCTGATTGTGATACACACGCTGACCACAGTAATTCATTTGTGCTAGGTACCGATATTTTATTTTATTGCTTGCCCTGTAAAAAACAAAATTAAAATAATTTGAAATCCACAAAAAACAAATGATATAATACATCTAAAAAAATGAAAAAAAAAGCAGAAAAAGAAAAAAAAACGGGTCAGGTTAGTCACTCAATAGAAAGTGTCACGTCACCAACGTCTTTTGACATCATGTCATGTTTGGGTTGATCAACTACAAGTATTGAAAATTGGTCATAAATGGACGAGTTACTTCTTTTGCTTTTTGTTTGGCAGTGATCACTTTGGAGAAATAAGTGCTAATCCTATTGGATACTAAGTGATCGAATTAGCATGAAATCACACTGCAAATTGTACCCTAGCCTGCTACGAACCTATTTCGGAAACGGATTTTTAAAAACTAAAGAAATTCTTTTTCACATATTAAGGGATGGACGATTGAATTTTCAGCCATATAGCCCCATTGGTAAATGCACATGTAAGTAACTCTAAAAAACCTGCGTACATTGTTTTGCACGACAGTCTTTAACGGAAAGGGAGTGATTCAGTAAAAAATGTCAGCATCATATATGGCTGCTCTAAAGTTAAAAAATCAAACAAATATACTGAAACTTTCCGTTTCTTTTAGAACAGCCACGTTAATACTCTACAGTGAAACCAAAACTGAACTGATTTATTATGAATAAGGTCTTAAAAATGATATAATACGTCGTAAGAGGGACTTTCCTTTCACTAATACCGACTATGCTCTATTTGATGTACTTGATTTCATATTAAACATCGGATGCGTGCATATATGTTGAGAGTGTTCTGACGTTGTAAGTGCCAAAATATAGTGTTGTTCTCTTGGTGATGACTTTTAGGTTGTGTTTGATTTTGAGTAGCCACTGTTGAAGCACTATATCACTACCCAGGGTAAATGATTTGGTTGGGGCTTTTAGGGCCAAATACCCAACAGGAAGAGTTGGGGGGTTTTTTTGTACGATGTTTGGGCAGTCGCTTTTGAAGCATATCAACCCTTTCAAAATCATATGATGTGTCCAGGCCTCTGGTATCGATGATCCATCAGGAATAGCCAGAGTAATTTTAATTCTGCGAACAATTGGGATTTGGGCCTTGTTCTGCCATGGTGGTCCAACTAGGTCAACACCATGAATAAAAAGCCCATAAAAGTAGATCACAAAGACAAAAGAGATATACGAAACAAAAGGAAAAAGTCAGGAAAAGAGATGTACGTCTTACAAACTACAGCTGATAACATTTTATCATAAAACATGAATAAAAATATATATAAAATACATTTAAAAGCAAAAACAAAAGGACAGTTTGGAGAAAGAGAGGTATACAGAGTGCAAAAAAGATGGGAAGATCGATAAAAAAGGAAACGGAGAAAAGTGGGAAAACATTAATGTAATCAAAACAGATAGAGAAGCTGAACAGTGAAGGAAACAAGAAAGAAGGAAATTGCAATAAAAGAGAGAGAAAGTTAATAAAAGGAAGAAAACAATAAAAGAAAGACAGACGAAAGAGAGTAATAGAAATAAAAGGAAGGAAATAATGATAGTAACTTAGGAAGATGAGATTTAATATCCAATAACGGGAGAGTTTTAAATGAGAGAAGGTCAGAAAACAAAGAAAGAAAACAAGTCTGTTCTGTCACCAATTAGTAACCATCACCGAACCAACATCTTTTGGCAGTATGTCGTGTTTTAGGGTGATCAATCAAAACATTAAAAAAGTAGAGATCAGTGAAAACAATTACTTCTCTTGCTTTTTTTGGGCAGTGATCAAAATCGCTTGAATGTTGAAAAAGAGTAAATACAACCAGGCAAAAACCAAGGACCAGAACAGCATAAATTCACGTTGCAATTTGAACCCCCTATCCCAACTGAAAACTTATTTGGAGTGAATAATCAATAAAACAGGAAAAATCTGTAGAATTAGAACGGAGAAAATGTTTAAATTTTCAGCCCTCTAACTCCATTGTTGTAGCCTGTATACGTGATCCAGGCATAGCCAGCTAAGCCAACTTAAAGACTGAAGATTCTCAGATTGGCAGTTTTGGTGACGTTTGTGGTTGACTGTTTATAATAAGCAGGATAAAAAAAAGTTTGACTCCACTGAGATCAAATTGCCGTACTCAAATAAAATCTATCAAGTAAACGAAATCATTCATGACCTTGTATGAACTAATCTAAAAACTACGGGTCCTATTTCATCTCATTTATTATCAATTCCAGTGAATGGGATCAGCAAACATAAACAAAGTAAGTCAACCTGTGTAGGGCTTGTGAATGAGGAGTGAACTTGCCATCACTTGTTGTGTACGTCATAGTGTCATTATTTCTTGTGATTGACGTCACTGATTTTTTTTTATTTGTTGGTCTGACCATTGTCATCCTTCATTGTTGTTACATACAAAAAAAAACAAAAAAAACGTCAAAACTCAATTGTAAGAGTTTGACAGAAGGGAAGGAAGAAAATTGTAATAAAAATAAAGGCTAAACGAAGATGTCCAGCTTACGAACAAATATTGTAACTATCACTCATCTCATTTCCTCTCTGACTCCCGGGAAAAAATCGATCAATCAATAAACTTAGAGAACATAAAAAGAGAAAGCCAATAAAAAACAATATTAGCCTTACAAACAAATGAATACCATGTTATTTCTGACGCTATCCCCATTCAATAAAAAAATGGGAAAAAAACTCAAAGAAGCAATCAAAAAATTATTGAAGGAAAAGAGACAAAACAAATAAACAATACATATTTTAAGTGTAAACCTGACTGCCTTATAGCTAAGTCTGGCACGAAGCCATAACAAGGAGCGTACGTGGGGATTGAACTCAGTACAATTGTTATTAACCTAGCAGACTGGCATGTGAGTCACCGCTCCAAGTAAGGCAGACACAATTATTTATGAATATTTATGAAGCGTTCCTAAGTGTGAAGTCGGAGTAGTGTAATAGTTCCGGACAAGCAAAATGGTATTAGTAATCCAAGTTCCAGGTTCAGTATGTTACAATGGTCAAACATTTGCCAGGATCGAACTCAGGACACTAGCAACTATTCGCCGAACCCCCACGAGATAAAGAGATGACACGAAAACGGTTTAACGTAGACAACTTCACAAGCAAACGAATCGGGTAGAAACTTTTTCCAAAAAATTGCAATATTGATACAACTATTGAAAGGGTATAAGAGCGCTTGACTTGGTCTCAGAGCAAACCCTGATCCAATGCGTTCAAATTACACAGTACAATGCCAATATGCCAAGAGAATATCATGTGCGACCGTCTGGTCAGAAATAGTCTCTCAAATATAAATTTCAATCTCAATTTGATGTCAATAGTTATTGACCGCTTCCGACCGAGATATCTCTGCATTGTATTATGTAGGCCGGTTATCTTGCAAGCTGCTTCACAACAAGCACTGCTCTCACTGCCTTCACCACATTTATGGATTGTCTTTAATCGCAATACAATTAGAATAAGAATAAAGGGACGTGATATTTTCTGGCTAAATAGCTCATTGGCTGCTTCAAAGTAATTGCTGCTTTCACTGTCTTTATTGCATTGTATGAAGTGAAAATTGAATGAGAAAACCCATCACAATCTTTTGCTGAATAACTCAGCTGCTCCAGGACGATTTCAACTATCACTCTCATCATTACCATGTATGAATCATGAATATAATCAGAACACCCATGACAAATTTTTTTTTGTTTATATGGAAAAAAAAGAGAAAAGAATTAAAAGGGAAAGTCCAATTAGATAATTGGAGAAAATGCTACAGGATGAATCTGATCGGGGGGAAACAATGGCGTTTTGAGAACATAACCGCCTAAAAAATACGGCTCTTTTAATCTTGTTCCTGAACTCAACTTCCCCACATGAACAATAAAATAGAAAATACATTATAATGAAAGGCAAGCAGATGAAAATAATAAGAAATGAAGAATTGGGACAGGACGAAGCAAATGCACGTAAGCAAAAAGAAACAAAAATATATATTTATTTGAACAACTTAATATCCCCAACCTTTTAGCGTCTGTTGTTGGATAAAGACTCCTCCAAAATTCACCAGACATATGTATCCTTGGCGTCGCAGAGACAATACTGACCGTATCTGGATCTTAACGCTATCTTTTTTGCTGACTGCAGTTTCGCATATGATCTCTGAGAATCCACTTTGTGGTCGCAATGTCCAGCACCCGCCTGATATCCTTGCAACATGACCAGCCTGTTGTCATTTGAGTTCCCCTAATATCTTCTACGATATCTACGATCTAATCTGATGTGCTGTCTGGTGATCTTTCTTCATCATGCAAAGCATGATTCTCTTTGGTGCACGTTGCATGGTTCTAAGTTTGCAGGCCACTCTTTCGATTTGGTTCCATTAGCTTTCTTCTCAACTCCCGACCTTCAACTGATATTAACGAAGAAACAAAAAAGAAAGAGAAAAACATGCTATCTCAGAGGGAAAAATACGTTGATTCAGTATGAAAAATTGTCCCCTGATTTTACAAAGGTTCGCTTTATGCCTCTTTGCCACTTCATGAAAAAAGGGGAAAAGTTAAAAAGAGGGCTCTGAATTTGTTTTGACAGAGACCATTAGCATGTCACCATGGTTGGCAAAGATGTGAGTGAAATCTTGAACGAACCACTCTTTGGTAAGTAGCCTACAACTCGGGTAGTTGAAATAATGAAAAGCTGATATGGTGAAAGTAAATCAACTTATCATTTGGCTATGATGTATGACATGTGTTTTATGAGTTAGTGAGATATTATAAACAATGGAAAACAGTGAATATATAATCAAAATATGACAAACAATTTTAAACGATAATATGTCATCTCTGTAAAGTTATTTAGATTTAGTGGTCACGAATTCTGTAAAAGCTTTCTTTGAAGGAAAAATCATTCTGGGGGGTATAAATGATTGGAAAAAAATGATAATCTGTCTGAGAAATGTCAATGGTATTTAGATTATTATCATTTAAACTCAGACGTAATCAACTGATTGGTATGGTAGCTGGCAAAGGCCATAATCTGGTTTTCCATAAAACCCATTTTCCAACTGCCATTCAGTTCCCCGTAAATCCTATTTTCCAACTTCCATTCACTCCACTATGAACCTCATTTTCCAACTTTTTAACCTTTCTTATTACCTTGAGATGACGTGATATGGACGCCATGGAGGTCTTAAACTCTACAGAAAATGATTGAGCTGTTGTATGTGGATCGTCGAGCACTGCTATAAATGATTCTCCATCTTTAGGGACAGGTTTTGACGTCCATCAAGGTTCATGATTGGTATCCATATTTCCAAACCGAATTCTATCGAATCACGACGAACATTTTGCAGCGTATACAGCTCACTCTAAATGATTTGTTGACGTTGTCAGCAGCTTGATCAGCATTCAAAATCGTACTTACTCTTCAGACTGACGCAGTTGCTTTTAAGGTCTCAGGAACCCATCGATAATTCTTTTACTATCATATATCTGCCCGAAATGGTGGGGCTATCTATGTATGGATCGCCAATATATTTTATTAGGTTATTCATTCTCAATATTTCAAGTATCCGAACTTTCATTATTTCTAAATGACTTGATATATAATCAGACATGGTAATTTCCACAACGTAATGTTCATTGTTATGTCATGATAGGAAGGCAAATTAACTGATTAGAGCAACGAACAAAACAAACAGAAAAGAAATTTGCGTATATGTCTACTATATGTTTTGATTTACATCTAATCTGCAAGAGAAATACCTGAATATGTCTTTTGCCTTTGGGATCATTATTCTTGATGCAAAAAATATACCATAGCATATATAAACTAATAGATACAATCATTCTTTAGAAAATCATTCCAGATGAATAGTGAAGTTAAAAATATTGACTTACCTCAGTTATTTGCAATTTTGATACTCGAATGAAAGCTTTGAATCACTTACCTGAAAAATAAAAACAATGTGCTACCTAATTAAAATACTCCTTGCAAACACAGGTACATTTACATATACAAACTCAAAAGTCATCACACACCTGAAAAAAGAAAAACAGTAAGCTACCTAATTAAAATACTCCTTACGAATACAGGTAAATTTGCATGAACTCATTTAGAAGACCCCTTCGGCAGCCATTATTTCAGATGTCAAATTATTTCTTATTTATAAGATATATACAAAAGATACCCATTATTACGAGTTATAACGAATCTGCCTTTATAAACGATATGTTGTGAACTGATTGACTAAAGATATATCTAAGAGTACAGAAGAAAAGGACTTTTTAAAAACGTTTTACAATCTAATGTTCCATGTACAGAATACAGGTAAGCGAATAGAATCAATGAAGTAAATCATCTTTTCAAAATAGGTCTGGTCAGTCACTCAATTTGAACTGTTACGTCACCAACGTCTCTTTGTAGCAAGCTATGTTGAAGTTGATTAATAAAAAATATTGGAGAAAGGGGCGATTGATGAAATGGTTACTGCTCCCGTCTTTTGTTAGGCAGTGATTGTTCAAAAGTGTGAATTTACTTCCCCCAAAACAGGCAGGCACAAACAAGGTACCAATTCAGCAAAAAATTGCATCACAAACTGAATCCCTGACAAAAGCACATTTTGGCATGGAAGAAAAAACGTTGTATAGACATGATGAGGAGTAAATGGATAAATGTTCAGCCTTCTAGCTCCTTTGATGAGAGCTGTATGCCTCATACATATAGCCAGCCATATCGACTTGAAAACTAGAGGAGCCGTTTTTGACAGGAATGACCGTCTTGCTTTACCCTCTCTGGAACGCTCTGGAATCTTCACGTGTTGTTCTTGCAAATACATCTCCGGTGATATTTTTGCGAGAAGATAACCACAAACGTGCCGTTAGAACGTGTGTGGTATCAAAGAGTACTATTAAAATGATTGCCGTTACAACAGGAGTTGAATTTTACGTTTGTAATTATATGCAGATAAATTGATAAATAAGTAAGGTATTCTACTTTATAAATAGCATCAACTGTTCCTGGAGTTATCCAACAAATCGGACGATTATAATATAAATACTCAGCTGAGAGTACATCCGTAGGTGCAGAATAAGTTTGGGAAGATTGAGCAACGCCGATGATTTTAGCAAGGAGATTTAAAAAGATTTCGAATGTTAACCTTTATTTGGGCCTGAACATCGATCACTGGTGGCAATGGAGAATATCTGACCATCTCAGTTTGTTGAAGAATTATTGACTTGCCAATGGAAACAGCGAAACGAGTTTGAATTCCAATTGATACTACTTGGATTCCCTTAAAAAGGCTTCCTCTCCGTGCCTTGTCCATCTTCTGATATATTGAGAAAATGCCTTGTCATTGGCATGTCAAGACGAAAATAATAGGTGAGTGAGATGACTGGTACCTTATCTTCCATAATTGCGTTAGAAAATGATGTTACTGTCATTGTCGACCTTGTTTTGGTGAGAAAAAATCCTTTTTAAAAAGTATAGAAAAAACAACTTAACATGTTAGGAAACGCCCCCCCCCCCCTGTTCAACTCTGTCTACGGCATTTTTGGAAGATATCAACATGATCATCATCAGTCTTCTTTTTTCAGTCGTTGAGAATAGACCTTCCCAATGAATCGCAAGATCTCTCTATCATGGGGGTTGCTGAGCCAGTACTTTCTGAACATGCCCAGTTCACCTCTTCATTTTGTATTTTCCCGGCTCAGTTACGCATGAGATCTCTGGGGATCAATGTCATGTGTGATGTCCATCAGTTGTCTGCCATTCTTGCAACATGACCTGCCCATTGCCATTTGAGTATCCAAATAGATTGCCATTAATTTGGTTGAGAGAGAAGCAGGTGTATGATTGGCGAAATAATCAACTGTCAATATTTGTGTGAGTGCCTGTATTCATGTGCATGTGCATGTTTCTGTCCGTCAGTCTGTCTGTCTGTCTGTCTGTATATATATATATATATATATATATATATATATATATATATATATAAACATATATATATATATATATATATATCGCACTTTGCGTGTATCAGTGTATATGCGTGAATTTTTCGGTCAATGTGTCTTTATGTGAGCGTCTGCGTATGACTGTCAATGTGTTCCCCTCTGCAAGCATGTAGTTGTATGTGAGAGTGTATTCTGTGTGTGTGTGTGTGTGTGTGTGTGTGTGTGTGTGTGTGTGTGTTTCCTCGTGTGGTAATTTTTATGCGTGTGTTAGTGTAAGTAGCAAACCTTGATGTGATGCGTGGTTATTTTGTCTCAAATTGATGGCACTCTCTCGTCTAAAATACAAGACCAGGAAAATCACCAGGTTTGCTCAACGTAAACTGACAAATAGCATCATTATCTAACATTGGAGTGAAGTTTCCATTCAACGACATTCTTATCATCACCTGATGTCCCAAACTTATGAAAACTTTCCAGAAAAAAAAGCAAAGAAAATGTCTATTCATTCACGTAAGTACAAATACATATTTATTGACTGATACAAAAAGAAATATATAAATGGGTAAGAATCAGTATACGCAGAAGAGAAACAAATACACAAAATCATATGTATATATATGTATGTGTGTGTGTGTGTCTGGTCATAAGAGGTTGTCGAAATGAAAATACATACATGCAGATAGAGAGCGTGTTAGGATGTGTCAATTCTCCTGTTGACCTGCTATTAAACTTGCGAGCAAGATTTCAATCATAAGCCAGACAGTGTAACGTCCGAAATGAACTTTATTATTTCAAGACAGAAATTGAGCAAAAATCACTTTCGTAATAGAGGAAGGATCAAACTGATAACAAATTTGACGTCAACCATAAAAATAATACCTCTTGGTGCATTAAGACAAATAAAACAATAGTTTTCACACAATAAAAATAAGGAAACCAGACTTTAAAAAATAACCGTTTCTGCATCCTATAGAGAAGTAAGAACAAAATAAATATGAACTCTGTTAGTCGGTGGGCATTAAAACGTCAACATAGTTCTGGGTAACTAAAGACAATACATCATTTTTTATCACATTCAGAACGGAAATTTCCATTCTTCCACCTTTTGCTCCTGGATAAATTTCAAAAGATGTAACCCGTACATTTCTCAACAATAACCTTTTCTCTATTTTGCATGTCAAACAAGTATCTCTTAAACACGTACAAGTATTCAAACTTAAATCAGTTTTTGTCATATAGACCTTTGGTAACCAAACGCCATTTCATCACATATTCAGCTTCCGCAGATTTATTGATTTCAACTTAATGTATGAACTTGTGCACAAAATGTATAAAAGCTTCATTGGCTTTACTACCGTAAAAAATCACTTGTTCTTCTTTGCGTTCACTTCAAAGATGTTTACTGGTAGTCATTCATCACTTATTGTTCGTATCTTTTTTTACTCACTGCTACTATGAAGAGAAGGAAGCTATAGTAGCAGTACCAAAACCATCTAACGCTCACTGTTTGTCCGCGGCAAATATTAAATCTTAGTCGATAAATAGATTAAAACTTTACTACACTATGTGAATGATATCAGTTTGCAATGTTGAGAACTCCTGAATAATCCTTGGATTGGGGAATCTTATAAAGTTCATATGAAGAATGCTTTTGATTTTCGAAATAAACACAGAAATTTCGACATGTCAGTATGTAAATTTTGTCTGAATCTCTTACGTGAGTATTAATTTGTAGTCGATTCTAAATTGATTAGAACCTGTGCAGGGTCTTAAACGTTAGCATACTACACAATGCAAATTATATCAGCAATTTCGTGAAGCCACTGAATAATTATTGGATGTGAAAACTTCATACAGTTTACATGAAGGATGTTTTTGAAAAAAATCTCGATGTGTCAATAATGAATTTTCGTCTAAATTTCTCAGGCCAAACTAAAAACGAAATTTTTTCTAAATATCTCAGGCCAAACTAAAAACGAAAAAATATCTAAATTTGGATGGCATCGTATTAAGTCAGTGAAGAAAAAATGTAATTGTAGACAACTATAAGTTGGAGTATTGCTTTTCTATGTCATTATTCAGATCTCAGATTGTGCGTTAGACGAAGGACAGAAACCACAAAAATACCTATAATAATTTAGACACATAATCATCTGTCAGGAAAGGGTCATTTTTTTTCCCTTAAATTGATGGCAAACAGGAAAGAAATGAATGATATGAAATGGTAGGAATATCAGGTATCACTTTGAGGCTTGCACAAACGATTTGCTTATTCGACGTGTGATTTTCTTGGTTCTGTCACTCAAAGGTAACAACCGACCATCTGAAACAATCATCTTACCCAATCTAAGAGGTTCGTTTTTTTTTTGTTTTTTTGTTTTGAGGAAGGACATCTAATACGGTGATTTTGAAACTCGGGCCCGTAGAACGCTGGGGTTCTTTCAGAACCTGACATTGTGAATCTTGTGGCAGAGAAACATCATCATCCATTGCATATCTATCAGAAAATATGGACGTTGTACACAAACATATATTACAATTCGATAGATGTAATGGTCTGACCTTGCTTTTTACTGTAGTTCATTGATTGGACAATAAGACTTTATGCTAAATATGTAGCTCTGTTTGAATATTTCCTTCTTCGATGAGTTACTTGATTCTTCGATGTTCAGAAAACAATGAGCTAATAAAATTCAAATGCAGTTAGTCACTGCTTTTTGATATATCATTCAGCTTTCGTTCTGTTGCGAGCCTTAATCATAGCCGAGCATAAAAACTTTTTGTAAACCAAAAAGAGAAATCTTTGATTTATAAGGGAAATTTCTGAGCTTTCCAGGACCCCAAATTGTCTATGATCAAGCACCCTTGAAACTCTCTGAGGCCCTCCTGATACACATATTGCTCAAAGGATGCTCAAAATTACACAAGATGAAATACAGATACTCACAGACAGGATCATGGCTGTTTTCAAGTCTTTACTAGAAGTGAAGTTTAGTAAAGGGGAATTATGTAAAGCTGGGATACCTTTATGAATGTGTGTGTATAATAATTCTGCTAATATATCAAGAATTTGAGAGGAACATACATTTCTACAACAATTTAGATGTACATATCTGTACACATATACATAATTTATACTATAATGAACAATGAGTTGACATACCGTAATTAATTTTTGTTTTTTGATGTGACAGACCGAGGTAACAGGCTTGGAGAGGAGGAAGAGATCTAGTAATGGACATTTAGCACAATTAACTTACAATGGACGGGAAGAGGGAGAGAAGAACCAGGGTAAACGTACGCATAGGAGGAGGTGTAAACAATGAAGATATTCCTTGGAGGAGACCCGCTCCACTTGAACATTAAGAAAGAAATAGAAGCAAAAATTGAAATGAATTCTCAGTGTCTTCTGAGAGCAAAATTCGGTTTAGTACCTAGAAAGTCATTTTTTTAAAGATGCCACACTAGTTTGGATTCCCACTCCGAGATATATCATCTGCAAAGTGACCAGTAAAGTATATATATATATATATATATATATATATATATATATATATATATATATATATATATATATAAAGTATATATAAAGTATATATAAAGTATATATAAAGTATATATAAAGTATATATATATATATATGATTGCATCGATGTGCGTCTGTCCATCTGGCTGTCTGTGTGTAAGCTACGTTATCCAACTAGTGAATATATATATATATATATATATATATATATATATATATATATATATATATGTATATATATATATATATATACAAAAGATAATAACATCTTTAACGACGAAAACACTAATACAAAACATGACAATATACACTATATACGGAAACAATACATGTATATATATGTGTGTGTGTGTGTGTATATATATATGCATCTGTATAGGTACTATTTGTACACACATACACATATATATAGAGAGAGCGAGATACATATACGTGTATATATATTTATATATATGTATGTATGTATGCATGTATGTATGTACACATTCCAATCAAAATACAACTCAAATGTGTAAATAGTCCCACAATGTATCAATAATAGTGTAAACCAGACAATAATAATTGAAATATATACATACACACTCTCCTACCTGAAACAAAACTCAAAGATAAAAGTAAATAACTCGCAAATGATAACAACTTCAGATAAGCCCTATTCCCCGAACCAAGATGAAACATACATACAAAGTACATACACACAAAAAGCATTTTTTTTTTAAATTTTAAAAAATGTACATAGCGCAACCAGAAACTGTATCAATACGATGTATAAGCGTCTATATGTTTGTATGTATGACCAACAGTTCGAAATTTCACAATATATAAGAAATCACGCACACACGTATGCACTTACATAGACATACTCACAAACACCTAGATGAGAAAAGAAGGAAAACGAGTAAAGAGGGAGAAGAAAGAGAGAAAAAAGAGAAAAATAAGAGAAACCCATTTACAAAATGGCTATCAATGTAACGTAACATTTTAACTACAATGAAACAGTTGATTTTATCTATGTTTTATAATAAAAGCAACTGAGAAATGGTAAAAAATTGCACACAGACATTTTCAAAACCACATAACAACGCTCACTGATACAAACCATTGCAGCATAAAAATAAATGGCGTTCGAAAAAACGGCACATATGATTTTGTGCCCAATGACCTTGACCAACTTGATAGTCTAGACTAAACATTTTGAGGCAAGGGAAAAACAGGGCAAAGAAAATAAATATGTTCTCAAACTGTGGACAGTCACGATAGCTACAGAACTGAATTTCACCTAAAAAATGCAGACTTTTTTAAGCTGCTCAAAAGGAACTATTTAGTTGTGAAACTAACTCGATTTAACTTATTAAAAAAATTGTTGGGTTTTTTTACCTTTTACCTTTCGACAGGTAAGTTTATTTCATTTTAATCACTTGAAGAAAATGTATATAACGTAAAAAAAAAGATAAGAAACGTTTATGAAAAGAAAGTAAGTTTCGCTTTGGCATCGTAGTTATATTGATAATAGAAACCTCTTAAACCTCTTCGAGATGTTTTTTTCCTAAAACTTTTTGTTTTGAACTTACCTCAAGTTCAATTGAGTAAGCATGTCAAATTTAGTTTGGTTATACTCCATGTTTATGTTTTTTCCACATAAGACCAACTAACACTTCTCACTATATATATATATATATATATATATATATATATATATATATATATATATATATATATATATATATATATATATATATATATATATTCTTTCCACTTATAACAAATAATAGACGGACACAAAATAACCACAAGGCTTTCTGTCAATTTAACTTAACAACACTCAAGACACTGACATTCTGACCAATCTTTACTCGTACTGCTATCCATACAAAAACCAACTATTGTCAACTGGTGGCCATTCATAAGTCTGTTTAAATGGAAACAATCGGATACAAGGACCGGAAATCCAGATTCTGGTGAATGACAGCACTCCCCATTTATTTCCGATGAAATAAGAAGTGGCAGGAATCAGTGGATGTTGCTTCAAGGTCGCCTCGTGTTTCGAATGGTACCATTGTGAATGCAACACTTGTTGCCAAAAGGCAATCATGGCTATACATCTTCAGTCACTATTGAGAATTTGCCCTTGGGTTTAGAATCAGGGAATTTTTCGTTAGAATAATACATCTCATACTTTTAAGAAGAAATAATTGAGATCACGTAAATTTTATCGTCAAGACTGTGACATATCCACAAAAGAAAAATCATCATTGAGTGCTGTAGCGCTGGTTTTGGGTCAATCAAATCATTGTACTCGTATAGGAGTTCAATTCATAACACAAACTTCCCCATTTTTCAGGCCTTTTCGGCATAGATTGAAGTGTCGTATCTGTTCCACAGCTGAGAATGAGGCGCCGGTACTGACACTTGCCTGCCGAATTGACCGGATTGTGTTATGGTGAGTGCTAAAGACCAAACGCGCCAGTGCATGGTGTCATCCAATGAGGTTATACTGAGGCTGCACATTGCTACGTGCACTGGAAGCTTTTTGATTCGTCTTTTGGCTCTATTATTATTCGTCCCAGCCGCGGGGGATCTGTTGCTTTAGGGCAGCACTGTCCCATTGCACTTAATTGGACAGGTCAGGCATGTTCTGACGCTTTCGTGACTGCAGTTGCTCAAGCAAATACAAAAATAGATTCTATATCACTTGTTCACAGTTGAACTGTTCTTTTCTATTAATTGCTTTGCCAAAAAGACAGTTACATTAATGGATCCATTGGAACTTGTAATCAGAATTATCCAGTTTATTACTGCATGTGTGGCAATACAGGATCATAATCCTCAAGAATGGTGAACACGATGCTAAAAGGAAACTGTTCTGAATATAATCATGATACAAATTACCAGAAATTAAGATAAATTGAAATAATAGTAAAAATTCAATAATAGTTTCACTTTGATTTCAGACCTCATCACGGATAGAATCTACGATACTTTATTGACTGATCGCCAATCGATTGCCTCATAGCCGGCTTTTATCATTAATGATAATTATGTCCTTTACAAATAATGAACGATTCGTTACATTTATCATTTGTTTTGTTTTTTTTTGTTTTTGTGTATTTTTTTTTATCAAACTTCAGGAAAGGGGTGACTACTTTTCGAGCAACTTGATGTATGAATACCTAGAGATTAATATATGATCCGACAGAATGATTTTGAATCGTGTCATATTATATACAAGCTTTTGTCTGGAATGATATCCCGTCGTTACAAAATCAATGTATCACTTAGCCTAAACAAAGTATATAGAATAAGCAATTGAATAAAAGCGAGCTGCTGCAGGAATCGAACCTGCTACTGATAGCGTGGCCGCTTCAACGAAACGTTTCTCTTACCATTGATGTAAACAGTTGCCTGTGATGCAAGGCCCAAGTAACTGTTTTTGCCGGAAATGCCCATCTTGTTTTCCCTTTGTCTATTCGTTTCTTTAAAATGCTGCAGATATGCATCAGGGAAAGGATATATACGATCCGACAGAATGATTATGAATATTGCTACGTTATATCCAAACCCTTGCCTGAAATTATCTATCGTCATTACACTTGTATCATCTAGCCTAGACAACGTAGATAGAATAAACATGTAAATATAATTGGTCTGCTGCAGGAATCAAACCTGCGACTGATAGAGTCAGAGAGCTACAAAACTTATTACAGCATTTCGAGATAAATTGTAATAGGAAGGACTATAACATGTCAGCTTGCTTACCGTGCAAAGTAGAAGAATAAGAGCAGATCGTATACGTTTATACGAAATCACAAACAGAACTTGGCACAAGTACACACTTATATCACTGTAAGCATAACATTAATATGCCCCAACCTTCAATGAGCAAAAACAACGGATGTCATAATCTGAAATACCAATTATAGCATATTACTGAAATCTGGAACCGGTTCTCCACGATAAGAATCAGTCTTATCAAATGCAAATGATGCTAATATTGTCATTGCGTTTAGAACAAAAGAAAACGATGATTCAGTACTGGGTTTAGATTTTAAAAGTCAAAACACTCCCAAATTCAAGTAGTAATTGATTGCTTCCTGAAATTACCAATCAGTAGATAATGACTACTACAGAAATAAATGAAATATACTGCATGGAAACTTTCAATTTGTAATTCAGATTATGGATGCCAAAATGTGTAAAAATTTCAGAACATCGGTATGTCATATTTTCGTTCTGTATTGTATCTTTTGCAATGGCTATGATCATAGAACTTGTGAATTGTTAGGAATTTCGGTTTTAATGTCGATGTTATAACAATTATCTAGTCCCTTTACTTCTTGTTCCCTAAAGCTCTTGCTATCGAGAATTCTGTAATTCGTAGAGTGATTGAAAGCCCCCAGCAGAACCGGCTATACCTTGTCAAATACCTGTCAAATAATCTACGTAATGTTACATGTTAGCCGACTTAATATTCTTGGCTATGTCTCCGATATAGTTTCCAGGGGGTGACCTTTTCATACCATTTCAATAGATTTGTTTCTTCCTTTCTCTTTTTTTTTTCCTTTTTTTTTTTTTTTTTGCTCACATCGACCAGCGAATAATTGAATATTATGGGGACCGATATTGAAAGGCAGTTTGGACAGAACGGACCTAGTGTTAGGAATTTTTGGAGCATTGGTTGAGATGATTGATTCAATATTGTAAGACGCAGTAAAGAGTAATTGCCCCGGACAAAACCTCGGATTCTTTGATCTTCTATTGATAGAAAAGAAAGAAAGGGAAACGGTCTCTATTTCGGCATAAAGGTGAGAGAATGTCCATGCATGAAAAATGTAAGTAAAAAGGCTTTTCAAAGTTTTGATCTATCACCAACTGATTCATTCATTCTATCCATCTATGAAAGACTTCATTACACTATTCATCTCAGTCATATATATATATATATATATATATATATATATATATATATATATATATATATATATATATATCAATCTATTCGGTAGCCTAAAAATCTTATTCATTGTTCGATGCCATTAGATGTACATATTTCCGAGAAACCTCATTAAAAATATTGCTTTTTATTGCCATGTTACAGTATTCTCTTTTGAAGGTTCAACTTTGTTGTATCATATTTGTTACCGATCTAACATTGAATATGCTAAACAATAGCAATAATTTTTGCTCTTTTGTACCTATAAAAAGGTTAATATATCTGAAACAAAAAAAAGACAAGATTTGAGCAGTTAATACAGAGGGTATTGAAATGATCAAACCTGTCAAAAGTGGTTTGCAAATTTGGAAATTTTCTCGCTGAGCAATGCTTCAATGTGGGGCACACTAGTCAAGATCTACAGCCCTCAGACGATGATATTGATTGAAAATTCCTGACAAAATATAAAACTGAATGCAGCTAGAGTACTCAAAATATCAAAAATGTCCATCTATTGATAGCTTCAGTATTAGGCTTTACACCAATTGCCTTAGGCAAGACTATTCTATACCTATTAAATAATCAAACTTTTGGGGGACTTACCATGAAGAGTTTTGAATATGTGCTGTTATGTGTCGAGCTTTGTTTAGTGTTCTACGCTTTAGGTATTGTGACAGCTAAATCCATGAACATATGCAGTGAAACATGGTTTTACTCGATAGTTTTGCATAAAAACTGCTCCAAGTTTAACTATCATTAGTGCTCTACACTTAGAGCTTAGTGAAAGACAAATCTGAATTTAGCCAATAGTTACATAAGATCGATTAGAATAGAAAGCTTTCTTGTAATGTGAAATATTTTTTCAACTTTTTGAACATGCAAGAAGTCACATTCATGCAAACTTCGAAGTGTTGAGTAAAGAAGAAAGTGTTTTAATTCTGCTGATATTTTGATTTAAAGGCTTTGGGCTCTTTTAATCTTTTTTTATCATAAGTTCTTTGTACAAAACTAATATATTTTCCTTTTGGTAATCTCTTCTTTTTGAAGAAAAAGCTAAAAAAGAGTTAATAAAAAACAAACAAACAATTCAATAGAATTATAAATACATAGCAGAAAAATAAAAGAAAATACAAATCTGAAAACGAGTTTTCACTTCCAAGTTATATAGTATCTATTTTTTCTTGTCTACATTTCTCTCTGTTAATGTATTTTTGTATGAAAAAGAATTTTCAACTTGGAAAATATGAAAGGAAAATTGAACAGGTCCAGTCTGACACTCAATATAAGCCAATACGTAACCAACGTCTTTCGGCAGTATGCTACGTACTGGGTGATCAATTAAAAAGGGGCGATCAATGAAGAAATATCTCTTGTATTTAGGGGGAATGATTCCTAGAATAAGTCTGAAATTTCGAAAAAACAAGCCTGAACGCTACAGGGCATAAACAAAAAAACAATGTAGCATAAACTCTCATTGTAACATGGAATCCTCATTACAGACTTATCGAATGTGGGGGAATCTTCAAAAACAACAAAAAATAAAAAATATTTTTCCTTCTTATAGAATGGAGTGAACGTGTGAATTGTAAGCCAAAGAGAGTCAATTGTCAGTTTGTGTACGTGATTGATATTCACACATTTATCCATCCAGACCAGCTTAAAACTGTAGAAACTTCTGTTGACTGTTTAGGTGACAGTTTCAGTTGACAATCTCTAAAAATAGGATATTTAGTAAGCAAATACATAAATGAATAAATACCGGAAAAGACAGAAAAAGGGGGAAAATATAGGGAAGAAAATTTGCTTTGACAATATAAGAGGAAACTAGAAATACTCTTGCTGTGAATAAATGAATGAAAGAGTACATGAAAGGAAGAAAGAAAGAAGAAAAAAGATAGAATAAGGAAAGAAAAAAAAAGAAAGTCAGAAAAAAAGAAAGTCAGAAAGAAGAAAGAAAGAAAGAAAGAAAGGCAAAAAAATACAAAAAAGATGTATAGTAGTCATTCCAGTCTGGAAGTAAATGGCCCGAAAATTAAATCAATATCTGACCATGTTGACTACTGTCGTCTGCTCTCGGCCATATGTTGGCGGAACATTGCGTTCAAATCGACAATTCCTTGTCACACTCGAAAAGAACTGTGAATGGACACAGGAAAACAAGAAACAAACACGGATAAAGATAAAAAATATCAGAGACTAAAAAGAAATATGAAAAAAAAAGGAACATTTATTTATCGACGTAACTATCGTAACGATCTTTCGATCGCTTTTTTCAGAGTATTGATCTCTACATTCAAGCTGGCCACCCTTCTCTTTTGATCAAGATTAGGGGGTTGGCGAGAGTGTTATTTTAGAATACCTTCCAAATAACCCAGATTCTAATCAATTTGTTCACTCAGGAATGCTACGTAGGACTTTGATTGGTAACTGAGATATTTGTATACCTGTACTTCTCAGAGAAGCCAGTACTTAGCATTCCAAAAAATCTGGCATTCGGAAAAAAAGAAAAAAAATTCGAATGCTGATTTTCAATTTTCAAGGCAAGTTTAGATTGAAGAATCATTACTGCATGATTTCTTTTTTATTTGACTTTTAGCTCACATACAATGTAAATATCAATAGCAGATAACATTAACGATATACAACCACCGTCTTCTAGCGCACTAGTGACGTGTTGAATACACTAGGTCTCCAGAAAGGGGTAAGACCAAGAGATACCAGCTCAACCTAAAATATCACAACCTGATTTGAGCTGATTTTCTAAGAGCTACGCTGGGAAAATAAAGGAATCAAAATAGACAGCAAATACGTTAGTAACCTTTTCTTACTGATACCTTCCATAACCTCCAAATACGAACTTAATGAAGTAAGCAACAACGTAGGACTCCACATGAACTTCAGTAAAAACGAATGTAATGTACAATGAACATGTTGAAGAGAAAGCATGACAATCAAACACAGAACTGGAGTAAGTTGACCAATACGGCTACCTAGGACAACAAATCTCTATGAAATCTCTCAAAAAAAGAAATTTCAATGAAGAACCACTGTATTTTGCTTTTGGCAGGTCAATCTTAATCTTCATACACCAAAAACTCCCGTTAGTGCTGGAGAAGAGAGAAGGGTCAAGAATCAATGCATCATCTCCATAGTCAACTATGAAGCTGAAACATGTAATTTAACCAAAAGATTGTCCCTTAAACTGAGAACCATCAAATGTACACGGGAGAGAATCATGTTCGACATCACGTGTAAAAATCGCAAGACACAAAACAGCAAAATATACCAAAGAAAAAGAAACAGGAGTCCGAGACATCATTAAAATGGAACTTAAACTGCAATTGGCTAGTCATGATGCAACTGCCTGACATCACTACTCACAACGTGGATCCTCAGAGATCATATGCAACAAACTATAAGATAACCGGATGGACAGGATAAGTTTAGAAAGTTCTGGCTCCTCGACGTCAGTTATAGAAAAACCTGGCGAATCTTGGTGAAGTGTACGTCCAACAACGGATGATGAGAGGATGATGATGATGATGATGATGATGATGATGATGATGATGATGATGATGATGATGATGATGATGATGATGAAACGGTAATGCTTTAGACTCAGTTCCTTCTCTATAAAACATAAAATATCCTTTTTTTTTGCACGGAATATTTTGTCATTCATAAGAGTAGTGAATTGTTAAACTCTTGAACTTTTCTCTTTGATCGATTTAAAAAACATGTACATTTTTGTTTGACCGATTTTATACCTGACAAAGGGTTCGATTGATACGTTCATTGTCCCACAATGCACGTGTCTGTCTTATGACATCTTATTTATTGTTTTTCGTGCACTTGCCTGTCAATTTGGCATTTTTAAATGTAGCCAAACATCTATATTAGAGGCTATTCGGTCGAGCTGTCGGTCGGTCACACTTGCGTCGAGCAACTTAACTAGGGAAAGAAGAACAGGTATGATGTCATTAAAAGGAGGAACACCATAAAAGTTGAGATGCAATAGAAGAAATATATTCATTTTTTCCAGTGTCACCAATGTTTTTTCAATGAGGAAATCCTGCATATGGCAAAACACGCTAAAAATGGCCACATACTATGTTTTTTGAAGATAACGCTTCAATCAGAAGTGTTACAATTAGTGTTAGAATTAATCGAATCAATAAGAGATAACTTGTTTTTCTCCCCTGTTTTCCCTCCAATCCTCTGGTACTACTACCATAGATAGTTCATGTATTCTGAACTTATGGTTTTTGTTATTTAAGGCAATACTAATAGCTACGGCAGAGTGCTTAACTGAATTCGTCTTGCGGCTCTGGGCAGAGGACGTGTTTATTTTGTTGTGTTCAATATTGCACTATCCAGAGTAGCTGTGAAAGTGTCATCGGGAGTAGCTGTGAAGATGTCCCTTCGAGTTGTTAGGTACAGACTAAGCGTAGCTTATTCTGACACAAGGCCGTAAATAAAAAGTAATCAGTAAGAATTAAATGCTTTATCAAGACTAAGCAGTTAATCATCACTTCTCAATAAAAAATCTGACACAGTACTCTGCTAAGAATAAATTATGTATACGAGATCTGCCCCTGAAAGAATCGTGTCATTTGAAATATATGATTGTCTTGATTAATTTCGACAACTAAATCCCTTACTGCGTACGTGTGAACAGATATTTCTCCAGTAGGGTTCGTCAGTCATCAGTGATATATTATTGGGTAATCATGTGATCTTTGTGGCCGATTCATTCAATATGACTGGGTCTGTCCTTTTTCCACGTTCTGTTGCAGAGTTTTTGCTATAATATTGTATCACCCAGGCATATCTGGCCCTTCCCCTACATACAGTCCAGATCTGGCTCTTTGAAACTTCAGACTGAGAAAAAAACCTCCACGTGCCCAGAGATCAACTGTTATGAAACTTCTAATTGACTTTACTTATACCCAAAATTTCTCCGTTCCGACTACTACCTATTTATTTCTGTAAATTTCACCATTTCTATCGAACTAATTGGTATATATCCTTTCTCATATATTGATAGTTCTATTTAGAGTGTTAAATGTAATCAACAACGGATTAAATCAGTTTTCTGAATATTTCTTCTAGTATTCTTACGATTTGAAAACACATATTATGAACTAATCACACACACACACACACACACACACACATATATATATATATATATATTATATAAATATAATCCAGAGAGCTTGAT
Organism: Thysanoteuthis rhombus; assembly: GCA_963457665.1. Taxonomy (NCBI): domain Eukaryota; kingdom Metazoa; phylum Mollusca; class Cephalopoda; order Oegopsida; family Thysanoteuthidae; genus Thysanoteuthis; species Thysanoteuthis major. The sequence continues at coordinate 20,538,910 of OY735235.1, forward strand.
AGCTTTGAACACTTGACGTTGATATTTACCAATATCTGTCAATACAATTTACGTAATTTTTTCCTTGTCCCACATATACTTTGTTATCATAGTACAATGTATAAATTGTCTCTTGTTATGATCAAGCGTGTTTAGTATATAACTGTTTCGAGAATTTTGAAAGCAAAACATTCGATCGTACGACACCTCACTTTCTTATTACATAGTTCATATAATACTCGTAGTTTTTTCATTTTGTATAAGTTATTAGATGCATGGTATACAGACATTATTTCCTGCAACATATTCATTTTTGAAACAGAGCTTACTTACGTAGGTTACCAAAAAGACGTATTTAACAATGAAGATTCAGTGTGTAAAACAACAGATATGACTCACTGTTCATTTCACTGCTGTTGATTGTTCACCCGTGTAAATATAAAATCCGTTGGGTGGGTTTTAATGTCAGACTGCACGCAACCAACTTATGATATTATCTTGAAGATAACTAATTGAACAGAAAAAAATGTTCCAAGTTGATTCTCTACCAATATATTCAATTGGAGATTTCAAAAAAATTTTTCGGATAACCTTAAAGTTAATTCTTCCATATCGTATACCGTTGAGCTTCCATCATATATTCTTTCGATGCTTTTGATTATCTAAAACAGTATTCTCAGGAAACTAAATGGAATTGGTAGTAAGAACATAATGTGCTATTCCATTAATATACTCAGATGCATATGCAACATATATATATATATATATATATATATATATATTTACATAGTAATATATAGTATATATATGTATAGTAGATAGACATAGATACAGATATATAGTAGTTAGTAGATATATCTCTGCCCTGTCTCTGCTTCTTCTGGCGATTGATTATGCATATTTTAGATTCTTTTCAGGGGAATTAATGGATATTGGGTGCTACGATTGTGGGAAGAGTTTTTCTTTTCAATTATTATTTCTTGTTTGTTAAATTCATAATGTGTGTGTGCTTTGTTGGGGATAATAACTTACATGTCAAGGGGTATGGCCTATGTGTCGCAGTTATCCATAAGTGGTGTTGCTCTGTGTGTTCAGAGGAGATGACTTGATTTTAACCTTGATTTTCACCTCAGATTTATTCCCTATATTAGGGTTCTTCATGATCATGGTGAACGTTATTGTTCTTATTTTATTTGTACAGGGGGCAGCAGACAATTTCGTGGTGGTCCTTTAAGATGCCTATCCGGGTAAACTATCTATATCACTTTTAGTGTACTGAACTATGGATTATTGAAACATATCAGAAGAAAAAATGTGTAATGCGGACATTTTGATTCTATTCCATTTTTCCTGTTTAATAACTTTATTTAAGTCTTTTGTTGTTTTGTTTTTGTTTGTTTTTGTTTTTTTGGAAAAACTGATTATTTTGAATTTTCGATTTAGACATATATACATGGCTTTTCAATGTAATGGAATTAATAGGCTTGTCTTGAAATTACGGTATGGAAAAAATATTACACTGGGGTATTTGTAATGTCATTTACACTTGAATTAGCCAACCGTGCATCATCGTGAAAGAAAAAATATGATATATCATTATCTACATATTACTGAAAAATGTGCAAAATCAATTATGAACCAACAATAAAATGAAAAATTTCTACATTAATTTCAACTCAACTCAAAACCAGCGTATCACTTAAAGTTTCAAGTTGAATGTATCGAGCACTCAATGAAATAAATCCATCACATATCAGACATTGCTTTATACCATATCATATACCTGATTCATACAATCTCTCTCCCCTCCCTCTCTCTCTCTCTATTTATATATATTTATATATATATATATATATATATATATATATATATATATATATATATAGTAAATGATTATTGATCCCAAGAAGAGAAAATATACACAGTATACCATAGAAACAAAATATATCCAAAACTGGGGAGAACACTGAAGAAATTACATAAATTGCTTCCACAGATATTGGGAAATAAGTTTCTCGAATTTAACCAAAAAAAAAAAAAGATTTGGAAAAGAAATGTCTGTGTCTAAAGTTGTAAAGCTTTTTGAACTATATATATATATCTATATATATATATATATCTATATATATATATATATATATATATATATATATATATGAATGTACACACATATATAAATGTGTACATTCATATGAATGAATATATATATATATATATATATATATATATATATATATATATATATATATATATATATATTGTGTGTGTGTACTTGTGTATATATATACGTCTGTATATATATGTATGTATATATATGTGTGGGTGGGTGTATATATATATATATATATATATATATATATATATATATATATATATGCATGTATGTATGTATGTATGTATGTATGTATGTATGTATGTATGTACTGTTCCATAGAAGTACAATCAGTTGAAAATTCCATACGTCTTTTAAATTTGTAATATGACAACTACAATACCCTACGAGTAGAGTCTGCCAAATGAAAATTGGCGTCAATCCAAATGGTTCAGAAGAACCAATATTCTTGATAACCAGGCGCAGCTGTTTGCTTCCATTTCATTCTCGTTAATCGCTTAAACTGTTACTCAGGAAAATTGACTCCTGGACATGGCACAGAGAATAGGGCACGCAGCTGTGCCGGAACCAATGCTGCAAAAAGCCGTCAATGAAAGGCGATGCCAATCTTCGGGATAGAGGACGTAGTTCTTTTGAGGGAAAAAAAAAACCTCTGTCTTGAAATTACGCTGTAGAAGCTGTCAACTGATACTGTCAACATAGGTCTCTTCAGTTTTGAAGCTGGTCTTGCTGACTGACTATATATGCGGCGCGGACCGGCCGTACAAATGGAGCTAGATGAGTACATGAAAAGGTGGAAAATTGAATTAGCTTCCAACATTTACTCTTTATTGTCAAGAAATATTTTTGTTCGTTTTTCTTACGCTTACCCCGTGAAGGCCCTTAAAGGGGAATCAATTAACAGCGCGCGTTGATGTTGAATTGGTAGCTTACTTTGTTTCTGCTTGTTGTTTCTTAGAGATTCTTTTTTGAAAATTCAGATTTTTGTATCGTTGACTGCCAAACGAAAGGCAATGAGAAATAACTTATCCATCAATCAATCCAATATTTGATTGATCAGACCAAACATGGCATACTGCCGAAAGAATATGGTCATATTTCTGTTGAGTGACTACCGAGACATATTTACTATCATGCATTGTTTCTTTCTGATTAAAGCTCACTAATATGTGTTGCATTTATTCCTACGTTTCGGCACAATTGCTTTTTTCGTTGAAATATCTGAGAAAGGGTCTTGTTGCAATCATTCAATCGTTCATTCTAACTAATTCTTCTTCATATATGTTGCGTATATCACAATCTTTTGACTATGACCCAACCTGTTTTTGTTTTTTTTGCACTGCAGGGATGGTCTTAGAAGAAATGTTGCTGCTATTATACGATGATCAATTCTGACCAGTTTTTCCCCTCTTGTCGTCAGTATCACAGGATTTCTGTTGCTGAACGCCCTGGCCCAACCCTTGCGTAGGTAGTATATGGTAACCTCTTGGAATGTCAGACAGAATACTTTATTTAATCTGTGGATCCCATTACCCATCACATACGATGTCTTTATTATGAAAGATTCAAATCTCATGACTGTCATTTTCTCCTAACCCTAACCCTAACCCTCATGTTGTTGATCTCCAACCAAAACGTTCATATATAACAGAATGACCTGACACACATGTGCGTAACGAGGCATGTGAAATATATATAATATCTATTGTATATCCAATACAACACTGCATTAAGTATGTTCAGTCGAAAGAGAATGAGGGTCGAGCTTGATTCTGCAGAAACTAAGCTTGTCAAAAATGAAAATGTTGACAATTTCCAACAAGGGAAACATGTAAAGTGAAAGATGCTTTGCAATAATTATACAGAAGATAGTGGAACAGAAAGAATCCACTCGAATCTTTTGGAAATATTATATTTCAAGCAAGTCGCTGTCTCATAAGACATTTTGTGCTTAATCGACCTCGAAAATACGTCAGAAAACATAAATAACAAAATAACGCAGTTACCAATTCCATGGCCATTATGATGGCATTAAAATGGCTTCGAAATTGCTAAAAAGTCGACAAAACTGCAGAAGAATAGTACTAAAAATTGGCTATAAATAGCTCCAAGTGAAGTTTTGTCGTATCACCAAAAAAAAGAGAGCGCTAAATTTACCTCAAATGGCAATGCACTGGCCACATTGTTCACTAATTTGATATCCCAAGGGAAAGTCTTTTTCTCTATTGAATGCGTTGTTTTTTTTTTTCATTTTTATTTTATTTTTTTGCTGTTACCCTGTCAAGATGACTCAGGTGGTCAGAGATTTAATTGAAAGACTTGCTCTAAGTCATGGCAAATTCATATTTATTTTTTTCTCTCATATATTTTTATCTTAGTCAAACAGGGAATTTTGGATATTTTTCGATGGTGCATTTTCACAAACTGGAATAACAAAACACAATGATTCCTCCGTCAGGAATTTAAAGATTATAATCCTAGGAAAGGAAAATTGCATTATGCTCGGTATATTAGGTTGCAGACATATTCATGAGTATATATATCTATCTATCTATCTATCTATCTATCTATATATATATATATATATATATATATATATATATATATATATATATATATATAACATATGATCACTTGTTAAAAGTTCAGAGAATAGAACTGTATTGGCCCGACGGTAGTTATCAATTCAATTAGATAATGTATATATATATATATATATACATATATAAACCCGGAGCAGATCAAGGATTATATTTACATATAAATATGTGAATATATACGCCTTGAATTTCTATTTTAAAAAAATTTAAATAGCGCATGGGGTCATATACTATGAATAGTAAATAGCCGTCCAAGTATCCAAACATTCCTGATCTTTTTTTTCATTATCAACAATTCCAATATATATATATATATGTATAGAGTGCTCGATACATACAACATTTTACTCGTGGAGTTGGGTTGTTTTAGAGTAGAGCTGACTCACAGCATTCTCACAAAATTCCCAATAAATAGACCCAATAAAACATAGACAATCATTCACCTGGTGGGGCCAAAAGAGGGCAGAAACAAGAGCTAGTTTGTGTAGCGAATCCACAGTCTACTATTTTGGGAGGGAGAAACAGAAAGTGTTAGAGAGAGATGGATGCATTATAATATTTGAAACTCCATTTAGTATGACTTCCACGTAGAAAAAAATAGTCCAGACCACAAGTAGACGAAACATGAGGTATAAGCCAGTTATTTCGGTCTTCCCTTTTCTGATGGGCTGTTCATTCCAATGCAAAGAGGGACACTACGTTGAAGCAGCTACGTAATTAGTTGCAAGATCGATTCCTGCAACAACACTCTTTTCCTTCAATTGTTTATACTTTTTAAGCTGTTTGAGCTAAGTGACACTTTTCTATGTGATAATAAGTTGTCATTTCGAATGAAACTTCAAATGTTATAATGCATTCATAAACATTCTGTTAGATATATATATATATATATATATGTATATATATATATATATATATATATATATATATATATATATATATATATATATGCATCCTTGTGTTTGTGTTTTGTGTATAAGTGCGTGTACTCGCTGTGGACAGGTAGTAGGAAATAAGATAAAACTTTCAGTCACTGTAATTAAAAAAAAATAAGATCCGCCAGCAGGATACTTTGTTGGGGTGACGAATTAAAGAAAATGAAAAAGATATGATCAACAAACATCTAAGGTACTTTTTTGGACTTTTGCTTAGGCAGTGTCGCTAAGAAATCAAAATTTTCGAGAAACTAGCAGAAACTAACCGAGTGAATGATTTAGCATAAACTCACAGTGGAAATTGGGCCCTCCTGCCCGTAGTCAAACCCTAATGGGGTGATTTTCAAAAAACAAAATGATTTTTTCTTTTTTAGATACAAGTAGTAAATGTTTCGAATTTTGGGCCCTCTAAGCCCCTTCGGGGTCCTGTACGCACTGTACGTACGTAGCTTGAGAGACAAACGAACAAGAAATCTGAACAAACCTATATTGACTGTCTTGGTGACAGTTTTGATCGACTGTTTCAAATAGATAGATAGATAGATCGGAAAGAATAATAAGAAAAAGTTCTCTGAATTTTTGAGATGAGATATTTTTATTATTTCTATTATTATTCGGACTATCCTCATCTTGGTACTTTTTCATACATGCAGTCTAATTCTGGACACATAGCGTAGAGGTTACAGAATCAGACAGAATTACTGCAAGTAATCTGATGGTTCTGGGTTCAATCCCAGTGTGAGACAATAATAATACTACTAATGCTAAGAGGGGAATTTGGTTAATATACTCCCGTCGGATAAATAAAGGGTTCGGTTCGTTACTTCCCCACACTTACTAGTTGATACCCGATGAAGACCGTAGGGTACAACGGCCAAAACGTTGCATGAAAAAAAAGCAAGATGAGGATAGTCCGAATAATAATAGAAATAAGGAAAAGCTCATCGTGGATATGATATAGAAAGAACGATAAATCAGTGAAACGAATAGAAAGGAGTGTTAATCTACAACAAGAATGAATGACGGAAGAGTGAGAAGCAGAACATAAATTAAAGGACGAGCTAAACGTATTTTAATTGCATGAAAAGAGACACTCGGTTGATGGAGAGGCTAGCGTTGAGCTTGTCTACGGAGACCCTAATCGGTATTTTCTGAGTGGAGACGGCGTTGCCTTGGCAACAGCTTAATGTTATCATATGGTTTCTTTTTAGTTGGGAGGTAGTGAGAAAAACCCAGCCTACGTCACGGTGACGTAAGGAAATAGATCAGGTATAATGTGTGCGCGTGTTTGTGTGTGTGTCTGTGTGTGTTTTATTAAGGCTGTATAGAATACTAAACCATTGAATTGAGTGAATTAAATATTATTCCCTCATGTGATTTTCAACAATGAGAATGCTTATAGGCTTATTGGGGTTGCGTAATTGTTACTAGGAATAAAACCATGTAAGTGCATCTAGAATTTAACAATTGAAAAACCAACGGAACTATGTTAAAATATGCTAAGTTCTCAAAAGCAGTGACGGTCGAAAAACCAAACATGGTTTGCAGATCTCGCGTCATTACCTTGCACGTCAATTAATATCAATATTGGTTACGTTAGCGCAGTATATATGTCCACTTAGCTTTATCTATTGGTCAATTGACGGCATTTATCAATCTTTGCTTAGCTTGACCTCATAAAAGATCTCATTGGGAACATTCTTGAATCTTTTGCATCGATCCAATCATTTTTTGTTTGTAGATTATTTTGTGTCACTGTCTCTTTAACTCTCTCTCTCTCTCTCTCTCTCTCTCTCTCTCTCTCTATATATATATATATATATATATATATATATATATATATATAGTCTAACAAGGTGTATAGGAGTAAAGATTAATTATATTGACAGGAAGCCTTTTTTTCAAATTTATTTCATTTCAGTCACTTATTCCCCTATATCTATAAATATAATCTATGTAATTTTTTTCAATGTGTTTTTGATTTTTTTTGTTCCTCATATAGTTGGATATTATGACACCCTGAGTGAATCTTATTAGTTGAGATCATCATTTGTTTACAATGTGACCGTTTCGGGGATTTAAAAACAAAACAGTTACATTAACATGTTGATCAGACACCACATCTCAGATAGCTATAATTTTGATATTTAACTTATATCATATTACATGTAGTTCATCATGTTATATAGGGTGTTGTCATAATGTATTTCATATCGATGTTATCGTATGTAATTTGATATCTTGAAACGCAGGTTACCCCCAAAAACAATTCGACGATTAGGAATCAAAAAGTATAACAACAAATGCAACTTGTTTTTATGTCACTTCTATCGAAATTCCACCCATGTGAATATAAAATCCATTGTAACAGTTCCAACCTCAGACTTCATGCAAACCAACTTATATCTTCTTTATAGATATTTTATATATATATATATATATATATATATATAAATGTGATGCTGTTGTATCAAACAGGAGACAAAGTTTTAGTGCAGCTCAGATAATACATTGAATGTATATATATATATATATATATATATATATATATATATATATATATATATATATATATGTATATATATGTGTATGTGTGTATGTATATATATATATATGCATATATATATTTGTATGTATGTATATATATATAAATATATATATATCATTATTATTATTATTATTATTATTATTATTATTATTAAAACTCCTTTATTCAAGTTTGAGCTCTGATTAAGTAAGGTAACTCATTCATTATTAGTTTATGCAATGATCTTCCAATTTTGGCATAGAGCACCATTGTGGATGGGGAATTGTGCGTAAATAAATCTATCACTTAAATTAAACCTAATTGACAGTCCATATTTGCGTAAGGTAGAGGTGAAATGCCAGCATCGTGGTCTGTCGCGAAAATATTGATTCGATCTCGTGGCTCTGGATGGGATAATGAATAGTCCATAACCTCACTGAAGAGTCGTAAAACAACAAAATAGCTGTCTGTGGATGACTCAATTATTTACTTATATATGTGGAAGAAGGTAGAAACATGAGCTAGTTTGTGTAGCGAATCCACAATCTATTATATATATATATATATATATATATGTGTGTGTGTGTGTGTGTGTGTGTGTGTAGGGGATGCGCAGTGTGCATCCCCTTTTAATTTCAATAAGCGGAGAGGAGCATTTCGATCTCTGAAAGAGTGCATAAATGATATCCCTGAGACTCTAGAGAGCATATATTCTCAAATCCTTGGCAAAAAGCCGATTAAAATTTTTTTTTTTCGGGCAGTAAACATGTATGTTCATATTTACAGTTTATTTGTTTGTGTTTGGTTATACTGTCTGTAAAAATTGAATTTCTTTAAGCATGGTGTCAATACTCACAATCTTTTTTATTCTATTCGATATACTTTTACCGCCTCTAATCATAACATAGACTACATTCTCCTAAATAAACATGGCCATTTTTTAATATTCATTTATTTGGCTAATTAATGAACAGCTTTTTATATGACCACAAAGAGTTTTATTTTTGAATATCCTGGGTGCAAGAAACCAAAGTTCTTACTCAGAATTCTTGTACTGCGAAGTCAGAAAGATATCAGGTTGTTATCCATGCAAATTAGATACTGTTAACTTTTACATCACAGGAAATAATTCCAAAAAGGTGGGGGATCACTATTGTAATTGCAATTTTAGCAGATTCAGTATTAATGGAAGGGCTCCATGACAAAATGTATTATATTCAAATTTCTTGAAATGTGAAAAAAATGGAGATTGGTAATCTCGTGTAATTCATTCCCCGTCAAAATCCAATTTTTTTTTTTTTTTTGGAGGGGATCCATGAGAAATATTTAAATGTGTTTTGCAAGAAAAGCAGAGAAAATATTGATAGATCGCACTCTGGAGAGGCTACTGGGATCGTAACTCATACTTTAGAATGTGGCGTATAATGCGTTTTTGCCATGAAACTTGAAATCCTGTAATGATAACAAACTATTATAATTCGTTATGATTAGAGGGTTTTGAGCCTTTATTAGAAATATTTTCTCTTCAAAAATCATAATCATTTTAGAATACGATTTCAAATTAAGGTATGATATAACTGAATTCGTGACAACCAAACCAAGAGAGTTTTATAGACAAGGCATATTGATATTAGGGAGTCGTTTGGGAAATAGATGTTGCTCCAAATGGGTGATGATTTGATTAGATATTTATCGCTTCTTTTTGGGGAGAGGTCGTTTGTGTCATCATCCATCTTACTATCCAAAAACAACTTTTCACATGTAATAACCGAAAGCTAAGCACGATTGTGACAACCTCAAATGAATTACACATTGGCAACTATCCAGGCAACAACTAAAAGAATCAGTGGATAGATTTGATTTGGATCGCACACAGCCAGTGAGCCATCATCACAAGGAAATCAAAATCGATTTTCTACGAAATCAATCGCTCGACCGTAGCTTGGTCTGGTCAATAAAATAGATTACAGAGTTGTTTTTATGCCGTATAGGCAGTTAAAATCCGTGAAAGGGCTCTTTTTTTTTCTATCTTCCGCTTGTGTTGATGTCAATGTTGGGAGCACCAGGTTGTATCCAGCCATAATGTATTTTTAGATAAAATCATTGCAATGCCGTCCTATAAAGGTATGAATTTTAATAATATTGCTGACCTAGGAATGACATGGCATGATACGACACATGGCAAAATAATATAGAATCGTCACACTTACACAATGATCATCTAGCTTTCATCATCATTATCATCATCATCATCATCAGTCTTCTAACGTCTGTCGTTGGACATAGACCTTCCCAAGGATTCGCCACGATTCTCTATCATGGGTGTTGCAGAGCCTGTGCTTCCTGAATCTGTTCAGTTCATTTCTCTATCCCGTGTTCTGTCGGCCTCGGTTTCTGAGCCGATCTCCGGAGATCTGCGTTGTGAGACGTGATGTCCATCGGTTGTCTTTCAATCTTGCAACATTGCCTGTCCATTGCCATTTGAGTTTTCTAGTAGTTTCTATGATTTCACGGACACCTGTTTCCTTCCTTATATACTGTGCTGTCTTATAATCTCTCCATGTGAATTGAACATGATTCTCTCATGTGCACGTTGCATACTTTTCAGTTTGCAGGCCTGTCTTTTGGTTAGGTTCCATGTTTGAGCTCCATAAGTGACTATCGGGAGAATGCATTATTAGGATTATTGGGATCACCTAGTTCTTGCTTTCATTTCCTTCAAAGTAAAAGAAATCATGGAAATGATAATACAATGTTGGTTCAAAAGCTGGATATTTTGTCTACATCAAATATACCTGGAACAACATTGAATTATTCAAGTTATAGGCATATTTTTCACGCATCAAGTATAGGCAAAGATATGAGATACCTGAATGTATAGGAAACAAATTAATACTTGATGCTCCTTCTCAAACCTTTACGGAGGGTTGCATACTTTGAGACATAGATTCCAGAAACAAAAAGCAATATTGTCAATCAAACTGGTTCTAACTTCCTGGAATAATAGCTGATATATTTGCAGGACGGAGACTTGCCATGGATATTTTCTTCTAAATTCTCACCATAAATTTAAAGTTAGATCCATACTTTTTGCCGACTATATCATTGAGTTGATATGCTTTTTTCTGGAAAAAAAAGTGTCAACATTCTGTGTTCTACAAGATGCATTATCATCCAGAAAAACAATTTCATCACGATTGAAATTTTTTTCTTTCGATTTTATGACCAAAGTATCCGAAATTTCAATGTGGACCACTGCATTGGCTGTTGAGGTAACAGGTACCATATCCACTGGTCCTTTATCAGAAATGCAACCCAATAACATAAATGAGTTGAGGAATTTGATTGTACCCCTCAGGCTCTAATTTCTATGTTCCATAGAAATTAGACCAGGCATAAAATGTATTAGTGAATATCACTTCCATCTAATCATCTGCACTACATTATTGCTCTTCTTTAGCTCACTGTGACGTCGTCTTCCTCAGTTTGGATGCTTTTCCCTATGTAAATCTCGTTTCATTCCGTCAATTTTTCACTGTCATGTTAGTAACATTGGCTGTAGTTTCTGTCTATTTGTTTTGTTGTGCAATTTTCATTTTTGAGGCATATTGCTTTTTATTTTCTATCCTCATGCCTTGTTATCATCTTGGGTCTACCTGTTTGTTTTCCTTCATAACATTGCTTTTATGATTATACTCGCAGGGAAATTTACACACAGCTTTGAACAACCAGCCATACAGTTGAATTTCTCTCGTATGGGGGTTCAATCCCTCCCTCCTGGTAAATTGTGAGCTCTCCTGGTAAAGCCATGTTCTTTTCTTATTTAACCCAGTCCAACGACTCGTTTAAGTGCGAGAGTATCCCTTTTTAACTGTGGACTAATTTCCATACTTAGATCTGTGCTAGTATTTGTTCAAGGAAATCAGATTATGAGGTGATCCCATTCTTTCGTTATTCTATTGCAGGATTCCACAATCATTTCCTCTATTAAGTTTGAAAATAATACAATTGATACGGATAAATTAATCCAGTTTGCTTGAAAGTAAAATCTTCTGCTATTAAATCACATGTTTTTTGTTCTGAACTATAGAATCTGATTGTGGTGTTTCTGTATTTAGCTATGAAAGAATGTAAAACCTGTGTAAGTATACTTGTTTGCATGCATGTCTGTCTGTATGAACACGTTGGTATATCAATAAGTCGTTAGCCAAATGATTGTTTTGATATAAAATTATGTTTCTGTGTTTATGTGTCTCTGCATATCTTACAAGTATAGGAATATACTGATCGTTATGAATTGCAGTTTACTAGTCTTTCAAATGCAAAAGTTGGCGCACTATTAGAGTCATCATCTGAAAACCTGGCATTCAACTAGGCTTGAGCCCTGCCTACAGGCATGGGAAGTAAAATGGCATTTACTTCAGGTGTGAGACGGCTCCCACAGAGGATGATAATTGAGTTTCTTCAATTCAAAGAATTGTCAACTTTTTTTACAGAAGCCTGGATTTGTTACGGCGTGTCATACATTCAGGAAAATTTTGACTGATTTTTTCTTCCAGTTAGGACGAAAGAAATCCTTTTCTCCCAGCAAAAATCATTACTCGTAATCTCGCTCCAGGTTGGAAAGAGAATATCTTTATTAGAATCATGGCAACGATAATTCGATTTTCATTGATTAAATTTCTAAATTTTATCTGGTTTCCAAAGCATATTCATTAGAAGTCGTAAAACAAAACCACTATCAAACCATCAAGATAGGTTTCTTTAGTTTTCAAGTCAGTTTGACTGGCGATAGATATTCTGTAAACTTGCAAGTAATCTTTGCATCTTAACTCCAGTGAGCGTTGCAGTTCTAGTGATAAATGTGGAATTTATTTGTTTCTCAATGATATTGATTCATGTAAGATCTTAATACATAACCTCGTTCAAATACACATGTTGGTTACATAATTCCCAGTAAGCATTACATTGCCTTGCGTATTGACTTATTGTCTTGTGTTCACATTAAAGTTTGTTGTGTATCTATTTGTTTCATAACCTAGAACATGCTTATATTGCTTTTTGTTTGCATTTATTTTATTGGCTTTTTTTACTTCAACTTCTCTCCCTGCGTTAATGAACCGGTTCAGTCTATATTGCTTTTAGCGTGGTTAATGGTGTGAAAGCGTTTACCCAAAACGGAAGGCATCATAGGTAAATAGATAGTATTGACTCATTGGAATTGTCTGAAACATTAAAATGAATAGAATCGGTGGATAAAATCAGGATAGGCAGTCGAGTGACAGAAGCGTAAATAATCAGATATGTTTATATATGAACAGGTTTTGAGGGATTGACAGATAGGCAGAAAGGTGCGTGCATTCATGTGGATGTATAAAGATAAGAATGAGTATTGCTATCAGTATAGCTAACTAAAAGAGAGTTCATGCTGAATCAAAGTCAAAAAACTTCATAAATGATAAAAATTTTAAAAAAACATTCTTAGTTGTTTATGGCCATTTTTGATGTCGAAAATTGCTGAAAAATAGCACTCAATGTTGAAATTCCAAGTTTCTAAAACGAAAAAGCCTTAAATTGGCAACACTGATTGCAATTGACATCAGTTATATTCAACTGCATTTATTTTTCAATGAGATAGACATAGTGACCAAATTAAAGATGCCCATATCGACATACATGGATTTTTTCGTGTACAAACATGTACTTTCATCTGAGACGTTTGGTTGAATTGTAGTGTGTTTGAAATAGAAAGGTAATGGCCGACACGCTGTTAACAAACGAATCTACAGATACGGATAGTGTACCCCGGGTTTCGATGTATTTTTCGCCTTCAATATAGATGTGACTGACCTGTTGGCTAAGGAAATGAATGATGGAATCAGCACATCAAAATAGCTTTGGTTTACTTCACAGTTATTCCCTCTGGAGAGGCATGGACCCATCTCTTATTTTCCGAATTTCGGGTGGACAGGGCATCAGATTGGTTTCTAGAGCCAAGGTTAGTAATCAGGAGACGAGAAGAATAGCTATATTTTCTTATTAGGTAATGGAGCCTTTCTGAAGGGGTAAATACTAATATTCACCCACTTTGGTCCTCTGTCGCAGTCTGGCTGATGCCAAAAGTCATTTCACTATTTATTGAGATAGAAGGGGACAACGTCCTAGTGACATCTTCCTCAGGGGAACTAATGGAAGGGCAACAAACTGGTTGCTAACCATGGTCGGAGAGCTCTGTTGACGTTTCTATTCATCCATAGCTTTGAAGAGAAGAGATTGATTCATGTCTTTGCGAAAAGCATAAGTGCAGAGTGAGCACAAAACTGTCTCAGCTTGAATTTGAACCCGCTTCGCCGATTCCATTCTCCATGGTCTCGATCTTTAGGCCACCCTCAACCTCAAAATCCTACTGCACCCACCTCATGCGTCCAATATCCCAGTAGCATCTTCCTTGGAAACACCAATAAGAGAGCTCTAAAGAACTGCCAGCATACGAACAGTTTTATCGATATCGTCTATAATTGAAAGGAAACAGAACGGAGAAAGACACTTAAGACCCGTCGGTGTTGAGTTTCTTTCGCACCATTGACGACAGACAAAGTCCAGAAAACTGTCACGTTTGTTTTTGCAGCTGAGCTGATTCCATCAGATTATCGTCAGCTTATCTTGATCCGGCCGTCTGGTCTTTTGCCCTGCATCGCTTGATAATCCCAACAGATAATACTATCCTCAATCTTCTCTAAACGAACCTCTGTCTTCTTTTGGGGTGAAGGTTTGGTCACTCGGCATTGATCAAATTGCTTCGGTTGTTTTTGTTTTCCACCATAAAGACAACCAGGCAAGTCCACATTCAGCGTTCGTTGGATCAAAATAGTTCAGTATACATATATATTGCTCCCTTTTGTACATGTTTTACCAGCTATGTTAATTACCTGAAAGTTGATTAAATATTTTAACAGTTTATTTATGGAATATGCAACAACAGGAAAGCAGAAAAAAACTTGTACACAACATACATAAATCATATATTACCACTTTTGGTTTGTATTGATCGTATGGCTTGAGCAATTTTTTCCTGTAGTCGTCTTGAGTTGGAATCTTAACAAAGATTATCGACACAAAAGATATTTGTGACAGCTTTAAATTTTACGATTTTTAAAAAAATCATAATTGCCATAACAATGATAATCGTAGTATCCATAATGATGATGATAACATTTTAGTAAGAAATATTATAGACTTTGTCTGAACTTTTGGAAAGAGGGAATATCATCGAGTGGAATTTTCAACAGATGTTTATCCTCATCTTTGTTCATTAATTGAATACAACGTTTCGAACGTTGTACCCTACTGTCTCCAAATGACGAATGAGTTTATTTTTTTTATCGTCCGGACAGAAAATAATGCCCGTCTCGTCAGTTGCATGGGAACGTTAGCATTCCATTTTTGATATAGAGAGAACCTCACACCTTACGGCCTTTTCTCTTCCACTGAATGAACACTCTGAGGAATTGAATATTTCTTTTTTTTTAAATTGACAATTGTTTCATGTCTTACTTGTTACTTATACAAGTGTGGAAAAGTATAGCATCTCTCTCGCTTACTTCCTATTCATCTCTCTTTTATTCAGTGAAAAATATGGCTTCTTCTAAAACTGATAGGTGATAACGAAAATCTTAAAATGTTTTCCATTGTTACAGCCTCGAAAGATTCCGTGCTTAATGTAATAATACAGAAAATGGCCGAGGAGATGTTTGTTTTGGCGGTAAATGTAAGGTTCCCCTTGCATCGTGCATTTAGAAAAAAATTGTCCCTCTAAGTTGAATTTTGAGGCGTTTACATGCATTATTAAATAAACAGCAATGTTCGATATTCAAGTGAATGATGCAAAAGATATATGTCTATGTTGGTTTCCCTCTCTCTCTCTCTCTCTCTCTCTCTCTCTCTCTCTATGTATATATATATATATATATATATATATATATATATATATATATATATATATATATTGAAACAGAATATTACCTGCCTGAAGAACTGTAAAACAGAGAAAACTTAGATAGTAGACTGAAATGATATCAATATCATCATTCACCTATATACACATATATGTGTGTGTGGATGTGCGTGTGCGTGTGTGTACATATATATATATGTGTGTGTGTGTAGGAATAAAACATTCTACTGTCTGATTTGCCATATATATATATATATATATATATATATATATATATATATATATATATATATATACATATATAAAGCTCATCATATTTCAGTAATTCTTAAATTACAAAAGAAAGAAAGCCTGATTTTTGTGATGACGTCTTACAACTGGTCTATATTTACCAAGGTAAATACAACTATCTATATATCAATTCCATGGGAAATCATTCCGATGAATTTTAGAGTTTCATGCCTTACACATTCATCAGCACCAGCCATACGGGATACTTATTGTTATTATCAGATATCGCTTTTACAGTATAGATAGATAGATAGATAGATATTATTGGGAGTGGATTCAAATCCACTTCCCGTTATATATTTCCAGCTCTACTCAGAAACAATTTGACTTCCGAAGTATAATGTTGAATGTATTGAGCACAATATGAAATAAATCAATCACATATAAGATATTGCTTTATATTATGCTATATTGCCAACCTGATCTGTACCATATATATTTTACTCTTCTACATTTTTCTTGTTCACGAATAAGGGCGGTTTCTTTGTTATTGTAAACCAACAAAAATATTTCGTCTGCAAACGAAACTGATACAAAAAGTTGAATTGTGTCTAAAAAAAACTTGCTCGAAAGAAAAATGGTTGCCAAAATATAACTTTCAGTCGTATAACCCATTGGCCTACTGCACTATAAATATCCCTCGCTCCCAATAATTGTGTGTATGTGCATGTGTATGTGTGTGTGTGTGTGTGTGTGTAAGAGAGAGAGAGAGAGAAATGCTATGGAGTGATATTTTTAGGATCATAACCGTTGCTTTGCTCTCTACGGTAAATGATTTGGCCCATGCCAAAGTTCAATTTCTTTCCCTGTGTAACAGCGTCGGTAACTAATATCTACTATTTGTCATATACTCGTTCACGTGTATGTGTTACGGGAAAAATGTGTTCATTCCTCACTGGATGCCAAACTCCTCTGCCAAACAAGGCTAAAATTAGTAGATATCCACATCACCATTACCTACAGTGTATATCCAGCTTGTGTTACGGTAATTGCTTTAGTGCTTAACACCATTCTGGATTACGGAAGGTTTCAATTGAAACGGTCAACTTTTAGATGGCACGGTAATCCTATATATTTTTGCGTATTTTTATTGTATGTGAATGGTCCAAGATCGAACCTAACTGAAATGAAGTACGATTTTGAAAGATGATTTTCAAAATAGGCAGGTCCTTATGCCTTGGAAACCAAACACTAAATAGGTCTATTAGTCTTTATTGACCGTTATTTAACCTTTAATTACCAGCCTGGGCCTGAAAAATATTGAATTACAGATTCCAGTTATATACGCCAAACGGAAAAATAAATGTTCACAATACGACAGCAATGCTGATTTATTCTACGTGTGAACGTCGTAACAGAGAACGACTGGTTTGATTTCTATGGTAGAAGAAAGAATTCTTTTTTATTTGTATGTACGGTTTTGATTTTTTGTCACTATTATTGATCTGAGGGCAGAAAACAGTGAATTGTTTATTAGATGTATCTATTTTTTTACCTCCTGGAAAGACAATAAAAGAAAGGTACAGACGGATGTTATGGGATAAAATATCCTAGATGACTAGAATAGATATTAGATATATCAACAGCTGTACATGTACTGTGTTTATATATATATATATATATATATATATATATATATATATATATATATATATATATATATATATTGTTAAATATAGATATCGTGTCTGTAAATATAATTGATATACAAGGGCTGATATAAAAATACATACACATTTTTCGGGCTTTGTATTTCTGTACATTTGAATGAATATTTTCAATTATTTTAGCGACGATAAGTTTTCTCTTATTTGATCAGAGATGAGATGGATTCCACTCGATGGCGTAGAAGGAGCTGAGGAAAGATGGAAGTTGGGATGTGATGGAGAAACCTGATTCTGTGGTCCGAGCCTGTCCAATCCATTCCAGACTAGTCATCGGCCAATCCAAGCTACAGAACACATTTTCTGATTTGTTTCTTAGTGATTCCTATCATTATTTATGAAGCCAAGACCGACATCTTGATTCTTTTGGCTAGCTTTGGTCTTTCCTGTTGAGCCTTGAAAATCCCCGAATTATCTAATTGATTGCGTGCAACAGCATCCATATGCACATATATATATATATATATATATATATATATATATATATATATATATATATATATATATATATATAAGTGTGTGTGTGTATATATATATATATATGTGTGTGTGTGTGCGTATGTGTGTGTTATTAAGGAATTGATATATGATCTGGCAGAATGATTATAAATTGCTTCATTTTATATTGCAACTCTGATTTGAAATGATCATGTGAATGTATCGCTTGGCCAAGACAAAGAATATAGAATAAACAATTAAAGAAAATAGAGCTATTGCAGGAGTCAAACCTGCTACTGATATGGTAAGCGCTTCAATGTAGCGTTGCTCTTACCATTGAGGTAAACAAACCAGGAATGAGAATTTGGAGAGGAAACACTCAGTTTGGCCTTTGCATTACCGGTGGCTGTTAAGCTCAATGGTAAGAGCAACGCTATGTTGAAGTGGTAACCCTATCGGTGGCAAGTTTTATTCCTGCAGCAGCCCTATATCGTTTAATTGTTTATTCTATTCGCGTTGTCTTGACCAAGGTATGCAATCTCCTTTTAATAACGGAGTCTCCTTTCAAATAAGATTTTCAACATTATATAACGCAATTAGTAATCATATATATATATATATATATATATATATATATATATATATATATATATATATATATACATGTATATACATATATATGTGTGTACAAACAGATATGCATATACATATATATATATATATATTTATATATATATATATATATGTGTGTGTGTGTGTATGTGTGTGTGTGTACATCTAAACGAAAACAGATCAATAATTGTATGTAAATTTGAATTAATTCTACAAAAATGTCTCACCATTCGAAATTTTCGGTTATTTCATCATTTCATTGGATATTGCCATAACATTATCGGTACACATCATTGACAAACACAGTGAAATTTGAGAATGTGAAGAAACCATTGAAAGATTATTCCATCCGGAAATTTAAATTAAGTGGCATGGGAAGAGGTTTAGTAGTATAAATTTTATTTTACGTACAATATTGTTGCCTTTCCTCATTGTGAATAAACTCTCTCACACACACACCAACACCCACACCCACACACACACATATATATATATATATATATGTATATATATAAAAGTATGTATATATGTATGTATGTATGTATGTATGTATGTATGTATATATATAAATCTATATATATAGGTTACCCAAATTGTTCCTATAAGAACTTCCTATGAGCTGAAATGGTGTAAGCAAATTATCAGCAATCATTGATCTATTTGGTGAAAATCTTTGATCGTTCCAAGACCTAAGAATGCTAATGAATGTATGTTATATTCAGTCACTGAAGGTTGGGGTCTTTGAAGTTCGGGGGATGGGGATATGGGAGGTTTGGGATGAAAGTTCACACAGCCAACATCCCAGACTATAGTAAAACAAACGCCACACACACACACACACATATATATATATATATATATATATATATATATATATATATATATATATATATATATATATATGTATATATACCTTGCATGTGAGTTTATGTCGGGATTATCAGAGCCGTACATTTTCAGAATGCAAGACGAATTACGAACCAACTCATCTTAAAACTAATGGAACCACTGTTTCAACTATGATTTTGTTTAGGCAACTCGTCAAGGTTGATAATGGGTGTAACAAATTGTCACATTCATTGCTGTATTAAAATGTGTTCTTCCACCCCCAAAATCGGATGGCTCCTACGTTGAATGGATCCACAAATGCCCACGTAGTAATTCGAAACCAAAGATTGTTATGAAATAACGAAGACAGTTATGTAACACACCTTCTATATCGTAATAGCCGTCACGCTTATATCGGAATTGTTTGGTTGTTAGTTCGTCGCTGGGTGCGAGATCTGAATGTTTTTATGCTAAATTAATTCTGTCAGAAAGTTAATCTATATAATTAGAGCCTTGTTTGTCACGCATATAGACTCGATTGCTGCAATCACCCCCTTCCCCTTACTACTCCCATCAAACTATCCAGCTTTCTTTACACTATCTTCCCCTAACTTCTTGATGAACTGCCTACCTCTACCCCTACTTTTCCTACCCTCTTTTTTAACAGCTTTATTATAGTTCTCCCTTCGCCCTTCTTACGTTCTCACTAAACTGACTCTCCGTCCCTTCTCTCCATGCTTCCTTATTGAACTACTTTATTCCCTCCTGTGTCAATCCCTATCATATCTATAGTGCTTATAGCATCAGTAGCACCCAGAAGTCCTTCCCGTTGTTGCGCATGCATAGGAAGCGTTGGGTAAAGTGCCACTGTCAATATTTCCTGATGACATTCATCACAACCTCATTTACTTTTTGTTTGATAATTAACCAAATATTGTTTAACAGAGAAAAATGTTTCTCGGAATCGCTTTCAAATTTCTTCATGGTATATTTTACAGAAACGTCAGTTCTTATTTGTTTTCTGTCGATATCTAAGCCGTGGGGAATACCACAGAGTTTGAACTGCAGACTAACTGACATCAAGTTCAAAGCTCTAACCTTTTGGCTAAACCAAAACGTTTTCCTATCTTCATCATTATTATTTGATACGACACTTATAACGTTCTGAAGTCAAAGACGTTAATTTTATCTTTCCTTCTTTGAACTATTTTTTTCAAAGATTGATAAAGGCAAGGGAGAGATGACAGCTTGAATTTGTCAGACGTGGGTAATATATATTTAGTTATCAGGTTATACATTCAACCTTTCGCTGCAACTATTTGCCAGTCATATGATCGTTTTTTGCATTTAGATTTATTAACGTTGCCATGCAAAGGTTTGTTTAATGCGTAAGATGCGTCGACATCTCTATGCAATAGTTATTGTTTTCATTTGAAAAGATGAAGGAGGATAACAAGGATATCTACTTTATATGTTACGTCAATTGACGGCAGATATTTCCTGTCGGTAACATTTATCAAGGGAGATCACCTATCAGATACTAATTGTACTGTAGTCCTTCGTACCTTCTTTCTTGTTTTATTCTAATTATTTATTCCTTTTTTGCAAATGCGTGAAAATCTGGTTTAACATTCATAAAAAAAGCAAGAAAGAAAAAACAAAAAAATGCAATGTAATGTTTCAAACTGTCGTCAAAATAAGTTTTTTCAGTGTTAAAAACTTAAAAAAAATGAATTGCAAATAATTCACTTTAACCAATCTTCTTTAAGAAAAAAGACGCTTGAATCCAAAGTAGCTAGCTTTTTCGGTAGAAAAGATTCATTATTAACCAAGTAGAGTGTGTGAGTTAAAAAGTTGGCAAATCACTTCCCCATAATCCCAAAACTGCCCAAGCAAAAACTCTCACACCGATTGGTATTCTTGACTAGATCAGTCACATAGCAGTACTGCAAAATATAAACATAGTCGTATAATCAATATGAAACCTTTTCAAAGAGATTGATAGTCTGAAGTCTTGGTATTTTGTTTCCGTTGCATTTAATTTGCGCAAGTTGAATTGACTCAAGCTTAACAACTGAATGACTGATGTCACGCAATGTAATTCATCTCAATCGATGTATTTTGTAGGATGGCCTCATAAGGAGACATAACAAAACTCGAATGACTTGAAACTTAGAGAGCAATTAAAGGGTACATATATCTGCTAACACTGTGGATAAACTAAATCGACAAAAATTTCATGATCCAACCAAAAAATGATACACTTCTCTCTCCTAGTCGATAGCTTACCTTCCTCAAAATCAAATTGAAATTTGGAGATATTTGTGAGATATCGTGTAGACCACCATCTATAGATGAATGTATGAAAACAGTAAAAAATATCTTTTAATTGAAAAGAAATTCCTTGATCTGCCCCAAAAATGTAATTACTTCTTCATGAATCGTTGGTTTACCCTTTTTAAAATCCCATTGAAATTCTCTGAGAAGGTTCGAAGATATTGTGTTGGCCACCATGAATAAATGAATAATTGTATTAAAAAAATTGAAAAATATCTTTTAATTGAAAGAGAATTCCTTGATCCACACCTGAAATGTAATCACTTCTTTCTTAATCAATGGCTTACCCTCTTTAAAATTCCATTGAAATTCTCTAAGAACGTTTGGGGATATCGTGATGACAACCATGAACAAATCAATAAACCTTAACAAACATTGAAAAGAAATTCCTCGATCTGCCACAGAAATCTGATCACTCTTTTCTTAGTCAATGGTTTACCCTCTTCAAAATTCCATTGAAATTCATGGAGAACCTTTCGAAGGTATCTTGTCGACCACCGTAAACGAATAAATAAAATCACGAAGAAAAAATAAAAAATCTCCTGATTGAAAAGAAATTTAATCAGTTATTTTTTTTTATCCCATGAACCATCACCCTACCATTGGAATTCATTGAGGCTTTCAGGAGAAATGGACTGATGGATATTGCACAAGACGGACAATGATACAGATACTTTGTTGACAGAGGTAATACAATAACAGAAAGGAAAAAGGGGGGATAAAGGAGAGAAAAATATATCATAGACTCAAAACAGTAGAATATTTAAACAAGAACCATACGTTCAACGATTTGTCCACCATCCATACATCCATATCGATGATTTCCTATTTCAAATGGATCCTAAACGAAGCAGTAAAAGTTGTACTAGTTGGGGAGATAATAACAGGGGGAAAGTAGAGAGAAGTGACTATGGTTTACCTTAAAATCTTGCTATTAAGAATCAATTAGTAATTTTTGATTCAGATAAACATACACAGTATTATTAATTATCTATTCGAGAGTCTTAGTGCATGATTTTTTTTATTTGATAAGTACTTTGTACAGCAATATACAACAGTTTCAGCAATTAAATTAACTGGAGATTGAAAAAAAAATATTTTGCTGATTTCAGCTAATTTTGCTGACAGTCTTAGCTTCTCTGTGAAAATGCTTGATACATCATTTTCAATGGATGTCAACAGTTTTCATGTCTTCACACCTCTTATGACATAATAGCAGCTGGTAAATTAAACGCTAAAGCCCTTTCCACCTCTTTCTGATATTTAACGTGACTGAGACCAACCGGACGAAAAACGTGTATTCGAGATACATGGGCATATCTGAAGAACAAAACTTGAGATGAACACGTAGGCGGTATTAATAGTCGATAACACAAAGAGAAGAACGGGTCGATTTTATATATGCTTAACATAACTCTCTTAATACTTAATACTTGCTACTAGTTCAATCTAAGTTGGGTCCATTTATCGAGGGCTTTTCTTTTCGCCAATCACTCTGGATTGATTTGAAATTGTTCCAAGCGATACATTGCATTTTTCTGCAAAATCTTCGTCCGAGACTTTTTGATAGATCACCATTAAAGCGTTCACGTCTACAGCATATATTGATGGTTCTGGCCGAACTTCCTCGTGGTTCTCTAAACTGAAATCTATATTTGCAAATTATTGAATCCCAAGTATTACAATTACCCGAGGAATCTTGTCAGCAGTAGCCTCTAAAATTCAATGACTGGACACAAACTTTCGCAAAATCCACCAGATCCCTTGAACTTAGGCGTTGCAGAACAAATACTTATCAAACTGGCCTTAATCTTTACGTCATCTTTTTTCCGGTCACAGTTCCACATGTGATCTTTGGAATCCATGTTGTGACATGCTGACATTTTCTGCAACATGGCTTTCCCGTTTTATGATAGTTTTATTCTGATCCCTATTTGTTTTCCAATATAACGTGCTTTCTTACAATCTCTTCAAGTGAAATTAAGCTTGATTCTCACCTGTGCACATTGCATGGTTCTTGGTTGACACCCCATTCCTTGGTTAAGTTCAGTGTTTAAGATCTTTAAGTCATTATTGAGAAGATGCAGAGGTTGCAAATTGTTCTCTTTAACTGTTTTCAAAAAATCATTGTTCCAAAAAATTTAATTGCATTTGCTTATTATTGTAGCAGATCGTCTACTAAACAAAGATAAAACGTTAAAAACAGGTACTGAAGACTATTTATACATTGTTTAATCAAAAATTAACTATAACTTATTGTTTTTTGAAGGAAAATGTTGAGATTTAAAAAAGACCATCAGTTATTTCAGGGTGAATACATACACTACACAATTATTAGATAGTATATATATATATATATATATATATATATATATATATATATATATATAAAATAAATATATATATATATATATATATATATATATATATATATATATATATATATATATATATATATATATATGTAGGTAGGTACATGATTTAGATAGAAAAATATGAACAGACTGGGCAAGATAGATATGATTGGACAGGTAGATAGATATGAACAGATTTACGTATGTAGATGTGAGCAAAACAATAGCTAGATAGCTATAGGCTAAGGTACATGGATGGACAGGAAGTTACTGAGATAGATATAGACATGAACTGATTGTGGTAGATAGATAGGGGGAGACAGAAGTAAATAAATGTGAACTGACAGGTACGTACATAGGAACAGATAGGTAGATTTAAGAACAAGCTGAGTTGGGTAGATACGTATGAACAAGATAAATATATAGATAGATAGATTAATTGATGGATAGATGGATTCATGAACTGATCGATGTATATAGATATGAACAGACTGGGGTAGATTGATATAACTAAACTAAGACAGGTAGATACATATGAACAAAGTAGATAGATAGATAGATAGATAGATAGATAGATAGATGAATACGACCAGACTGAGCGATGTATATGTATGAACAGACTGGATCATATATATATATATATATATATATATATATATATATATATATATAAAGACTGAGGTGGATGGATAGATGTAAATGTTTCCAGAATATTTTGGACAAAATATGTTATTCGTACAAACACATTTATCAGACATTGTAATCACAAACATTGAATGGCTACGTGGATCCTTGCAGAGTGTCCCATTAATGTATCCATGTGCCAGAATTAAGTTACAGTTTTTGTAAATTATTATCAATTTCTACTTTTCTATTTCCAATTTTCAATGCTCATCTGTATTGGTTTTGTCGCAGTGATTGGGGCAGGAGATGAAGCCTCTCCGTTGTGTGGATTCGCCGGCATCCCGGTGCCGTGAATCGCCTGTCCCTCCCTGGCGACCAGCACCCCAGGTCTCTTCACCATCCCACGACCTGGCCGCTCTGAGTGTGTCGCCGTGCCTGTCTGTACACCTTATCTTATCATCATTTATATCAACGTTCATCAATTATGGTTGGTTTCGCGGCCAAAACAAAACTATTCATCAATCCACGCTGATGTGCCATCCAATTTACTCGTTTCCTCTTTCTTTTCCGGCTTTCCTTTCTCCTTCTCACATATATATATATATATATATATATATATATATATATATATATATATATATATATATATATATCCTTTGCAAGTGTATCTTATTTCAACCGATGGCTTCTTTCTTTCCCTTTTCTTTTTTTTTCCATCTTTTCGATTTATTCGATTATTATCAGTCTTTTTCTCTTCCCTTTTCCTCTCTCTGAGTTGTGTGTGTGTGTGGTTGTGTGTGTATGTGTGTGAGTGTGTGTGCTTCTCTCTTTCTCTTTTCTCCTCTCTCTACATATCTTCCGTTTCTTTCACCCCTATTCTCTCTTCTTAACTTTGAAATAATCTAATTCTTCCGTATTCATTTATTATCAGGTTTTTCTTCTGTCCTTTTTTTTCTCCCTCTAAATTGCCTCTCTCTTTCTCTTCCCGTTCTTTCTCTCTATATATATACATATCTTCCCTTCATTTTACCTACCTCTCTATTCCTTTCTTTTAAATAATCTAATTCTTCTGTTATCTCCCCATTTCTTCCTCGCATCCTTTCTTTCTGTGCAGTCGTCTTTTCATTCATGTGCTATTCTCTCTCTTTCTTTAATGTGCTGCCTTCTTTTTTTTTTGTCTCTTTCCTTCTTTCATTGATGTGTCTTCTTCTCTTTTTCTTTATTTTTTTCTTTCCTCTTTCTTGCCTCGAAATCGCTGTCTCCATTAATTTCTGTCTGTGTTTTGTTTGAGAAGCCTCTCCTTATGACTCTGAGTCTCTGATCAACTTTCTCTCCTATCTTTCATAGCAGTCACTCCTCAGTTCCATCTTTATTCTATTTTCATATCTTCTTTCTTCAGTGCATTGATTATTCATTTATGTCACTTTGCCTCCAACACAAATAAAAACCAACACTGTCTTCCTCTGTGTCTTTATGTCTCCCTCTTGCTCTCACTGTCACCCTCTCTTTCTTTCTCTTTTTCTGTCAGTCCATGCATCCCTTTCTCTTGTCAACTTTTACTCTTTGTGTCTCGTGCACGCTCTATCCCCCTTTCTTGCTCGTCTCTATTGTCCCTTTATCTCTAGTGCTCGCTCCCTCTCACTATCGCCATCTCCTCCCTCCTAGTGCGCTCTGTCCCTTTCTGTCCTCGGTCTGTCTTTTTGTCTATCAGTTTGTCTCTCTCTACCATGTCTCCTGGTCTCCTATGCGCTCTCTCATATATATAGATATGGGGAGAGAGTGAAAGACAGACAGACAAACTGACAGAGAAAGAGAAGAATATGATACGCTATCAAACGTTTGGAGGGAGTTTTTACCATGAAGAGATTACTTACATTAAGATCTCTTTTCAACTGTCTCCTTTGAGATAATTCTTTGAAAAAGTCAATGGAATCTATGTATTGGTATTGTCCACAAAGAATAATGGCAAAAGTCCATTCTATTTTCAGTAAGCGCACTTGCAAGAGCAAACACCATCGATGGTTTAGTGAAATGATTATAGTTAGATAATAAAGACCAAATGAGGACTTGTCTTGTGTTTGTCGAAGATATCATGACTTGAGATTTGATGATTATTGTTTGAAATGTTTTACAATCTGCTAATTTATTAGAGAGTCGGTTCGAATAGTGTAATAACTAGAATGTTTGTCTCACAAGCAGACGGTCCCCAGTTTTATTCCTAGTATGGGCGATGAGTCTAGGAAACTATTCATTAGATCGAATGTCTTTGAACATTCTGCAGCTAATTGAGTACACTCCCAGCTGTGTGATGCATGCAAGTATTCCTTTGGTGGACTTGCTTCCTGCCAAAAAGTAGTCATCAAAACCTGTTAAGTTAAAGTCCCAGTATTAACCAGACTTGGAATCTTCAAGGATGGTGAAACTGACATATGGAACGGAAACATGTATACTCCAATGGGAGTTGTCTTTTAAGAGACAGACGGTTTACTTTATTTGAAAATGCCTATCTCCGTTGCAAATTGGATAGGAAGGAATTTTCTTTTTTTTTCCCTCTTTGTATAAGAAAAATGAATTCGAGCGTGGTTTGTCAGGATCATTGAGAACAAATACACCAAATTAGATGATTTAAGACAAATTCACGCTTGTATCGCTATTGTAAAAAAAAACAATAAGTAGAGATCTTTCAAATGAAATTAGTATATGCTCCTAACGCCATCTAACGACAAAAACTCAGTGAACCTTTCAAAATTGCCAGGTTCAGTTCCAAGTGGGTCGAGACCCCACCGCTCCAATTGAACACAATTTTATTTATTTTGAAAATGTAGATGAATAAATTTTATTGAAAAATATGGTAATCTCAACCATTTGCTATCAATCTTGAGAGCAAAGATTATTTTTCAAAGATGCTATCCATAGTTTTGAGAGGGGTCAATAATATTCAAAGAGTTTTTTTCGGACGATTGAATTCCTTGTTTGTGTTCAAAAGAAGAAATCCAATAGCCCGAAAAACTCTTTGAAAGGAATATTTGATTTTATCTTGATCTAATATAAGTAAGATGCATTTCATCTTATTTCTTAATGTTTTTTTATTGGTTCTGGGAAAAGTTTGTTTTATTAATATTTGCTCTTTACTTTTGATCATCTCTAAAACTCAATGAGTAATGTAACGAGTAATGTAATGATTTAAGCAAAAAAATACTGAATCACATTTCCTCTGGTTTTTGATGTTTTAAATTTTCTTTTTCACGTATTTATTGGTATTTTTTTCCTCATTCACCTCACGTAGAACTTCTTGATCCACCTGTGATAGTTTGTAGTTTTGTTTCGATGAAAGCCCGTGAAATTGAGAGTTATGAATTTTCTGTCATGCCATGCTTACTGGGATTACGTGTTTCTATTGGCTTTTTTGTCTCGAATCTATAGAATATATTTGCCCTCTACAATATATCAGTTATGAACATTTTCAGGTCTTAATCAATTGTATTTTAATCTCCCGCCTGTTGCCATCAGAACGAGAGAATAAATCTTCGTAATGCATAATCCGATACGAAAATGTGGGAATAAGCTGTACGTTAATCGAGATATTTAATCTCTCCGCTGTTCCCACGTAGTTTGAGATAACAAATACGTCAAAATTAGCGATCTATAGAAATGAGGGAAAAATGTCGAATTAACAGAATAACAATTCAAAGTACAGAATAAACTATTGGAAACAATATTGATTTACTATTTAACATCTTTTATCGGATCAAGTATTTTAAACTATTGGACAGCTATATCCATCAAGGACAGGAGTTCCATTCTTTATATATATATATATATATATATATATATATATATATAGAGAGAGAGAGAGAGAGAGAGAGAGAGAGAGAGAGAGGGAGAGAGATTAGATAGATAGATAGATAGATAGATTTGTGTGTGTGTGTGCGTGCGTGAGTTTTGGTGTTTGTGTGTTCCAGTGTTCTTGACCATACCGTTCTGTCTACAGACTTGAATATGGTATTGGTACTCAACTTATGAAAAAATCGTTCCCGAGGAAAAACACCTTTTTTGGTCCCTATTCTGAAGAATTTATAAATAACATAGATTATCCGGATTCTACACGTTTCTAGATAATATTCTTCTACTCTATTTCAGACGTTTCTCGTGGAGAACCCCTGTGATGTCATAGATAGAATTTATTCTGACCATATTTTTTATTTGATTACACCAAAAGTGCGGATGATTTGTGACTTACATTTGTATGTGTGTTCTTATAAATCAAAATCCATGATGATAATATGATATATAAATAAGGCTAAAAAACGTTCACAACTGGAACTATTGATAAAATAGAACAATCATGATGATATACTATAATGGAACTTCAGAGGATAAATAGTTCGTCGGTACCGTATATTTTAGCAATCTCAGCATATATATTGATCTCATTTCTTTATCAAGTTTTCACTTTTCCTTTAAAAAAGCCATTTACGAATTGGATATATCCTGGATACTATTATCAGTACTCCTGTGCCTCGTGCCAATTATTTAGTAATACCTAAGAATCGTTTTTTGGGGGTTGACCGCAGTCAGCTAGAACTTTGGAAAGCAACATCGTTGATAAGAGGAGCCAACGTACATACTTACTTATTAATACATAGATAAAAATGAAGACTAAAAACTGCATACTCAAATAGAGGCAGATACCAGTACGTATTATGTACCAAGTGATGGCATAGAACCCCTATCCTGAGCCTTTTTAATGAGGAACATTAGGAAAAATGCATTTTCCTTAATCCCTTTTTTCTATAAGATTATCTGTTTTTTCTTTCACTTAATATGAAGTTCTGGCTAATATCGACCAGAAAAAGAAGAATACATTCAACCCCTGAGCCTCTTTTTGAAACAGTTTAAAACACTGTGTATGCGTAATAGACTTCGCGGTTTATATGATCCGAATATTAAAACAAACAGGTGTGGTTAGTTATCCAATAGAGATCGTCTAGTGACCGACTTTTGGCAGCATTCAATGTCAGTAGTGATCATTTAAAACATTAGACGGTATGATCAATTGATTAATTACTTTTCAAACATTCTGTTGGGCGGTAATTACAAAAAAAGCAAAAATATCCTGAGAGAAGATGCAGTCACCAACATAGCATAAATTTGCATTGCAAACCAACCCCTTACTAAAATCTATTGGGGAAGGATCAGACAAACGAATTAAATTTTTCCCAGACATAGTAAGTGTAGAATGCATTCATTTTCAGCCCTCTAGCCCTACGCCTGAATGCGTGGTACATTCCTAACCGGTAAGCCGACCAGAACAACGAAAAAATGTAAGACAAACCTATGCTTATTGTTTTGGTTGACGGTTTCCAATAGATTTATTAATAAACCTATTATACTATTAAAATGATTGCTTTGACTCAGAAAAAACGTACCAAACAGTGAAATTCTGATACCAAATGTGATAACAAGTAGTGAACGAATGATTCATAGAGTAACTCTTACGTAATTCCGAGACGAGATTGTGTATAACACGCTAGCTTCTTTCTTTTATAGCTTATCAGTACGCCAGCGATGCTGATCTTCAGAACTCCAGATATGTAGACGATGAGAGAAAGCACCAAAATGAGATGACTGCGTCAAACCTGTATCTCTGATATCGGGGCCTCCGGTAGAAATGACATGTCGACAAGATGGCGCGTGGTAATTAAAAGATTTTGAGTGGCGCCCCCCAGTGGACTCTTGCAACATCGTGAAGCGATATTGATTTAATCAATTGATATGAGTGTCCAGATTTGAAAGTTGCAAGATATTCGTCTACAGACAGTCTTATGTTCATTCGAGGATACGTTTTCAAGGAAATATAGAGTCAGTCACGCATTCCATTGACGACATGCAAAGAGAGACAATCCCATGTATTTAATCGTGAGTTTTAACCAATCTGAAATAATACCTGTTGTTTCATAAATCTTATATACTTATTCAAAGAATCTATCATTTAGTGATAAGAAGTGTTGTGTTGGTTTAACTTAATAATAAAGACAACGAGATTGGTGAACTGAATTCAAATCCCAGCTCATGTAATTTATGACCATTTTGCATTGATGTCCTTTGGGAGGACACGGGTTCATTTCACGCCCACATCTGTGGATAGAATATCAGGACAAACACGACCCTTTAACACTGTGAGACAGTTCATCTACAAGAAGGTTACCCTGGGAAAAACAGCTTGGCAGAAGCTGTAGCCGTCTCAATCCGCCAAGTTATTGAAGTAGAGATCTATCCAAAGTAGAGGTCAGATACACACAGAGAGTCAATCTTTAACTTAATTATTGGACTCAGTGTGTGTAGCTGATAACTATTCTGGATAGAAACAAGTGCGGATAAAGAGAGAGTCTTTCCCTCATCCTTGTAAGAGAGGAATAACCTAGCCATCAAAACAACAACGCACTTCGTAATATGGGGTTTATTCTAAAGCTTTAGGTTCTCGTCCATTTATGACTGAATATCATGCCATAGTATGTCAGGGTTTAACTAATGGGTATGGTACTGCTTTGTGTATCCAACTCCAGGGTGTCAGAATTCGCCATGAAAGCTCAAGACAAGCGCTGTTATGCCCTTACGATAATAGTTGGAACGAATGAAACAATTTTTTCATGTGTTACCCCAACATGTTTGCGTGTGCACTATCCCTACATCGAACCAATCTTACGAAACCTTCTATTTTTGTAGGGTGGAACGATGAAGACACGCATTGTAATATTCATGGACATAATTGTTTCAAGTTGTGACAATGTTTTACATGGAGCATTTCCCTTATAATCAAAGTTTGACGATCGTTTTTATCAAACTCCAGTCGACTTGGCCCCTGTAAGAACAGGAAAAAGCAAGAACAATCCTCACCTGATGAAAGGAAGTGGTATAAGCATCACTATTTGTCCGTCCGGTTACGTCAAACCAAATGTCCAAGTGACTACTTCGAACCCTCTCAAAAACAGATACGGACTGGCAGAATATATAGTTACAAATTTTGCTGTAGAACATTCACAATACGACCATTGTTTTAGTAATTTTCAGTAGAAATATAAATTGAACTGCAATTAGAAAAATCATTGTGTGCACCACTGGCTAATATACAATGTTCACATTCCACAGACATATTAGTCAGTAAATAAAGCATTGGAGGTTGTGGGGGATCAGCTGTTCTTCAGGAAATCAGATAAAAACTAATACAATGTTTAGAATTATCATTTAGTTTTAGATATACAATATCTAAATTTAAGTATAAGTATATCTTAATTGACAACCCTTGGGCTAGGTAACTGAGATAGTCCGAAGCCATAGTTTTGTACGACGGACAGAACATTATTTCACATTAAAAATCATAAAATGCTGTTCTACACATTATACAGTCCGGCCCATTCTAGAGGACACCTTTGGAATCAGCTCTTCCTTACTTAAAGATAACTATATCTTGCAATATTGCCACTCACAATCTTCTACTTGGGGAATGTAACGGAATATGCTCTCCTTTAAAATTGGTAGATGTGTATCTAAGTGAGTTTTCTTTCTACCCAGAGTTATCTCCCATCTATTATTTTCTCGAAGCCTCTACAGAGTCGACATTGTTCGTCATTAGGCTCCTCGTCATCGCCTACGTCAGTTGATGTCATTTTTTTTTCTTATTTATTCTTCGTATCGTATTCTCTTCTGAATACAAGCTGAAGGCATTGTCAGATTTAGCTCAAGGATATTTGGCGATTTCTAACTTCTTTACGTCGAGAATCTGAAAAAGCCGGTGCCAAATAAAGACAAATTTGATCTTTGTTCATCTCTGATGTTTTTGACAGTTTTGCAATGAGGAGCTGATATCTGTTCAGTCAGAGATAATGGCAGTTATATATATATATATATATATATATATATATATATATATATATATATATATATATATATATATATATATATATATATATATATATATAAATATATGTACTCTTCAACTCGAATTCTCCCTGAGAAGTATCCAGCCATGTTGACTATCTGGAGAACCGGTTGCACAACCTTGATCTTACCTTGCGACACTATTTAGTGAGCTTGTCTGCAATATGACTACAACATATCAAATCTCCGCTGCTTGTGATGTTTTTTTCTGGCAAAACACTGCATCACCGAGGTCAGTTGGTAGCCCCTTGGATCCAAGATTTAGTTGCCTGCGTTTCATACCTTTTCCAAAAGCTAAAATCGTTGTTGGAAGGAAGGAGATCTTAGGCTTGGAAATGGTAATAAAAAAAAGTACTTTTGTACTTTTCATTATCAATACACTCTTATGAAAAACTTGTCATAACGGCCATTTGGCATAACATCACTCTAAAATCTCTGAAAGTAATTCCGCCGTATATGGGTCCGGCCATCTGGAGAATTTTTTACAATTCAGCCTGAAAAACCTCAAGAACAATCTTAGATTGTGAACTTGTGGGGCATCACATCATCAAAGGATAATTAAAAAAATAGTTTGCGCTGGGTTTTTTTTTGTTTGTTTCTTATCATTAATCCATTGTTTTATGAAATGTTCGTGTTATAACAGCCAATCACCGTAATGTCAATCTTAAATCTCTGAAGAGATTTAACCGTATATTTTCCAACTTATGTAAAGGATTGGTAACAATCTTTGATTCAAACCCCTAAAATCACGATTCCGAGGTTGCCACAAGTTCAAGATAAACACACAGGTTCTCGTACGACCACTGGGGTTAAGATATGTCAAATCTGGCCAGCACTTGGATGATCATCTAGGGATACCAGTTGCTGTACTGAGCTGGGGGGTATGTAAAGACCTTCCAATGGCGATGCAGTTAATAGATGTAAGGATGACACTGATCTCTACGCTATGCACAAGTCGAAGGCCATCTCTGCTACAAACTGAACTGTCTGACTGGTCTGGCTACGAGCAAGAACATAATGAATGACGATTCTATAGTTATCATCGGTCTTGTATCATATTTGTGTAAAATCATTTTTTCTGCTTTGTTTGAAATGGAGGTTTTTTTTATTGAATCTAACATGGTTCACTAACCAAGAGAATATCGCAAAATCTGCAGCAGCCATGGACACTGGAAACGTGAGGAAAAGACCGAAAACAAGAGGAATATTTTTTTCCCTATAATTTAAAATATTTCCGCGGAAAATTGATTTTCATTTTTGAAATCTCCCACATTTGGTTGTGCAATGACGCCAAGATTCAGCCGAAAGCCGTGTACCCTGAAATAAATCATAATTTAGCTTTCATAATAACATATATTTTTTCCTCCCCAACTAAAGCCGACATCACATCAAATGTCGATATGAGAAATTACTTATGTTTACATCCACCGTGATTCAATTAAGTATTTTAAAATATGTATTTATCAATGTGTTTTTTTCCTCTGTAATCTTACGTGCCTGCGTCACTGGCGTTTTTTATGCATTCATATATGGAGAAAAAAAGGTGTTATGAAGAAAACTGCACGTGAATGAGTATACACACACACACACACACATATATATATATATATACATATATATATATATATATATATATATATATATATATATATATATATATATATATATACATATATATACATATATATAGGTGGGTATGTGCTTGGTGATGTATGAACGTTTCCTTAGGAACTTATTGATTGGCACTGATTTTATAAGATAGCAATGTAAAAGGCCTCAGTGTGTGAGGATCAAAAACAAATAGAGCACTGTATTATCACGATTTGAGGCCACTCGATTTGCTACCGAGTAAAACGGGTGTCAGGCAATACAACGTTTTAAAAATAACCACATTCTGTTCGATATAGACTATCTATTCTCTGATATTCAGCAAACGGACACGCATACAAACATATGTATATGTGTGTGTATAATTTTCAAGGAAGAGGTGTAGATGTTATCATCAAATCCGACAGAATAACATCCAAGAATACTAGAAAAAAGATGCAAAAAGATTGACAAGGCTCTAAAAAAGTCGAAGGGGTTTTTATCTTCTAATAATTACAAAATGATAATTTCTAAATGAGTCTAGTAGGGCACTAATTTCAATATTCACGTATGTAGATAAAACAGTATTGCCAGGAGCGTTTGAACATACAAACAAATACATTTGCCTTTAAAAATAAAAAAAAACTTTCTCCATCTTTGATGACTACAGTTGTTCAGAAGCTCGATGGGTAGATGATGTATATGTAAAAAGACGCGGTGTTTTGTTAAAGAGTCTTTCGCCTGACCCATAGATCACGAAATGTTGACACCTGTCCCACCCTTCTGGATTTAGATGCTCAAATGTCTCGTGAAACTTTTCCCAATGTCTTGCTCCTGTTACAGCCACAAACAAGCAACAAATACTGGAACTACTCCAAGATTTGCTTCACCAATAGTCTCTGGTCTATTGGACACAATGGAGTCAGTCCAAACATATGCAAGATGGGAAACCCAAGAGGAGCAGAATGTCAAGAATCTTTTACTGCCGACTCAGATTTGGCAGGATATTTTCCATAAATTTTAGATGACTTCTTATGTTACTGACACCTGTCTCTTTCGGAGCTCTTTTAGAAATTTGAGAGCATCTAATAATCTATCTAATAGTTATTTTTCATCCAAAATAAAATGAACGTTTGTATAGATCTATTAATGATGTAACTAAGACAACTGCCACCATAATACTTCATTATAGCTTACGATATCTATCTACCTAATCATCAATCTTTCTATACAGAATGTATATGTCAGTATCAATAAATACGAATGTGTGTGTGTCTCTATTGATTTCAAGGGTATTTGTGTGCATGCATGTATAAAGATATTTATGCACTATATTATTTAGTTTTATATATATATATATATATATATATATATATATATATATATATATATATATATACATATATATATATATATATATGTATATATATATATATATATATACATATATATATAGTCATGAGATTTGCACTTTAGCTGAAGAAAATTATAATTAGAAAATTCGTAATTTTAACTACAAACAGTTCTTCAAATCATCTGACGATGTCACGTCGTGTAAGTCAGTTACTTCACGATCCTATTTATGTACTGTAATGCGTTCATTCAAGGGAATCATCGTTTTGCCTACATGTGATCACACTTTTTGCATGATAACCGATTGATCAAATGTTTTAACCAACTCGGCAAAATTTGGCAGAATGATTTATAGGTTGCTGGATTCTGTTGTTTAGTTTTGATTAGTATCATTTCTTTGTGATTCGTGTATCACAAGGTTTATATTGAGTAGTAAAACAAGGGTGGATGTAAAGTTGTAAGATCAAATTGGTCCAATTTGCCATCTCAATGTTTTTCGGAAAGTTCATTTTAACTTCGTCCTATAGCTTCAAAATTAACAGAATCAGCAAATAAATAATGGAAAAAATTGAATATTGAATAGTCATGTAAAGAATCTGAGTAAATACAATAATGATGAAATAAACCAGTGTATTCTTTGAATTTGCTTGATAACTTTCATACCAGGAAATCTTCATCTTTTACAGTTGTTCATGATCAAAAATGCAACATGATCAATGTGACAAACTGAAATGCACACATACGCACTCTCTCTCTCTATATATATACATATATATATATATATATATATATATATATATATATATATATGTATATATATATATATATATATATATATATATGTATCTATGTATATATATATATATATATATATATATATATATATATATATATATATATATATATATATATCGTTGTGGATTTATCATAGAAAAGCTTTATTAGTTCTGAGGGATATTAATCAGATAGGTTGCTCATTATCTGTCGGGCCAATGCAATTCAACCCATATCTTTTCGTTTGTTTAACTTTTTATTCTTAATCCCTCTCTTTACAAACAACTTCTTTCAAATCGATTCTTCTGCAATAAGCATGTTTTTTTTACCTTTTTTCTGGAACTTATTTCTCGATTCTCACTCAATATGACGACAGCCAAATTGACGGGTAGAAAGAAAAACGTGCACACTTGCAATTGTTCTTCATTTTCGAATTTCGTCGAAATTCTTTTCACAACTACCTTTCCCTAATATTCCTGGAGCCATTTGACAGACAAAACTCTTTTTTTTATAGACAGGGAAATAAGATAAATGATACACTTATTGCATAGATTTACGGGAAAGGGAAACATTACTGAATCGAATAGATAAGAAAGAATTTTGTGACGAGAGCTTTGAGAAAGTTGGCGGGGAAATTGAAATTGGGAAAGAAAGAGGAGACGTGAAAGAATGAAATCGAAGAAAATGAGTATTAAACAATGACGAAATGAAATGCATACAGGAAGGCAGATAAAAAGAAATAAAGGAAATGAGAGAGGGGAAAAGGAAGGGAAAAGGGTAAGAGAGGAATGAAAGAAGGAGAGAAAGAAAGGAAGAAAGCTGTATAGGCTGATTGAGAGATGGAAGAGAGAAAAAAAAAGAACTTACCAGTAGATAAAAACAAAAAAGTAAGAAAGAAAACGGAAGTCGAGGGAAGAAGAGGAAGATGAACAGATGACGAGGTGACAAGAATGAAGAAGAGGAAGGAAGATAAAAGAAGACGAGGGTGGAATGAAAACTGAAAGAATTATAGGAGAAAAAAGAAAGAAATATAAGGTAAAATCGACGCAAATTACATTATTTATGAAAGGAAAAATAAATAAATACATACATACATACATACATACATACATACATACATAAGACATACACACATACATACATACATACATAAGACATACGTACACACATTTGAAGGAATACGATCCAGATTCAAAAAACACTTGTAGTCATAATGTGTATTAGACATTATATGATACATAAAGCAATACACACCTGTAATGTTACAAGAAAAATCAAGTTGCTTAAATTCATTCTTTTTTTTTCTGTCAAATAAGAGAAGGATATCACAATTGTGGAAGTTAATCAATGAATCATGAGGATACAGCAATTTTAGTATCTCCAGAAATGAGGAACATCATCCAATAGTTTTATCACTCGGCACTCAGAAAAATGTATGTACTAGGAGTTCCATTCTCATTAAACTTGAACAGTTTTCTGATAAAACAATGACTTGATCAATTATTCACATACTTTCAATCGTTAGAGCCCAAAACAAGTTTTGTCACACGATGAATTCTGAACATGGGGACTTTGCTAGAACAGACATCTGTTCATTGGTTGAGAAAATTTTGAAAGTATGTAATGGAGAGATACCTTATGTTCCGCCGTACGGATATATCCCAATAAAAGTAATGGGAAAAGTTACTTAGTAGCCGGTGATACGAAGGCACCCAGTGTACGGCGTTGAATCACTCCACACAGAACTGCAGAGAAAACAGTAGCTACAATGAAGCGTTTTGCAATATTCTTACACAAACGTAGTAATAAGATTATCTGTAGAAAAACATATAACCACTACTAAGTAATGTAATACATTTGATCTTACTCACATACATTACATTAGTACGTTTGATCCATAAGTCTACGATTAATAACTGGTATCTTATCTGATTTATCACTCTTTGAATGTTCAGTCTTTGCGATTCATTGAGAGACGTTGATTGATTGAGAGACGTTGGCATTAACAAGGACTGATATTTCGTTGAAAAAATATTTGTTGTGTGAAGCACATGCTTTTTTCATTTATGGACTACAGGCTTTTTGATGAACCTGTGTATCGTTATGATTAGACTATGCATACTAGGTTTATCATACATATATCAAAAAATACATTATCGCCACAGATTGTGTAATACAGGTTTATATCTATAACTACAGTACATTCAGATACGAAATATACACTTGTGCACACATGAAGTGATAATAGGATGACATGTGACACACATATGAAAACAAACTATCATAATCAGCATCAGTTTATTTTTTATCGTCCGTTGATGGACATTGACCCTCCGTACGATATGCCAAATCTCTCCATCTTGAGTGTCCCGGAGCCAATACTTTTGAACCGTCCATTTCGTCTCGCCATCTCTTATTTTACCAGCTTCAGTTCCACACTCGATCTCTGCGGGTTCAAATCGGGACGTTCAATGGTTGTGTACTACCTTTGCAACATGATCAGCCCATTGCCATTCGAGTTATAAAATGGATTCTACGATGTCTCAGACTCCTGTTTTTTTTGGGGGGGTGTCTTTGTTGTTGTTTTTTCCCTACAGTGTTGCCTTGTAATCTTTCCATGTTATGTTAAGCATGATTTTTTCATGTGCTCGTTGCATGGTTCTCAGATTCAGGGTTATTTTTTCAGCTCCGTACGTGACTCTCAGAGAGAATGCACACACGTAGCCCAATATAATTCTGTGTAATACGTATTTGATAATCATATTATTTGCACAATGTGGTAATATGATTTTGAGAATTAAAAAAAATGAAAAATGTCTCCAACATAAAACTGGCGAATCGATATTAATACCGTGACAGTGACGGTAACAAAGTGTGGTAACATATTGTTACATGCCACAATAGATAGATATTTCGTTTTGCCATATTATTATTCTTTCGTCTATCTGTATATTTGTAAAATAAAATGCAAAGGAAAAAATGAACTATCATATTTTACAAAGTGTAATTTTGCAACTGTTTTAATGAATTTTTGTCCGTATTAAGTTAAAATGTTCTTAAAAAAAATAGACGAAAAATATTCTTCAAAATAGCTATTTATAAAGGCATGTCTCCACACGTAACTAAACTTTGTGGTATAAAATTGCCCAATGTTGCCACTGCATTAATATTTTTGTTTGTTATTTGTTAGAATAATCTTGTTCAGTGTTTTCTTTTAAAGGTTTTTTTTTTACAATTATATCAACACAATGTGCAAGTAAGCGTTTTTCTTACTGATCAAACATGTAGTGATTTAAAATTGCAGCCTGAATACACACACGCACACACACACGCACAATGCACGCACACAATCATACACACACAGAGACATACACACATGTATATATGTATATATATATATATATGTGTGTTTGTAAATATATATATGTGTGTATACATATATATATATATATACATATATATATATGTATATATATATATATATATATATATATATATATATATACGAATCAAAGTATAAATACTTATAGGTTTACATATCTATATACGTATGTCCTTATGCATAGACTGTAGGCACTCAACGATACATCAATATTCATTTTTTCATTCTTTTCACTTCCAAGAATCGCCTTGAATCACAAATTACAGAGTAGGTAAACAGTTACGGTGAACCAAACTAGAAAGGAACGTTGGATCATCGATATTTCCCTGGTCGAAATGTGTAAGATGACGTCCATGTCTCTAATGTCACTGTCACTGCCTTCAATTCAACGCCGTTTTGTTGAACTTCCACAAATTTGATGATTCTGACCTTCTGGGTTTTCTTTCCATTATTCCAAAAGAATTGATAAAATAGAGAGGAAAAACTGATCGAGTGTCTAGCCAAGAATAAA
Source organism: Thysanoteuthis rhombus (assembly GCA_963457665.1). Taxonomy (NCBI): domain Eukaryota; kingdom Metazoa; phylum Mollusca; class Cephalopoda; order Oegopsida; family Thysanoteuthidae; genus Thysanoteuthis; species Thysanoteuthis major. The sequence goes on from OY735235.1 coordinate 20,579,711, forward strand.
CGCTGTGCCGATTGAATGAGCGATGAGGGATTTCCTTCCAATTATTGAGATGATGCATCACAAATTTCTACATTAACCCCCACCCCCGGACCGTTTGGGAAATTAGCTTGATTTAGGAACAGGTCCGCTTAGTTATTCAATAGAAACCGCCACACAACCAACATCTTTTGCAAGGTTTAGGGTAATCAAAAAAAAAAAAAATGGAAAACGAGTGAACCATGAATTATTTTATTCTCTAGCATTTTGTTGGATTGTGATCATAAATAAGTTTGAATCTTTAAAAAAAAACAAGCGGATACAAACTGACCTACTTATTTTGCATAAACCCAAATCACAAATGCCCCTCCTTTGAATAGGTTTCTGGGGTTGACGAAACGAAAAAGGCGTCCCTTCTATTCTATAATAAAGAGTATATGTTCACATGTTTAGCCTTCTCGCCCCGATAGTGCAACTTGTATGCAGTATACAGACTTGCAAAGCCATACAGGTAGACTACCCTGAAAACTGAAGGAAACCATGTCGATAGTTCTGGAGGACGATTTTTGATAACGAAATAGTGTACAATGAGCTAGAGCGCAATTTCACCTTCACATTTCAGTAGCATTCTTTTTTTCATTCTAACTTCCGTTCTGAATTTGCTTTTCTCTTCGAATTTCCCTCTCAACGATTGTTTCTCTAAACAAATACTGGTTTTTCCTCCCTTTCTTCCATTCTCTTTTTTTTTGTCTGTCAGTATTTCTCGGTTTTTAAAAATCTTCAAATAAAAACTGCTTTTTTTTTTTGTCCTTTTCCTTTTTCCTTTTTTTTTATTGGCAATTTTCCTCCTTTCTTCTTTTTCATGTCTTCTTACCCTCTTTTGTTTTTCTTCTTTTATTTTTTTCTTCTTTCATCAAAAAAAGAAGAAGAAAAAGCAATATTGATTTACTTCCTCTGTCGCCTAAATAAATATGTCAGACTCTGTTTTAATGTTGTTTCATGTCAACACTTTTGAATAGTTTTTATTCCTCATTTTTCACTGGTATTTCCTTTTTTTATGTACTGTATTGCTTTAAAAATATTCCCAAAATCTGACACCAAATAAATAACGCCCAGGCGCTGCTTAAGGCTGAAACTATAGAAATACGATTTTTCAAAATCTTAAATAAAAAAGTGATTCAATTTCGTGAATATGTAAGTATTTTTTCCGCACGATAAGTTTTGAAATACTGCCATATGATATATTCTTTTAAATATTGGCTGCAGTCTGCTGCTCAAAGAATTTCATCATAGAATAGAAATCTGAAAAGTTTTCAAGAAAATGTTTAAAAAATAGAAATGGACTGTTTAGTCACGTTACCGATTTTGTTTGACAATATGTCGTGTTGAGGATGATCAATTGAAAAATTGGGAAAAGTGTAATCAATGGATAAATTACTTAAAAGTCTAGATTGAAAATAAAACTAGTTTGATTACTGCTTGCAAAACACCCAGAGATAGATTTAGCGAGTCAAGATCCCTACGTAAAACATTCAGGAGCAGAACTTTCAAATGTCTTTTCTATACATAGTAATGATCAAATGTTTATATTTCCAAGCGTCTAGCTCTAATTGTGTGGCCTATACATACATACATACATACATACATACATATATACATATATACATACATACATACATATATACATACATACATATATACATACACACATACATATATACATACATACATATATACATACATACATACATACATATATACATACATACATATATACATACATACATATATACATACATACCATACATACATATATACATACATACATATATACATACATATATACATACATATATACATACATACATGCATACATGCATACATACATACATACATACATACATACATACATACATAACCAGCCAGAACAGCTTAGAAACTAAAGTAACATACGTTGACATATTCGAGCCAGTTTTAGTTGTTGGGTTATTATGCAGTTATTATGCAGGTTGAAATAGCCAATTTTCGAAACAGGGATTTTTAAACGATAGGAAAAAATGTCACTGAACTTCGTAGGAAAACAAAAAGCCAAAAACAATAGTAAATTTTTAAAAAAAAGGACTCCAAATCAAATAATCTAACAAATGAACAAAAAATACTGCAGAACCTATTCAATATATTCATGTTTAATGCTATCAAACATTTTTTGTTTAAAAAATCAGTAGATGTCAAGCAATGTATTTGAAGTGATCTTAATGAGCGGCTTACTCTGGATACCATCAACTGATTGTTATCATCTAGTTGATGTTATCGAAAAGAAACTTATCCAAAAGTGATAACGATGAGCTGTCTCCATTATACTAGGAGAGAAACAAACAAAATATAATTTTAAAAAAACCTGCAACCTGCAACAATAATAGTTTGACGGAAATACGAAAAGAAATGAGAATGTAAAACACAACCAGTCAGTTGATGATGAAGATGATGATGATGACGACAACGACGACGACGACGACCACGACGATGATGATGATGATGATCAACAAGTACTAAGTATGATAATATACAGCAAAAGTGTCTGAGTACTGAAGAGATTTGCGCTGATCCCCAGCAAGATCAACCATGAAGTATTTGTGTGAAAAAAAAGCATACATAAAGAATACTAAGGTCACTCAGAATTTGGGACACTTGCTGCCACTTGATCGCCCGTGGAAGCCATCAGATAGAGTTAGTTTGGAAATCTGATGAGGAAAATTCCTTATAGAAAAACCTAACACTAACAAATAACTTTATGCACACTGTCAGTATACTTCTATTACGTTGAATGAAAGAAATATGCAACGTCTGGCTATGGATGCCATGATGTAGCATAAAAGATATCTTCAGGGAATTTTCCTATTAATTTTTCTTCTTTGGTTGTAAGGACTCTTTCCCATTTTCTATATTCCAATCTCAATCGATTTATCCAAATCATTAAGTCATCATATTTTCGGCCGGCTACAATTATGATCTGGAGGGATGAGCATTTTGAGTTATAAGGCCCGGAGGTTGTCTGATATTCTTACGGAATGACCTTACGATTATCATTTCAGTTTGCGATGGCTTCTAGGATATTTCAGACATTTGTTTGCTCTCTAATATATTACGCTGTTTTCAGATCTTTCTTTGTGAGGTTTAATAGGATTTTTTTCCTACGCACGATGCATGGTTCTAAGTGTGAAAGCCAATTTTTTGGTTAGTTTCCATCTTTCATCATTTGGAGAGATAAATTGGCTGTAGACCCTTCTCTTTAAGGGATCTTGTTCTTGAAGATTGAACTTGTTATATCAAAAGCTTAACAACCAAGAGTGATTGTTGTTTTTTTTCTTCAACTGAAGATTCCAAGAAGATACATTGTCCGATATTTTACAAGTATTTTTGTAACTTCTCTTAGATTTCTTAGAAACTGTCAACCTAAACTGTGAACGAAGTTTCATTCACTTTTCAAGTTCCTATCGCTGGCTGACTTTGTATATGTATGTTGCACGCGTACAAGCAGCACCAATTGATCTCGGGGGCTGTACATTCAAACATTTACCCCTTATCAAGTCAAGAAAGAACGTTCTTTGAATTTTCTTATACCATACTAAATAGTTATTTAGTTGAGAGTTCAATTTTACAATGTAAGTTCATACAGAATTGCTTCCTTAGATTGTGTCTGACAAAATTCATGTTTTCTTTTTCTTAAATCGGATTTCTTTGTGATCACTGCCAAACAGGAGGTGGAATAAGTAACTCAACCTCTGATCAATCCTTTTTCAAACTCCTCAATTGATCACCCCCAACAAGACATTGGTCATGTGACTGTGTTTACTGATCGACTAACCAGACCTATTTCCCCTTCTCTTTACGATTATTTCATAATCCTTCAAACTTCTTGTACTTATTGGTTTCATTTTGCGTACTTCCCTTATTTCCACAAAAGCCCTCTTCCTTTCATCTCTGAATATCTGGTTCAATGCTTCTCTTACACATACATGCATATACAGAAGGGGCTGCTCATTTCGGAACCAGGTATTTTAAATAACAATAACCAGCCGATAACATGAAGTAAGAAAGGAGAAATTTAGTTCATTGTCATGAGTTTGTTGTTATGATTCATTCTGATATTGAAAATGACGTTATTTTTAGTAAAAGCCCTTTTTGAACCGACACTTGGTTTTTTTATGGTAGGTGCCAATCGACCCAGACTGTATGAATATATGACGTCTGAAGGATGGGCCCAAGAAGGAATGGCATACAGCTGATGCATCTTTCTGATAGTCAGCATGGAGCTGAAACACGTTACCTAATCTAGAGATTGACCTTCAAACAGAAGTCCTTGCAACGTGAAAATGAAAGAAACATGCTCAAGATCACAATGCAGCTCAATATATATTAGGGAAAGAAAACGAGTCTGGGGTATCATAGAATCCATTCGAAAACTCAAGTGGCAATGAGCAGGTCATATTGCAAGAATAGTAGACGACCGCTGGACATCATGACTCACAATGTAGATCGCCAGAGATCAAAGCAGAAACGAGGCTTGCAGAATATGAGATGGCAAGACGAACTAGACGGGATCAGAAAGTATTTGCTCCATGACGCCAACGATAGAGCGATCTTTCGAATCCTGGGAAAGGTCTATGTCCAACAACGGGCGATGAAAAAATGATTTGTACACAAGAATTTTCGAATGGAAAATGAGAGAGATTTCGAACTCATATGATTTATCTCCAGAAATGAATAATCCCAAGTTCGTATCTCTCTGTGCCGTTGTTGGTTAGGGTGTTCATGTCGTAATCGAGATTTCAAAACAATAGTAGTTATAGTTGTGAACGTTGTGTGTACATCACTCTAATAAAGAGAACAGGGTCAGTAAGATTGATGCGTACGTGAACAGTGTTAATGTAAATGTTAGAAAAAAATCTTGAAATACTAAACAAGAATATTTCAACATAAGCCCGACAGAAAGTGTTATTGCAATGGCAAAATAAAACAATCTTGTATCACAAAGTTTAGACGCATATAAATACATGCTATTTTGTATAGTTATTTTGTGGAACTGCATTGATTTTTTGTGTGTATTTCACTTTTAATATTTTTTTTCAGAATCTATGTAACTATATTAACACATTGGGCAGGTATCCATTTTTTGCTGGTTTATTGGGTAAATGAAATCATTTTTCAAAAATTTCAGAAGGGCTTGTGATGGCTTTCCTCGTAGCCTAAAGCAATATCCAAGCATGAATATCATGATTCACCTTCCAGACACCTGCATATAATCTAGGAATCGTGAAGCATCGGGTTCTTATTAGGATTCGGCAAATTTCAGTCAATATATACATATATATATATATATATATATATATATATATATGTATATATATATATATATGTATATATATATATATATATGTATATATATATATATATATACACACATATTTATGTATATATATATATATATATATATATATATATATGTATTTATATGTATATACTGGTGGTTTATTGCTGTATGGAAAAAATATAAAGCTACAGAATAATTTACTTATGAATAAATTACATAATGAATATATTTTAGTGTAAATATAGTAATTACGAACAAAAAACGAATACGTGCAGCAAAACTTGTTTTCCGGTCAAATTTTTACAACTCAAAAACTTTGTTTGTTTTTTTAAGATTTTTAAAACGAAAAGGCTATAACAAGGTGAACACAAAATTGAGACTACGTCAACAACAAGAGTAGTGATACTGCTATTGATAGCCGCCTGTCTAAGTTAGTGAACACACATACATACACCCACACACACACACACACACATACACACATACACATACAGCTTTCCTTGCCATCAGCGGCCAAATTATTATCTGTATATTCACAGCACCATGATCTGTTTGCTTTAGCGTGGCAGATAATCAACCAACCAACATGATTTTGTGCTTAGTATTCGAAGAATATATCAATCATGAATGACACAAGTGGAGAGGAAACCTCCCCGTCATAGCACTATCACTCAGCCTATGCTATTATAAAGGCAAAAAAATGAGAATAGTAAACCTTCATTATATATATATATATGTAAATAGCTCAGTCTGGTACAAGGCCTTATCATGGATCAGCAAGTGAAGAATGCTTCACTTTGGGACTAAAATTACATACACCTCTTCATGAAGCTAAGCTTATTTCTGTTAAAGACCGGATGATTGCAATCCTCCCTAACAGTGTTAACCTAACCTACAATTATTGATAAAGCTCAGCATGTCGGGTAAAAAATGACTAAATTATTATGGCACCTAGTGAGGAGAGAATTCGTTGTATTAGTAGTGATCAGTTGTACAAAGTTGCAATTATCCTCGAAGCAAAGCATAATCTGGTAGGATTGATGAGGGTTACATCTTATATACGGGTTTTGCATTAATGAGCCACTGCGACCAGTGCGTGTACCATTTCTAATTATTTGAACATTTATTTAGATTTAGAAATCATGTATCTAGAATTATTTAATTTGAAAAAAACAGTTCAAGATTTGAGTATTGTTGGTCCAAATTGCAACGGGAACTCCAAAAAGCAATTAAAAAGATTCATACAACAATCGCTGGTGTACTCGTCTTTCTAAGTTGTAGCCTAAAAATGTGACCAAGAGTGCCCTGACACAAACTCAGAAGTAAAGAAAGACGAATCTGTAGCCCACTTATTGGAAATCTCGTTCGAAAAAATAACAAAATTTATTTGATCACAATTTAGATATGTTGCGGTTTAAACTTGATATTCCTTTAATTTACATGAAAATCGTAAGATAAACCCTTGTTCCATAGATATGTTCTATTCTTTGTAATGATATAATTTGCACGTTTAATGCCCCGGATCAAAAATGTAAATTATAAAGAAATGCATCTTTTCAATGATTTCCCAAACAATATGGAAGTATCAATTTGAACCGTTAATCAAAGCCTGGTCTCTCGTCTCTGTCCGACTGTGACCTGAGGTAAGAAACAAAGTGGCTGGAGACAGACAAATATGCTTTTGATGACCATGGCGCCCACTGTGTCGAGTCGTGCCCTTCGCACTCCACAATACGTTGCTAATTGTTGCCTCTCAGCGTATGAACCAGCTGGTCGTTTTTCAGTGCAGTCTGCAACTGTTTACAATGCAATTACATCAATAAAAACTAAAACATCTCCGACTACCAAGGACAAGCATAATATCATCTAATGATTCATTTATCATTCGGGTAACAACCCCATCTGTGTTGTTCTCCGGCCACCCTCATGTTGTCTGACGATTTTAGATGGACTATTGCTGTTATTAAACCAACCATTAGTATTGTTATCCTCAACTTTCGAACATAGCTTCTCAGCCAGTATATTCTCCGACCTTCCAAAGAAGTATGTTGAGTCTATGGACCTTTATTACATCTTGCTACTTCTCTTTCACCTTTTCCTATATTTCTCGAACTTTTGCCATTTTTAGTTTGAATATTTTTCACTGACCAACCGAAACTCAAAGAATCTTACTTTCAAAAATCAACCGTTGAAGATTTCAAAAGCTAAGGATCATATATCCACTTTATTCAAACGATGGTGATTGTGATAGCTACCAATGCCCTGTGTGACAAGTGCATATTTCTTCTTTTAATATTTTTAAAATGAAATCTGGTGTTTTGAATACTACTTTGGAGATCGATATGAACAACGGGGAATGTTTTCATCAAAATATGCCCTGTTAGGAACAATGAGTCTTTCAAAATGATCTTTCAACGATAAAATGTCATATATCCAAGAATGATTTTGTTTCATGGCCATACAGCTAGTTAACACATGAATTGTGGCTTGCAAATTAATGAACATTATATAACAATTATGACGTTCATAATGCTTGAAAATAATCAACGCTAAGTGAATATGGAGAACGATGTGATATTTTATGTCTTGCTTCTCTACGTTTAAAACGACTGGGAGTTGTGGCTTCGGCCACTGTCATGGACCACTTCGTTCCGTTTATGTGGGAATCTTTCCCTAATTTTCTATTTAATCACTGTCCCACCACAGCAATATGTGACACAAGGTCCGGCTTAACGTGGGAAGAAATAGTAGTCAACTTCCCAAAAAATGGCTCCAGCCAACGCAATTACCGTTGAAAAGCTCAACGTCACCTGCGAAAGCTGGGCCGAGTAATAATGGGAGAGCCTAAGAACGAGTCCAAAGGCCTCCCGATGCGCTTAGCAAACGCAGCCTCAGTGTAACCTCATTGGCCAACGTTTGCACCGGCGCACTCGGTCTTTGATGCCAACCTTCACACAATCTCCGGCCGATTCAATGGGCAAGTGTCAGTACCGACTCCTCGGTCTGTGCCGTGGAACAGATACTACTCTTTTCCCTAACTTTGCATCCCTCTGGGTTGACATGTCGTTTTTGGAGTCCTAATATCTCCCAAAAGTGCTTATATCATGCAGTGGGGGTTTATGGTCACTGCTATAGATAATTTACCATGATTTGAATTCGTATAAGAAAATTATTCCGACTTCATTGGTAAACACAATCGTTATTATGAGCTTAAAAACGTCCAGGAATAACAAATCATACCTTTATTTACATTGAATCTGGGGGAAAAAAACAAATTCAATCACACTGTCAAATCTTTCACTTTTAGCTTTATTCCCTGACATGTGAAAAAACCGATATTTCATGTGCAGCAACGCAATATTTAATTCTTCTTTTTTGTTTCTACTTGTTTGTTTTCCTTGGAGAGTAACCGTAGGAGAAACAGGATCTTGGGTAGGGGAAAATATTCATGGAGCAAGAACACCGAATAGGAGGAGGGATTTGACAACTCACTGCTATCATTAAAATGACTAGTTTACCCGAGTGACGAGGAATGATGACGTATATGAAATGTATGAATATACATGACATTTTATGTATATTGGTGGAAAGAATATGCCTTGCAGTAAGCTTGGACAGATCCATTTTGTTGACAACAAACAATTAAACATCAGTAGCCATCAAAGATAGTTAACGGTTCTAACATTTTTTCTAGATATATACTGTCTTTGCTTGTTTTGTGTGTTCGAGCCCCCCTGGCCATACCGTTCATTCAACAGACTTGAAAATTGGCATCGGTATTTCACTACACCCTGTCAAAAAAATCACTTTTTTTATTCTCGGAAAAAAAATCCTCTGAAATCTTGTTCAGAAAAAAATATTTGTTTGTTGTTCCTGTGCACCAGGCCATACTGTTTTGTCTATAGAATAGGTTTCAGTACTCTTATAAAACCTTCTTTGAATGTTTTGTTTGTTTCTGTTCTCATTACTCTTATTTATATTTAATCATTCTTTAAATTCAGCATTTTACTTCGTCATCAAGAGGTCACTTTTTTTTCAAATGTCATTATGTGGACATATATCCATTGATAATATAACTGAGTAGTGTATTTTAACGTGACAGAAAATAAATAAATAAATAGATACACATTTCATTTTGTTATATGTGGAAATCCTCTGGTCCTAGCCTTGAATTTAAGCTATCGATTCATCCGCTAACATTATTATATCTGACACTAATGTCATTTTCTTGTCGCCGTTCGCTAATCCTATCATCGATAATTCAACTTCAATGCGCATGGACAATGACTGTCTCTATTATCAGAATTAATATCATAGGACTATGCAACCGTTTCAAGCTTCCAAAGGCTAATATCTATTGCAAACCCTATTTAATTCCCTGAGAAGATAACAATTTTAAAAAAAGAAAAAAAAATGTTTTTTTTTCAATGTGAAACAGAAAACAAAATAAAAGATTAATGTTATAGCTAATAGTAATGTAAAATTTTAATTAATTTTGTTTTCATAATCTCGACTAATAGCCTATTTCGAAAGATCCATGACAACGAATTTGTGGAGTCTTTTCGTGGTTCCTTTCCTACTTTTATTGAACAGTACAACACTGATTACTATTCAATCTATTTTACAAGCACTAGAATCGTGATACAAACTCTCACTGGTCTACAAGTGCCATAGGGAACGAAGACTGGAGTGTTGTACGGCTTAGCAGGTAGATGACAATTTTTTCAAGAGTGATCGTAAATCTCTGTAAGACACTTTTCGATCGGTCTGTTTATCCAATAAATGGTACATAACAGGAATAGATAAGCAGGAAGGAGGGAGATGTCTTATATCATTAAAAAGAGTGACCTCATTAAATTATCTTTCATCATCATCATCATCATCATCATCATTCTTTTAACGTCCGTCGATGGATGTAGACCTTCCCCAGGATTCACCGCACTTCTCTATCGTGGGCATTGCAGAGCTAATATTTTCTAAATTTACCTAGTTCATCTCTCTATCTTGTGTTCTGTCAGCCTCAGTTTAGCAAGTGATCTTTGGGGATCCATGTTCTGAGTCGTAATGCCAATTGGTTGTCTGTCATTCTTGCAACACGGCCTGCCCATTGCCATCTCACCTGCTGCTAAAGTTGATAGATTGTCTGGAGTACTTATTTTTGTATTTGAAAAAGCAAAAATGGCACCAAAACGCCAGAAATAACCATCCTATTGAAAATTATCCTTGCAGAGTATTAAATGTGACAATCAATTAGCTCAAAGAGAGACTACCTGTCATTCCTTCATCTCCCCTTCCACATCTTTCCATTACTACTACGACGGACGGTGGAGGCATGGTTGAACTCAAGGTCCTTGTCTTAAATTATCAATGTTTGAATGGTAGTTATTGGGGAATGGTTAGTCTATGTTATCACTCACCCATTCACGTGTCTGTAATCCATTGCAGCACCCCGGAGATGAGACATTTTCGACAAAATATCTGGCAATTGGAAATTCATTGAGAACCTTGGAGATATTGGATGGTCAGGACGTATAGCTACAATGCATGAGGGATAACATTGATCAGGTACAAAATTTATTAACTACTTGCTCAGTCCATGACCTACCCTTTTAAAAAACATCATTATAAATAACTGAGAGCTGTGGAAGATATTGCACACAAAGAATAGCGGGAAACTGTAACTTCCGGTGAATAACTTCATTAATGCATAAGTGACACTAAGTTACTACGGAAAAAGACTCTCCTTTTAACTTGATCAGTGAAATCTCAAACATTTTTTAAATTAATTTATCACCATTGAAATATTTAGAAATTAGTGCACAAACATGCCCCACCAGTGTTGATAAGAGGTACAGTCTGTTTGAACTAGTCCATTCATTTGTTAGTAGGGATAATTTCGATTAATATGTTGTCATAACTGCGAAATGTAAATTGTTAAACCAGACAGAATACATTTTCTATATCCTTGCATCATACTTGATATTAATGTTTTGTTCAGTGATTTCTGAGTTATGATTTTTGGGGTCATATATAGTTATAAACTCGTCCATTATAATGAAATAATGTTTTTAAACATCGATAATCCTATGAAAAAGTAATCTCAGAATCTCATTTTCATTTTGCGTAGTAAAAACCTCATGTTATGTGTCTCTTTTCTACATATATTGACATTTTACTTATGGGCGCTATTAGCCAACGAATGGTACATAACTTTTCATGGCTGAGAGCAATTGATTTCCAAATATTTTTGAATATAGTAAAAACGAAATAATCTTGATAGTACCTTTTCCTTAGCAACTTAACTCAGAAAAACTATATATATATATATATATATATATATATATATATATATATATATATATATATATATATATATATATATATATATATATATATATATATATATGTATATATATATATTATCATTATTATTATTATTTTTATCATTATTATTTTTTTTATTATCATCATTATTATTATTGTTGTCGTTGTGGTTGTTTTTTTTGGCTGCTGTCGTTTAAATGGCTAAATAATGCTACAGATATTTTTATAAATGGGTCATATCACTCTTAAACTCTATCGATAAGACTTATGGGCGAATCACTTGGCCTAAACAGTGTAAATAGAGTGAATAAATGAAGAGAGAGGGCTACTGCAGGGTTCGAACCTCAAACCGTGTGAATGCGTGTGTGCATGTCAGAGAAACATTGTGAAATAAAAGTAATGTGCTCGACCCTCATTATTGTCTTGTGTCAAACTAAGCTATCTTGAAATGAATTTACTTGATATTTACAAATTTCAATTTGATATGCCACTGTTGTAAGGTTCACTGTCTAAATTGAACATTATATTAACCATGTTACGACAGGAAAACATTTCAGATAAGTTTCTATGTTATATAACGCAATCTATAATTCATCCTGTCGGGCCAAAATGTCCATTTCTTAAATCCACACACATGTATTATTAAAAATACGTTGTATTATATAGAAACTCTCATTTCGAATGATCTCCCGTTGTTAAGAAGAATAAAATAATCAATAGCAGAAAATGCTGCTGCTGCAAAAATTAAACCTGTGAGCAAAAGGTGAGCCGCTTCGAAGAAACGTTGCTCTTACCATTAAGCTAAACGGCAAACCAAATGATAGTGGTCTTCCCAAATTTTCATCCCATTTGTTCTCAGTTCAGTCGTTCCTTTCAATGCAATGAACAGAATGTTGGAAAAAGTAAAATATTGGAAGGGGGAGATGCAACTTTGCAATCTGGACTTTGATGCATTATAACAGGTACCGGTCATCATTTTCATGGTAACCTGTAGTGGCATAGAGGATATTGTACACTTATTACTTGTTCAAATTTGAAGATAGAGATATTTTTGTGATATTGGATGTTGCCACTCCCCCCCAATCCTGCTATATATATATATATATATATATATATATATATATATATATATATATATCGTTCATTTACATACTTATTCATATATACATATGCTCATATATATATATAATCAGATATATATTCATAATAACACAAACACATATACACATACGTCTATTCGCATAATTATACATATTCATGCATGAATATATATCCAACATATAAGTATCCACACAAATATGTAATATACATTTATGTGTACATACTCATATATATGTATATATATATATATATATATATATATATATATATATATATATATACATATATATACATATGCATCATTATATCGATATACATATGTTCAAGTGTACTCACATATAAATAAATAAATATATATATATATATATGTGTGTGTGTGTGTGTACATATATTTATATATGTATACATATATTCCTATTTATACATCTATATACATACACTTATATTCTGATATAGACATTTGTATACTGAAAATTATGTATATATATGAGTATACATACACATACATACATATGTCCATTTTTTTCAATGTATACGTATATCCTTAATTAATTTCATATATGTATAGATTTCTTCTTATCAACATAAACGTATACTATTCGTACATATACATGCTTATATGAATTCATATCTCTACAGACATCTTTTTATTTATATATAGATATATATGTATATATTTATATGCATATATCTGTCTTCATATGTATTTATAAATTTACATACGTATATTACATCATACATCTACCAACATGGGTACTATATATACGTACATACGTACATATGTATGTATATATATATATATATATATATATATATATATATATATATATATATATATATATATATATATATATATATATATATATATATATATATAAGTATTTTAACTTCTACCATTATGGTAAGAAGTCCGTCATTGTTACTAAAAGCAAGTGGAAAAAATAATGGGTTGAGTTAATGCCTGCAAGATGGGTGAGCTTTTGTTAATTCTGATAAGAATGTGAATAATCTTAGTCGAAAAGCTATCATGTCTGTGGCAGACATGCAAATTTAGTGAAATGCGATTCCAGGAATGGTAAAAATTGATATTTGGCCGTCACTAATAAGGCAGAAAAGAGAAGATAAGTAAATCGATGATGGGAACGAATTCATGGATAAAAAACCCATTCTTCATGCACACTCACACATACATATACATATATATGTATAAATATATAGTGAGAGAGAAGGGAAGAGGAAATGATATTCATGAGACCATACCTTCACACAAACATATACGAGCTTAGATTCATTGAAATATACGCTTGCACACACACATAGAACGGTATACTTTGCTTTTCGGATGTCCACTTTGCGCAACGTTTTCGATTTTTTGAAGAGAAAAGGTGAAAAGCGAAAATAGTGTCCATAGAGCGTTCGCTCAGCTTAATAACTGCATTTTGCTAGAAAAGCATAACTGTTGTATAAAGCATGAAAAAAATTGGATATTGAGCCATCAAGAATTTTGAATCAGTCGCAAATGGAATCAGTTTCACCATCATGACCATCATCAGTATCATCTACACAGTGAAGATAATTGCGCTGTTAACACCAGCATCTGACGCGATAACCATCCTGAATCGTGTGAAAGAAGGGAGATCTTGGGAAATTCCGAAGTCTGAAATCCGAATCTTGCTTTATAATGAAAATGTATGGATGGACACCGGTATCGTTCATATCAGAATAGTTTACGCAACTTTATTGCAATCAAAGTTTCTATACCAGTAATAGTGGCAAATTTTAAATGATTGTCATCCATAATTCAAATAGTAATTCGGCTAAACTATGTATGTTAAATAAATTCAACAATCTATATCCTAAATATCAGTTTTCACTGGCAGCCATTAAAAGAAATGCGCAAGTCATTGAATATTTACGATGGTTCAATATCCACATGCCATTGCACATTCAGCTTGGAATATTTTCATGTTACCTCACAATGCAATGAGATGTTTTCGAGGCAATATGCAACGTCATCGTCCCAATCTTTTTTTCAAATCTCCAGTACCTCTAACCACCGGCGACTCAGCATTGAATAACATCATCATGTTTTCTATTTGGAAGCTTCAAAACAGTCAAAATTGGTTTCTTCAGTTTTTCGGTTGTCTAGCTTGCTGAATATCTGTCTTTGCATGTGTTGCTCACCCACCGATTGAACTATAGGGTTCAAAATTTAAAGATCTATTCCCTGTAACACCAAGAAAGAATGAGTCTTTTTTTTTTTTTTTTAATCCACTTAAAATCTTGGATTTCAGGGTTGGGTTCAATTTTCAACATTCTTTCATGCTGGATAGGACATTTGGTTTATGTCTGTCAGCATTATCATTTTTTTTTTGAAAATTCGAACTTTTAGTGATCACTGCCCAACAAAGGCGAGAGAAGGAACTTACTCATTGATGATCCTTTCTTCAATTTTTTTAAATTGTTCAGCCTTAAAACGGTGTACTAATGCTAGAAAGAACAAGCAGAAAAGTTAGTTTTTACGTAAACCACCGTAAAACGAATGTCATATAAAGCAAACATATAGAGAATAATGACAGGATCAACATCGACGACTCCGAAATGAGAAAACCAATTTCTACATCAACCAAGACAATTGTTTCCAAAGGAATCCTCAAAATAATGAATCAAGTGAGGAATTGTTATAGGTTACCAAATTCTCGTTGCCTCAAAAACAAAGAAATTCAATTTGATCCAAAAATAAGGTCCACAACGAAAGCATTCTCACAATCGTCACCCATGGAGCTGAAACATGAAACTTGACTAGAATATTTACCCTAAAACTGAAAACCATCCAAATTGCACGGAAGAGAATCATGCTCAACCTAACATGGAGACATCAAAGGACAGCACATTATATTAAAGATAATGCAGGGATTGGAAAAACAGATAAAATATAAAATTATAACCGGTCGGTCATGTTACAAGAGTGTCAGACAACTGCTTGACATTACGACACTCAACGTTGATCTTCCGATATCATATAAAGGGAGCAAAAATAAGATTGCTTGGCAAACTATACACGTATAGGCTTCTGAGACGCCCATGATAGAGAAAACTGACGAATCTTGGTCCAGCGACGGATGCTAAAAAACTGATAATGAACACAGCGAGATTCAAAAAGACCTCGATTCCATGACGGTTTCTATTGAGTGAATAACCAGACCTGTAAGTTGATGTTAATTGCTCCTTTGCTATCTCTTATGTCGGCCTGTGAAAGTTTTGCAAGAGGTGTACTAGTCTGAATGAACTCGTAGACGAGGGAAATAGTCCGACCCTTATAACCACACTGATTGGGAACACCGCCTTCGGATTTCGGAGGAAACCTGCACACGTAAAAACTCGTATGTATGCCAACATACTCACTCCTTCGCAGACCAACATCTCCATACTATCTCACATCTACTCAATTACTTACTTTACTCCTAAACAAAAACGCTTAAACATTCAAATGCATAAAAATACTTAGACACACACAAACACGTAAAGATACATGCACAAGGATATGTGTTCTCCCAATTACACCCAGCCTTCCCACCACACTAATAAGACTCTGCATGTATGTAAATATTTACACACTGACCAGCCAAACTACATACAATCATACACACATTCATTTGCCAAGCTAGAGCACATATTCACAAAATTAGATAGATATACTGGCATTTTTATATATGTTACACTGTTTATATACATAATGAAAAAAAGATTCGATAAGAAAAAAATAAAACAAAGATATATCGAAGATCTATTTAGACTATACCCAGTGTGAACCCCGACGCACCTCCTGCAATCTCAGAAAAATCAATGGGGAAAAAGGAATACAAAATATAAGATCATACGCTCCAACGCCCCAACCAGAAAGTATACGAATGGAAAAAAAAATCTCTGAAGACAGGATTAAAAAAAAGAGATTTAAAATCTCATTTAATATTTGCGTTTTTTTTTATCTAAAAAAATTATTTGATATTTACTTTCAGATGAATTCAATATTCAGATTAATATCTTCTTTTAATTCATTTTACTATA
>OY735235.1:20599050-20616550 GCA_963457665.1 Thysanoteuthis rhombus
TATATATATATATATATATATATATATATATATATATATATATATATATAATATCCTATTGAATTTTCAGATTGAAAATTATTCGTATCATTACCTACCTAATATGTACGCGGCGCCCATAATAGAACAGCCTTGCGAATAAAGTATATGTCTGCTTATGATATGTTTCTATATATGAATAGATATCTTATAATTTAAGTTCAATTGTATAATATTAAAATGCATATATACCTACATATGCAAATGACCATGTGAAAATAAGTGTATTAAATAATTTACAGATATAGGAGCAGAAAGACAAAATCATATATATATATATATATATATATATATATATATATATATATATATATATGTGTGTGTGTGTGTGTGTGTGTGTGTGTGTGCGTGTGTGTGTGAATCAAAAAATGTACTCTCCACTGCGTTGTCAAATTTGGTGATATTTCCTCAGGCAACACCAGAATTCCCTGTTTGTATTTTAATAAAGTGAAAACGTATTGAAAGATTTTAGAATATACTAAAAAAATCACCCGTAAATATTATGATATTACTTCAAAAAGATAGTTATTAAATCAAAAGTCATCCTCTGAAAATGTTTTTTAAAATATTTTTTTGTCGCTACCTATATCTCTATTTGATTATTTCTTGTTGACGTCAAATTTTTCAACCGGGAAAACTTTTTCTTCAATTTTTGCCAGTTTTCGGTTAGATTTTAGGGAAATTTGTTGTCTACCATGTTTTTCGACCTCAAATAACCTATGTAATCAACTATACATATCATATGGCCTCTGTTGAGAAAGTAGATCCCCCTAGAGCGAATTGCAACTTGCTGAGTGTAAAATTAGAGCCTACAATTGCTTAAATTGGCTAGAAATTCCTATGAATGACCCCTGATGATATTGAATGACATCTAGAGCCAAGTTCCGATAGTTTATGTCCTCTGCTGTGAATATCCACACATCAATGCCAAACATAAGTTCCCAAAACGTAAAATCTTAGCTGTCTCGATAGCAGTATAATTACATAGTAAATAGAAGAACACTATGAAATATTCTTGAAATCACTCAGCCTGTGTTCTCCAACGTTAAAACATGTACCACAACGCGAATTCTCATCTCCACCACTTGCAGAATTGTGGCTTACAAAGTGCTTCAAACAGACGGACATTGTATTTCTATATGCATATATTTATATATGTAACATTGAAGTTAGTGAGAAAAAATCCCTCAGTTGGAATTTGTTGGTGGAAAATCAACTCGAAGAGGTTTTCCCGTGGATTTGTATTCTTGAGGATTAAATCAAAAGTTGGTTTGCATACAGCCTGAGGTTAAAACCGACACAACAGATTTCAATATTCACATGGGTGAACAATCAATAGACATGACACGAACAGCAAGTCACGTCTGTTGTTATACTCACTAATCCTTCATCGATAATTTCTTATTTTATTTTACTTATATGTGGTAAAAAATATTATCAGTATTCCATATACTGATATATACTTTATGTAATAAAAATAAACTACATGTATAACAAGCTATATGCTACAACATAGCTTAAAGGGAGTGGTGTTTGATCAACACTGCCTTGGTGCCTTATTAATATAGCTATTTTTTTTTTAAATCCCCGAGACTCACATTGTTAACTACTGATGATCTCAACACGATTGATATCAGGAGGCGAAGTGTTGTACGAATAAATTCAATGTTTTGCCAGCGTACGCCTTTTTCAATGAAGTATGGGCTCCCGATATTGTCATTTCATTCTCATATTGTTAGATAAACCGTAATCCACATCGATATACTGATCATATACACATATACACACACGAAATTACCAAAGCACACACACACACACACACACACATATATATATATATATATATATAACTTATGCTTGTTGACTGATGAGATCAAGTTCGGTGAAGCTTCTGCTATCCTTACATCCTTGTCTCTCAATGTGGTAGCCTCAGTTAGCAGCAACCTACAATTAGTGAAGAACATTCTAGCAAAGTACTTCTTAGTGATTTTGTAGCTATAACGAACCTATATTCTGAAGAAAAAAAACTAAACATTTCAATAAACAGATTTCCTAGTTTATTGATCGGTTTTGACCCTAACCGAATAATCTTATGATTGAGCCGTTGACTTTCCTCGGTCATCGAGGAAGCCTGACAGAGAGAGAGAGAGAGGGTGGAACTGAAATTCCTGTGTTTTTACCTGTCTACTCTCCTCAGCAACCAAAGGATAGGGTGGGAATGATGCACCAAGATTGACCTGAAGGTTGGGCCCAGATTTCAAATCAATCCGACATTGATGGTCCATAAAGTCATGAATCTTTCCTCATTCCGTGGGAAAAGAGGAAAAAATGAAAGAAGAAAAAAAGAAGCTGGCTTTTAAAGATAAGAATTGAGTAGACGAAGCGTCCATGAATGAGTTTACCTATAAAAAAAATGATTTCCGTGTCCAAATTGAGTCAAATGAAATAGTGGTAGTAGAAGTACTAGTTGTGGTTAAAGTAGCACATATATATATATATATATATATATATATATATATATATATATATATATATATATATATATATATATATATATATATATATTTATGTATACAGACAGACAGACAGACAGAGACAGAGACAGAGAGACAGAGACAGACGGACAGAGACAGAGAGACAGAGGAGGAGAGAGAAAGAGAGAGTCAATCAACGTGAATTACAAATATTTCCTACGGACGGATAATTGAGAAAATTGAGAAGCTGCAAAGGCCCAAGGGAAAATGATTTGCTTATCGCAAAATAAGGTCTCAATGCAGATTAATACATACCTCGTCTATCAAAATTACAGCGGATAATGATTATTGATGAATTCTTTAAAAGCACCGTTTTCATATAATAACAACATTCCAAACGCCATAATTGGCAGAAAAAAACAAACCTTCTGATTTTAAAAGTTTTTTTCCGAGTGTAGATATTCTATTTTTTACACAGTTTATATTTACCATATATCTCACTAATAACACTAAAATATGGCTTGATAAATAAATGTTTTTTACTTTATTTTGCAGTTTCAAATTCTCCGAATTACATCAGAATATCCAACCCTAGAGGGCTGCTGTTATTACATAGGCATATTAAAATGATTATTTCTGTAACAAGGAATATTATTGACGATCAACCAAGATTTCACTGGGATTTTATGTGAGATATGTACATGATTCAATCTTGAAAGTACAATAATTCACTAGCAAAAAGAAAACGGTTGAAAAAGACTGAAACAGTGGCAAATAGTTGTTTTGGGGGGGCTGTTAACTCCAAAATACTAGATTTGTTTTCATTCAAACTATAAGTCAGGGAATTTATCTTTAGTATTTAGATGGTCAAGAATTAATTTATATTTGAATCGGTTCAGCCGTTCCGAAGTGGATGTTGATAAATTTACATACAAGATATAAACAATCAGATTGATGATAAGTCACCGTTTATCAATGGTTGGGATTTTGTCAAAATTATATCCAAACTGAAGCAAAATCGATCTCTAAGTGCAGAATGGTCCTAATGGTGAACAAAAACAACGTCTTTCGCTTATAGAATATGAACTAACAATCGGATTGGCCACAACTCACAATCCCCACGGTAGAATCTCGCCAGAAGAATGCATATAAATTTGAAGTATATTAGAAAATAACGAACCTATCAAATAGGGAAAACAACACAAGGATGACGATGACAGCGTTAACTTTGCCAGATACCCATCGGAATTGATTATTCCTGTTCTTTTCACCGAGGACAAAAACAATTATGTTATTTTTGTTTTACAAAAAAAGAACAAAAATAGCATTCATACTAATTTTATCATCAATGGAAAATGGATATGATGTTTCAATAACACCAATACTTGAATTTCCATGTATGTTTAAAGTATCAATCATTTCTTATAATTTTTCAAAATCAAATGTTTGAATGAACCAACCCCAAAACTTATACACATATCTTGCAGTAACATGAGTTATAGCTTTTATAACCATCTATTTTTGACTGCTGATGTATTAAAATTCCAAAAAGAATAATTTTTTTTAAACTGATTTTTCCCAGATGAGGTATCGTCAGTATGTATGAGTGATTTTGAGTCCTTTTTTTTTCATCTTTTGAATAGAACGTTCCAGTTCTTGATCTCTACAGCTTTCTTCGGCGGGAACTGTGAACTTTAGATGTTCGAGATGCTGAGGCGACCGTCATCTAAGCGCGAAGACAGAATATCCTCATTTTGCAGTTTTACGCGGAGAGGAGTTTATTCCTTGGCCAAATCAATGTTGCTGATCGTTTTTTTATGTCAGAATAATGTTGATATCCAATAATGGTGCCATGGGAGCGTCTTTTTATTGAGTTAGTTGAATTTCCTACTGCTGACAGCGAATTCGGCCATCTCGGAATAGATAAATAATAGATATTTTATATGTAAACTTCATGAAGACTTCAAATTTTATCCGTTCAAATTTCCGTAACATCACTCTTCCAGTAATCATGGTGGATTATAACAGATTTAGAAAATACTTTTCATTTAGTATCTATACAAGGTCTGTGCAAAAAGTATTGAACCATTTCATATTACCAACACACCGAATACAATAATACCTACGTCCAATTCAGAGTACCCCTTGAAACATGAAACAAATTACAGCAACCCTTCCATTTCAGAAAAAAAATCTGAAAACTTCTCTTTTGGGGTCGCCTTCAGCTGCCTACTCTTGTACTCGTTAACTTCATCAATGATCTGAAACTTCCCAATTGTCAAAAATGCATATTTTCTCTTCAACTTCATCGGTTATTGTGAATGTAAAGATCACAGTGCACGAGCTCATTCAATGTCTTCCCACTGCCGACTGGGAGGTAAGTGCCTATTTATACATGTACAGTAGGATCCCCTCTGATTGTCTGCCAAGTCATATAACCACCACACCAACGCTTCTCGAGATATTCACGATTGCTCGATAATCTCCGGACAGTTATCGTATTGATGAGAAGTTCGACTTAATAGGGTACTCTGCGTATTTTCGATATTAACTAACTCTGACTTCTTGATAAATAAACATCTCTAGACAATGATTTTTTGAAAGGGCAAGGCGTAGTATTTATTGAATTGCTCTACAGAATATATTTCATTTTTACTCCTATCATATGATCAGATATGTGATGCCAAGCGTATTGATCCATCGTTACTCATGTATACAGTCTTTCTATTCGAGTTTGGATCATTCTTTGAAACTACATAATCTCGGCACAGTTCAACATTTCTCATTTAGTTCTATATGGTAAGTGATCAAGGACTTCATACAAATCTATTATATATATATATATATATATATATATATATATATATATATATATATATATATATATATATATATATGTATATATATATCAATTTGAGTATCAATAACACTGTAGTTAGCCATGAGCTACACAATTTCGGGATCAATGTGAGTATATACGTAAGTGAAATAAACATACTTGCTAGGAAGTAATTGATTGTTCTTTTTTTTTTTTTCAATTTCCCTTATTTGGTTCGAAGAAATGCACTTACGTAATTCCCTATAAAACTACTTGACATACACACTTATATACATATATAGAGAGAGAGATAGAGAGAGAGAGAAAGAGAAGGGGGGAGAGAAACAGACCGATAAAACTTACAGCTCCAAGCTCTAAGCATTTTCAAAAATATTTTTGCGTCACTTCAGTCATTTATCTCCCAATATCTGCAATTTATGTAATTTTTTTCAATTTTTTTACCTTGTTTCATATTTACATTTCTATATCAGTAAAACGTATACATCTTTCTTGTTGGGATCATCAGCGGTTTACCACGTAATCGTTCCGAAGATCTTTATATATATATATATATATATATATATATATATATATATATATATATATATATATATATATATATATATATATATATATATATATATATATATATATACACATATATATATATATACATATATATATATGTATATATATATAAATACATACATACATACATACATATATATATGTATATATATATATGTGTGTGTGTGCGTGTGCATGTGTGTGTATCTGTTTCTGTATAAGTACTTATTTGATTATCAATAGGTAGTTCTCCATACTGTACAATTCTTTTGGATTAATGTTAGTATATAAATGAATAGATAAACCTACTAGCAAAAAAAATCATTGTTTTTTTCGTGTTTTCTTTTTCAATATA
Organism: Thysanoteuthis rhombus; assembly: GCA_963457665.1. Lineage (NCBI taxonomy): Eukaryota > Metazoa > Mollusca > Cephalopoda > Oegopsida > Thysanoteuthidae > Thysanoteuthis > Thysanoteuthis major. Next base: position 20,605,304 of record OY735235.1, read on the forward strand.
TATATATAAACATATATATATATATATATATATATATGTACATATGTACATATATATATATATGTATATATATACATATATATATAAACACACACATATATATATACATATATATATATATATATATATATATATATATATATATATATATATATATGTATGTATGTATATATATATATATATATATATATATATATATATATATATATATAGTACATGGGGACAAACCAGGATAGCAGTATAATATAATATAATGATAATATATTAATAATATAAAGCCCATTCTGATATATAATGGGTTCATATCATAGATCGCTCGATACAATCAACTTTTTACTCATGAAGTTAAGTTATTTTTGAGCAGAGCTGGAAAATAAATAGTTGAATGTCGAATCGCTACACAAACTAGCTCATGTTTCTGTCCTTTCCGGGCCTCATTCACCCGATGAGGCCCGGAGAGGGCAGATACATGAACTACTTTGTTTAGCAAATCCACATTCTACTATATATATATATATATATATATATATATATATATATATATATATATATATATATATATATATATATATATATATATATATATATAATTTTGGCTTAATCCAAGAAGTTTGATTTTAATGAATAAACAAATGTTTTGACACGAGTCTATCAGAGGTAACTGAATAGAATGAGATCAGGCGAACAAGATGCCCAAGAAATCGGTCCGTCTGTTCTGATCCACACGTCTCTGTTCAAAAATCATATTCGAAGCATGATGAAGGGTTTTCCCATCGCACTGAAATTATTGCATAAAATCCTCTCAGAGTTGGGCTCCCATATAACATTTTCAGCATAGTTTTTCACATGAATCTGTAGTTATTATTGTTAAAATGATCTAAAAGACTCCAACACCACCCTGTATAGCATAAATTTATGGGCTTTTTCTGTTTTTTTCTTTCTTATTCACTAAGATATATAACCATTCTGTTCAATTTGTTTTATGTGGTTTATTGTTAGACGTGTAGTTGTATAGCTTACGTTGGATTTTAATGCAAGTATCTAATCGCTTGGATAATAGTCCCTAGCTCATTATCGTCAGCTCTTACGGATATATATTAAAATACCTATATAATGTCCATCCCTTTCTTTTTTGTTCAGCGTGGGCTGTTCTTTTATTTTATGTGGTAAATAACGATGAAAAACAATGAAAGCTGAAAGTTATGAAAAATAATGTCAGACTATAAATGCCCTGAATGAATTAATCCGTCTACTGTTTTCCATTCTCGTTAATTCTTTACAATAATTCAATTAACATATTTCAAAGCCTAGGAAACAATGATTATGGTAGCATTTCAATGGGAAATAATTAGCTTGAAGCAGTGAATTCCAAAGGGGGTGCTGGAAGGCCATGGGTGATAGGGGGTGTTAAAAGACAAGGGGTGTTATGGGGAGTGGCAATAAGCAGAGAATACTGATCGATACCGCCATTTAATGCACTTTTACAGACTTCTTTACATTAATGTTTTTGGTTATGAAAAATGTTGAAAACCCTGGCCTACAGTTTGAAATATTGGTCGTTGCTCTGAGAGCTTCTTGTAAAATGCTAGGCTAGGATCAGATTATCCTTGTTATAGTTAGGACTTGTACTGGATAAATTTCTTGGCATCAGATATCTGCTCTTGTGATTGTACTTCCCTCTATGATTTCAAAGGAAACTATACTAACAGTCAATTGAACACAAGTGTCCCATGATTTTTTTATGTTCATTTTAGGCTGAATTTTAGTTTTGACGGGAAGAAAACTGGAAAGGAGATCAAGTTCAGCGTTTGTTTTGCAGCAAACAGTAATAGAAGCAGCGCGAACCCTCAATCTCTCTTTCATACATTTCAGCCCCATGTAATCCCCCCTTCCCAGCTTCAAACTACTTCCGGTAACATACCACGATCATCATTTTGGCAGATTTGGAATGCTCAAAAAAGTTCTCCGTATGAATTAATGATAATTCATTCCTTCCTTTTCGTCATTCCCGGGAGTCTTTTTTTCTTTTTTTTTTTTTCGTCGGAATGCTTTTTTTTTTCGAATGGTTGGGTAACTGAAAGCAATTTTGAAAATCTTTCTCACAATGGCCTCAAAAGAGACGAATCTGCATAATTCAAAAATTTCTTATAAATGCATTGACAAAACTAAAGATATTTTTAAAGAAAAAATAGCCGTGGTTTGAAACTCATCGATAATTTTTTCTATACTTCTAAATTTGACAAACTCACAGAATATGATTCAGTGAGAACGATATTAAACTTGCATTAATATTCATACTTGCAATGATTCAAGTTACTGCAATTTGTATCTTATAAATGAGACAAAAAGTGCTAGTTGGCGAGATATATAAGACAGAATATCTTGGATGATCGTTAATCTATAGATTTCATTCGTTTGAAACTATATATCTGAAGCATGATATGGTTTCTGAACTTGAAATATATTTCCTACCAGTGAAAGAGTCTTAGCACACAAGAAGAAAGAAGAAAACACTCATTTGTCAGCAAAATATATGCAAAAATTTATAAGCATATATAAATATTTTGTGTAGACAGCTCAAAACCTACAGTAAAACCGTCATGGTTCCAGGCAAAATCGGATTAGTTGTTAAGCCAGATTATCATATGTTATAGTTCAGGTGAGTTGGTTACTTAGATTACGCAGTAAGAAGTCAGGAAAATAGTATATATTGGTATTCATGAGATATTACTTACCTTGATTCTTCAAGAATTTGAAAAGTTTTTAATCACTTACCTGGAAATAAAAAAAATCACTTTTGTTAAACTTTTTCGAGAGGGAAAGACGGGTAAATAAGTGTATACTGAGATTAGGGTGGTCTATTTCTAAGCAACAACGGTGGGAGAGATATCAAGAGCGGAATGACTCCATTTGACTGCCAATATTCAATGGAATCTTTTGTTTGCTCCCAATCTATGACAAGCGCCCCATTATATATCTATACCCTCAATATTTTAATTGATATTTATCAAGGTTCAGTTGGTCGAGCATAAAATCAATGGGAAAGATTGGAAAGAAGGTACCAACTGCCTTGCAACTATCTTATACACATTATCACATTGACTACACTGGTATTCATTGAAAAGGCCTTCTGATTCATTCAGTTGATCTTTATATTATATATTCGTGGTAACTGAATTAAAAAAGGGAGAACTATGTTTCTCCACTGCTTATCATTTAGAAAAAACACGTTCTTTTAATCATCAATCATAGTTTTTCGTATAATTTCACACAGTCAATAAAGATAATAATTCCGTTTGAAATTAGAAGTTTCTAAGATTAAAATCCCAGTTTGAAAGAAAAACTTGTGTGCTCAGCAAAACATTTCCACAAGGTCTAATTGTTTTTGTTTTTTTTTTCATATCTCTGGGTATATCTTGCTCACAGATGTTTAAAATTAGAAAAATTAAATGAGATGAAGCATAGATGTTAGTGAAGATAGCTTAAAGACAAGCCGGCCGGGGTCTTTGTTTCAAAAGAAATGAAGAGACGTAAAGGAAGCTCACAAAACATGAATGGTACGTAGAATATGTTCTTAAGAATGTTTCATCTAATAAATGAGTTCAAAAACAAAATGGTGTAAAAAGTATTGGAAATGATATCGTGTAGTAATTATCTACGATACTGATACTAGTTTGCTTACCCATACATCTCTCTCTCTCTCTCTCTCTCTCTCTCTCTCTCTCTCTCTCTCTCTCTCTCTCTCTCTCTCTCTCTCTCTCTCTGGAGTAAAATGTCAGAAAACCTGTTCAATAAGGTAAAACTGAATATAAATTGGGAAAACTAGCATGCCTCTCAAAGTTTGGTTTGACGAACACAAAAAGACCCTAATCAAAAATGAAATGTAAAGGTCTGGTGAGGCTGATCATGTCCGGAGATATAATGCAAATAATATATATATATATATATATATATATATATATATATATATATATATATATATATACATACATATATATATACATACATATATATATACATATATATATATATATATATATATATATATATATAGAGAGAGAGAGAGAGAGAGAGAGAGATTGAGTGTGTATCTCTGTCTGTGTCTGAGAATGTCCTTTGTTTTGGCCGCCTGGGAGCACTAAAATGAGGGACATTTTGAACAAAGGGAAGCAACTCCCCCTCTGATCGTAATTTCATTTGATGTTATATCTTGTCCGGTCCGTGTCATAGACAACGGGACAATGAAGCAATTTTTAGCTGGCTATTGACGCTTGCCCATTGAATGCTGAACACAATTAGACAAAGCGAGACACTGTTCGGTTTTATCGGAAAGATCAAGACATTTCCGCCAAATTTCCCTTGATACGAGTGACTTTGCTGATTATCTAACTGGGTTCTTCCGTCGGCAATATTGGAAAATTCGAGAGAAATGATTTAATTCAATGTCTATGTTTGTTTGATAGGATGGAAGAAATAGGGTTGGAACTCATGCTTTTGTCTATGGCTATGTAAAAGAGAGATTGAGGGAAAAAGATATTCGATTTCAAAGAAAAAAAAGCTGAACTGAAAATAATGCTTTATAAAGAATACTTTAAAGAGAAACCTGAAGAATTTTTCCTCCTGAATAGTGGTATAAAAGTTGTTTTAATCATTGCATTTGGTTCCTATTACTTCCTCGTTTCTTGTTTTTTTGTTTGTTTGTTCTTCACGACCTTTTAACCTTCTTTCCTTCCAATTTAGACGTTGTTTCGTTCCCAAAACTATTATACTTAAATTATCACGAAAAAATTCAAAAAATGACCCCCAAAATTTTCAAGGATCTTCAGAGCCAACTCTGATCCCGTCAATTTAAAAAGGTATATTCTAGCTTGATAGATTATCTTTTTGATATTTAATAGATTATTGCTGTTTTGTGATTTCTAAATTGTCCTTGATAGTGTGCGTTAATCGCTATTGTACACGGGTGGAAACCAGGTTTTCATGCATTGAGACAGCAGTTAGATATTGCTCATCCTCTATTAAGTCCTAAATGGTTCCTTAAAATTAGAAATGACTCACCATCGTATCCATTAAATGAGGAATCGTGGCTTCAAAGTTTGAATTCCTTCAAAAAATTTAATCAATTGGATTTCTGATACTAATTTTCAAATATGTACACGGACCAAATGGCCAGAAACGCTGGAATACACAGGCACATGCATCCATGAATAGGATGAAGCCCTCTCTCATTTAATGGTTACAGTTGTTCAATAATGAAATGGAAAATTCTGCAAATGTGTAGCAAAAACATTTGAACAATTTTATGAGAAATTTACATTCAATTGTGGAAAATATCTTCAAAATATTGAGCACTTTTATAATATTACTTCCATGTGCCTGAGAGAGACGGAGGGGGATGTCCGGGGACGAGGGACAAGGAAAAAAAATCGAGAGAGAAGAGCAGGGAGGGGGAGTGTGGATAGTTAACCGATGATTCATCTGATCTTGTTTAGGTTTCAGTTCCACTCTAAGTGATTGCCCAATTTTTTCAATGCTGTACTCACTAGCTGTTATTTCAATTGAATTGAAATGATAATGCACTTAGATTCACTCCCAATTTTACATTGATTTCCAACAATTGGCACTCAATCAATTAGAACAACCATTCGAAAAAAAAAACGAATACAGAAAAAAAATTTCAGGAGGAAAATATCAGAAAACCAGTTGAATATAGAACTTGATCTGAAATTGGGAAACTAGCATGCCTTTCAGACTTCGATTGGATGATCACAAAAAGGCCCTAATCAAAAGTAAAATATGAAGGTTTGGTGAGGCTGATTATATCCTGAGATATAAGGCAAACACTATACTTTACTGGAAGAAGTCCGTGTTATAGGCAGGGAATAAAGGACGCAGCCCACATCAATATGTAGACTCAGCATATGTTGGACAAGTGCTGAGTTCAATGTGACTTCCACCACTTTGGAAGGTCAAAGTATGGAAAGCCAGGCGTAACTTGCGCGTTCGTACTATTGAAAAAAATCTGTTTAACACCATTACATTCGAAGAGTACATTTTAAGAAAGCTGTTGAATGCCGAAATTTCGTGGTAACTGCAAAGACAACAATAAGGAGTTCAATCGTACAAAAAACTCTTGGAAAGTAGAACCTTTCAACCAAGAAACAGTATAAAGATTGATGTACTTGAGAAAAAGATTCCTTGAATCTTGAGTGAAAGTTGATCTCTTTGGGAAGAAGTACTTTGAAACTTGACCAAGAGTTTGGTACAGGTTCACCATGTTATCTGAGAGTAAGACATCCATATGCAAGTCCTTTTGTTGGCTAAAATAGCGTGAAGTGAAAAAGTAATTACCAATAATTCACAAGGGGAACTTTGGTATTCAAAGACGATAGACTAATAATGTTTGTATGATAGACTGAATCGAGGGAAGTTAGAATGTTTGAAGGCATAAAGCACCGGTGTGTTAGAAAAAAAGGGACGTGTGCTACCTCTATAACAGCTCACTACAAAAAAAATGGACGATATTTTCTCTTTTCGCTTTTTACTGTAGGTTAAAAAGGGACTTTCAAAACTATTGGTTAGTATGCTTCATATTCAGTTCTATGCGGGGTTTACAGGTTAAGCGATCAGCATATCAGTTTGACGCTGCACTGTGTCTTATAGCGATGAAAACATTTCACAAAACTCGTGCTAAAGATCTTCCAACATCCTTGCATTGAAGGCTCAAGTAAATCAGAATTTTCTAACGTCAAAGGCAAAATATCCCCCATATGTTAGGTCTGTCTGGAGAGAGTCCAGCCCTTTTGAATATCTCGAAAGTCGGTTGAGTTGCTTTTATATAACTTTGGGTAACCAGTGAGAAAGGATTTTAGTGCACACTTCCGTTGACTTACCCAGTCGACAGTGATACGTCGTTGGATGAGCTTGTGAATTGAGTGACACTCGCATTCACAATAACAGAGAGAAAGATACATGGTGTCTTGTGATTTTATTATTTTTTTTTGTGAAACATTGCATCACAAACGTCCTTTTCTTCCCCTCACTACCACGTCCACGATCTACATTTTGTTTCCTGTTACTTCTGGCTTTTCGAAATAGATTTCAGACGTGATGATGGCGTTTCTGGAAGAAAACCCTGAAGACAATTTTGAAAGGTGGGTGTGGTGCTTTGGTAATAGAGCGATGTCTCAACAGAAATGCTTTGTAAGAAACTATATAGCCAATGCACCATCCTGATGGTCAGCTATGGAGTTGAATCATGGAACTTGACCAAAAGATTGACCTTCAAACTGGGAGCCATGCAAATAAAAGAATCGTGCTCAATATCCCAGGGAGAGATCGAAAGGCAGTACAAAGAAAACAAAAGCCTGAGATATCATAAAAACTAAAATGACAATGGACTGGTTATGCTGCAAGAATTATAGACAACTGGTAAACATCACGACTCACAACGTGAATCCCCAAAAGTCGTATGCAAAACTGCAGCCAGCAGAATATAAGATGGTGTGACGAACTAGACTTCTTCACAAAGTATAAGCTTCGTGACGCCCATGATAGATTGTTCTGGCATATCTTACGGAATGTCTAACGTCGCAAACTGCAAGGTTAATGATGATGATTATGCCATTTTCATAGGTAGAGATTTTTCTTATTGACATCGAATTATTGGATACTTTGCTCATGAACCTCTCGCGAAGTCAGCTCAATCATGGATTGTGCTCTTCTTCTTCTTCTTCTTCTTCTTCTTCTTCTTCTTCTTCTTCTTCTTCTTCTCCTTCTTCTTCTTCTTCTCCTCCTAGGCTGTGAGGATAGACCGACCGGATCACAGCTGGTAGATTTGACGTCAAGCCGTGTTAAAACAACGGCTGGAACGGTTCGTGTCCACTCTGCACTTTGGTAAGGCATGAATTAATCTCTCTCCTATCCCAGCTATGGGTAAAATAGCACTAAGGCGCTTTTCGCTTCCAAATTTATTTCACACATCGATGAGAAAGTAATAATGTGATTTTTGGAGTCTAAACAGTTACAACCGGAGCAGTAGCCGGTTTAAGGGCGCTAGTTTTTCACTATTGAGCTTATATTAGTTTATCACTTAGCTATTGTCATGTTCGATTTCAGTTCCTTTTCGAGTAGGCCTTCAGCTTATATTTATGATCGAGTTTACAGTTTCTTTTTCTTCTTCTCAAAGACGACATCTGATGATTTGTTTCATCTTGGAGGTGGAAAGCGGTCTACAATAATATTATTCATTTTATGTTTCTTTTTTCTTTTCGTCTGCCTTTGCGACTTGCTGAAGGGAGCGAATTGATTGCTGTTATTTCATTTTCTTCTGACAGAACAGCGTAGAACGCATTATTACAAGCCACATGTATTCACTTGTCTTTTACCTTTTATTGGTCGGTTTTATGCCCTTCGTTAATTCTAATGCTGTGTAATAAATGAGGCTTTTAGGCTGGATAGTTGGGCGAAAATTACAGATATCTTTACCTTATCCCCAGAAAGCACTACAACCGGGTTTTACTCGGTCGTTAATTGCTAAGTTTTGCGCAACCCATTTCCCATATTTCTTCCCTCTCTCTTTCTCGCCCCATCGCTTATGTGTGGAATCTCGTAAATTCTCGTCAGTTGAAACACATTCGTTTTCTTCCATTATGACGTCCGTTTTCTGTCAGCTTTGACCAATTTCATCCATTTTTTTTCCTTTTCCTCTCACAGGCTTTCAATAAACTGTCATTTATTGGACGATGCACTTGTTTGTCCCTGGTTCTATTTCTATAATCGCATTCCCTGTCATATTTTACACCTCTATAACGTTTCAGTCTTCAGTCTCTGTGTATTCCGTTATCGATATGTATTTCGATAACACTGACGCTACTATGTATGTTTGTGTCGAGCGGTATGTCGGGTGTTGCTTCTGGTAGACTATCACAGCAATTCGAGGGATTATGAATAACTATAGCAATCTGAAAGAATTAGTTATGGTCTTGCGGCACTGAGCAGACGACGTGCTTCTTTTGTTGTACTTCCTATTGCAATATCGAAACAGTTAACTGTTTCAACTATCAAAGAACAAAAGCACAAGTATAATGTACCAAGTGTGGATCAAAATCTTTATGATAGAGTTAATCATTGCTCTCCAGTAGACACACACAAGCAAGCCCACAGTCAGATAAGATATATATATATATATATATATATATATATATGTGTGTGTGTGTGTGTGTGTGTGTGGGTGGGGAGTGATTGGGACGTATTAGTATACTGAAAGCTGAGCTGGTTATAGATATTTTTACACTTGTAATAAGGATCTGCAGTTATGTTCAGATTTGCAAATAAATAGCTCTACTTAAATTAATACCTCACGTTTTTCCCTGTTCTGTTGGGAATGAAGTTGACAGCTTGTTATTTTTGCAAAGTTTTATTGTGTCGGTTAGAGTATCTTAATACATATACAATTACAAAAACGCAGACATGCATTATCTAGCAGGTAAAATAACTGATGGACAGATGACTTATGATATATATTCGATTTCAGGAAATTTGCAAGGTGTTTCTATGTATATATATTGTGTGAATGTGTGTATGTGTGTGTGAGTGTTTGGATGATCAACTTTTTTAATGATCAGTATGAATTTTTGGCTATTTGTCCATTAAATTGGGTTTTCCCAATTGATGGGAATAGTTTTGCTAATAAAATACCAACCTGTCATTTGATACGATAGACATTTCTAATGAAATTAAGCAGTATCAAGATACTTCAGATATATTCTAATGTATCCTTGAATGAATATCACTGGGAATGTCCAGTGAAGTATACGATAGAAGAGTTCCAATGAACGTCGTATAGCAATGATTAGCAAGCTGATTTTGCCACCTGTTGTTAGTGGGTTCGATTCTTATCGGATCCCCGCAATAAATCATCATCATCATCATCAGTTTTTTTGCGTCCGTCGTTGGACATAGACCTTCCCCAGGATTTGCCACACTTCCCTATCATGGGCGTCACGGAGCTAGTTCTTCCTGAACTTGTCTAGCTCGTCTCTCCGTCTAACATTTTGCCGGCCTCGGTTGCGCATGTGGTCTCGGGGGATCCATGTTGTGAGTCGTGATGTCATTCGATTGTCTGCCATTCTTGCAACATGGCTAGTCAACCACCATTTGAGATTTTTAATGGATTCTATGATGTTTCTAACTCTTGTCTTTTCCCGGATGTACTGTGCTGTTTTGTGGTCTCTCCATGTGAGGCCCAGCATTATTCTTTCATGTGCACGTTGCATGGTTCTCAATTTACGGGTCTGTCTCTTGGTTAAGTTCCATGTTTCAGCTCCATAAGTGACTATTGAGAGGATGCATTGGTTATACACCCTTTTCTTTAGGATTAATGGGATCTTATTACAAACTTTTCACAAAGATCATCACCAACCGAATTATAAAACACTCGATGAAAACCAGCCACGTGAACAAGCTGGCTTTAGAAGAAGCTACTCGACCATGGACCACCTACACTCGATGATTCAGCATAAAGAAAAAGCAGCAGAGTATAAACTACCACTTGACGTAGCATTTATCGACTTCAAAAAGGTGTTCGACTCAGTAGAAATCCCTTAGGTTATGGAGACCATCAGTCGGCAAGGTGTAGATCCAGTATATGTTGAAGTGTTGAAACATATATACAATCACGGCAGCTCATTCATCAGGCTACATAAAGACTCGGACCCCTTCCAGCTCCAGAAAGGAGTAAGACAAGGAGATACCAGCTCACCTAAACCCTTCACATCTTGCCTCGAGATGATCTTAAGAAGGCTAGACTGGGAGAGTAAAGGAATTAAGATGGACGGCGAGTATCTGAGCAACCTCAGATTTGCAGACGACATAGCCCTTTTCGCAGAGAACCTACACGACCTCCAACTAATGATAGATGAACTAAATGAAGAGAGCAAGAAAGTCGGCCTACATATGAACTTAAGCAAGACGAAGATCATGTGCAACAACCACATTGGAGATAAAAACACTAAGATCAAAATCGAGGACACAGAACTGGAGAAAGTGGATCACTACATCTACCTAGGCCAACAAATCTCCATGACACCCTCAAAAGAAGAAAAGATGGCAAGCCTTTGGCAGAGCTAACTGCAATAAGTAGCCTGAAATAAATAGCTGCTTCGTTAATAGATGATATGAAAGAGAAAATGGATCGCGACACATTTCTTATAGCAATGATCAGTAAGACAATATTGCTAGCTGGTG
>OY735235.1:20619050-20781550 GCA_963457665.1 Thysanoteuthis rhombus
GATCTTGATTGTGCTTGGAAGAGTAGTCAAAAGCGCTCAACCGGATGAAACTTTAATCAAATTTTATAACAGTTTAAACCAGACATTAGTTTCCTCGTGAGAAAAACATTTTTTTTTTAAATTGATATGACATTCTTTGTCTGTTATGCTTAATGGGATACACACACAAATACACACGCACAAACGCATGCACGTACGCACGAATACACACACAGACACACGGACACATAGACACACATATATATATATATATATATATATATATATATGTATATATATATATATATATATATATATATATATATATATATATATATATATATATATATATATATGTTTTCCTAAAAATTATCCTCATTTATTTTCCTGACACGAGGAAAAGAAAGTAGATTCAGCACGTGAAAATTTTGACAGGCTCCGAAGTTGAAATTCAGATGGGAAAAATCGAAATGTAGATTTTTAAAAACATTCGCTATTTGATTTGATTTTTTTGTCATTTTCTAATGTACGTTTCTTGCTGAATATTTTTTTTTTGTTCGGCAATCCATTTCCCTGAATCTGAAACCTCTTCTTTCTTGATAAATGGTTAGCTTTATTCTTGTTCTTTGTCTTCTGTGAAATTTTTCTTCTCGTTCTTCGTATACACATGAGTTTCCCGTCATTTGACAGAAAATGCAGGAAATATACTTCTGCAATTGTGAATAATATCAGTTTTTTTTCAATTTTGATCATCGGTACTTTTGTATCTCAGGAGAGATTTGCAAATGTAAACAAACTTTTATTACTTATTGTTAACAAACTGTGACAATACTTACGTGTCCCCTGAACTGAGTTGACAAATAACATGCAACTGCTGTGAAGATGTATTTTCTGCTATTTCCAAGTAAAAAGTTACATTTTTTGACAACCCTATAAACAATTGTTAAATATACTATTTTCCGTCGAATTGTACGTTTATGCTGAGAAACGTTTTTAATGTCACGATTCATTTTTTTTTCCATGCAGATATCAATAATGGCCTAATCGAAAGTATTGGTAGTTTGTAATCTTGAAACACTCAAAAAAGCTTAGTTTGTTTAAGATGCCAATCGAGAGGTAGTATTGTGATATCTATATTTGCAACTATTTACTGTGACTGTGAGTTTTGTAACGCAGATCAAAATTCGTAATCATTTCGTTATCTAAGATTCAAAACCTATACATTATATTCCTATATTTGGACATCTGCTGCAGTTTTTCATGCAAATTATGCAAGCTCTATCTGGTTGATGCACAGATATTAACGAAAATATTGTGTTTGTGCATTTTAAAGCATGTTTTTTATGATCAAGGAGAGATCTTAATAACGATAGAAAAGTATATCTCTGCATTATAACAAAGCTCTCATATTAAAATCCAGGATAGAAGAGCTCTGCTTTGTAACGGACGCAACATACGCAATACTTTTGTTTATATCTAACAGTATCAGAATTCAATGCACTGAACTAGAAAAAGTTAACGACTAAATATACTTAAGACCACGAATTTCCGTAAAATCAAACTAAAAACCATATTGAAATGTTGATACTGCAAGCGTAACCTTCAAAAACAAGAGAATCCCAATATTTCTAAAAAAGAAATGGTATACAACCAATACATCCTCCCGACGGCCATAGAGGGAGTTGAAATGTGGAACTCAACAAAAAGGTTTGTCATTTGAAGAAAATCATACAACATGCACATAAAAGAGTCATGCTCAACATCATAGGGAAAACCATAAAACATGATTTTTTTTCATCGTTCAATGTGGTCTAATAGTTTGAGGAACTTGTTTTTCACGCTATTAAAGAAAAATAAGTTGTTGGTTCTGTCTCTTAGTGAGAATATTATTTCATTTATTTTTCTCTGCTTAATGATAAAATACAGTGTATGTCTATGGAATACTTCAATTCGTTTGAAAGTTTGGCATCCTACGTAATACAGGCAAAAACAAACAAGGAATATATATATTTCATATTTTTTGGTTTTTATATTCAAAGGCACTTTTTTCAGTTTGAGTCCTTGTTTTCACTGAAGAGAACCCAGCCTACACTTTTTTGTATTTTACTGCAATCAACATGCTTAAAATTACATGGAGAGATCACAAGAAAGCACAGTATAACAGAGCAAAAGTAACAGCAAGAAATATCATAAAATACTATAAAAAAAACTCCATTTGGCTGGTTATGTTACAAGAATGTAAGACAAACGGTGGACATCATGGCTCGTACGCGAAACTGCAACCAGCAAAATATAAGATGGCTTGACAAAATAGACAAGTACAGAGAGCACTGGCTTCGCAACACAAAAGCAGTTTTTTTTTTGTTTTTATCATTTTATTAGGATATATTGTCGTACTTACGTATACAAGTATCGAAATGTTTATCTTGTTCACGTTCTTAGATATGAGCAAAAGCATAGCGTGACACGTTCGAAAAGTAACGAGACAGGAACTTTTAATCACTGATTGAAAAACATCAAATCTACCATTTTGGGGGGTAAGAACCTTACGAGGTTCCTTTCCAAGTTGAAAATATATTTTTTGTTTTACCCTGCCATGTATATAAAAAAAAGACATTTTTTCAAAATCTAAACAAGGAAATGGCGAAGATTAGCCTTACTGTATATATGCAAAAGAAAACGAAGATTTCTTGCGAAAATCTGAAACTTATTGATGATTCTGCCAACCCAAAGCTACAAAGCTGATAAATACCTTGGGATCTATCCTCCCGTGTACGTGGAATTCCATCCTTGCCGAGTGGTCTATATTTTTTGGCCCGGCTAAAGTAAACTTAGTAAATATCATCCAGGTCGATGGAAAGTTACCTATGCCATCATTTGTTCGATTTTAAAGAAAAGTTAATGTCTTTGATATTTAAGCAGGTGTTCACAAGCCTTACAAATATTTCAGAAGCCATGAAAATATGTTCTACATAAACTTAGGCAAAAGAAAATTGGTCAGCGTTTGGACACGTGTTTGTCTGTTCTGGGTTCAATACAGGCAATACATGTTTGAACAAGAGTCCCTGGCAATGGCAAATGCATTTATCACGAGAATCCAAAAACAGAGAAAATCGTGGTTAGATGTGAGACAACTTTTAGCAAATGTGCACGATCAGAATAAACTTACATTAAAAAGTTTAATGTGTGTGTGTTTGGCAGGATTCGACTGGGTTTCCTGATGGGAGTCCCTGGAACCAGAACAACCCGTGAGTGTAGAGTGCCAAGTGGGTACTTGTTTCGTTTGAATTAAGTAGTGGATTAGAAATTCTTCTTGGCTTGAATTTCGACTGATATTTCGCTGCACGTTTATAGTTGTCTTCATACTGCAAATGCAATGCAGGATTCAATCAAAGAGCAATACTGGGAGATCATTCGATGTACAGCATCAGACTTTTGTCTATTCTATCACATGCAACACTCAATGTCTTGATGGTGGTTCTAAAAAAATTTCTGGGTAACGAAAATCTTGCCTTTCAAGTTGGTTGGACAGATATCTATTTATCTTTGGCACAGTGAAAACACTAATCCAGGATTCGTCTGGTTTGTCACACTATTTTTTATTTTATTTTTACCGGTCACGATTTCACATGCATTCTTTGGGAATCTATGTTGTGAGTTGTGATGTCTGGCATTTGTATGAAATTCTTGCAACAGGACAAGCCCATTGCTCTCTAAGATCTTTTTTATTGGTTCTATGATATCTCTGACCCCTGCCAGTTCTCTGATTTACTGTGATGTCTTGTCATTTGGTTTTGTTCTATGTTTCAGCTCCGTAGGCGACTATTGGGAGGATGAATTGGTCATTGCTCCTTCCTTTCAAAATTAACGTGATTCTCTTGTTCTCGAAAGCTGAACTTGCTCTGCCGAAATACACTGTCATTTAAAGATGGAATACACGTTATGGCTGAGAAAGTTCAGAACAATACAGAGGAAAATACTCTGATGACTGAATTTCGATCTTATAAAATAAACGGCACATAAGATTTAGTCAAAACTTTTGAATCAACCCTATTGTTAAGCACAATGTTATTATTGTCGAAATTTCTATTCTAAGAATACTTGCCATGACTATGAGAATTACTTAAATAAGGCAAATGTTCCTTAGATAAGTTATAATGAAGATTATACAACAACAAAATTTATTGGATACTTCCTGTCTGATAATTCACCCTAAGGACAATTTGCCACTTTATGTTCTGGTCGATAGTAGAAACCGTCAACCAAAACTGTCTACATCAACATAGTCCGGCCAGTTATTCAATAGAAACCATCAGGCAAGTAACATCTATTGACAGCATGTCATGTTGGGCGGAGTCGATTTTAAGAGAAGGGGAAATGAGGTGATCTAAGAATGTTACATCTCTCGCTTTCTGTTGGACAGATATCACTAAGAAGGAGTTTGAATTTAAAACAAAAACTAAGGGATAAATTTATCATAAACTTACATATTAACAGAAAACCCCTCCAAAGAAAAGACTTTGGCAGGGGTAAGTTTTTTTTTCATTGACATAAGGAATAAAGGTTTGAATTTGCATTCCTGTAGCTTCATTAGAGCTTCCTGCACACCTTTTACATACATACATACATACATACATACATACATACATACATACATAGCCAACAAGTCTATCTTGAAAACTGAAAGAAACATATTGGTTGACGATTATCAATATAGTTTTCTTCAGTGATTTTTTGTGGTATTGCTTTCTGATTGGCTATCAATCAATGTATTTCACATGCAAACCACCCTAATGGAGCTAGAGGGCGTAAATTGTAAGCTCTTATCATGTCAAGGAAAACGGTCAAATAGGTATTCATGGTGAAGTTTCAATTCGCAACGTACGTTCCTCTAATAGAGATCATTCAGTTTTTATTTTTTATGTCTCTTCAAAAATCAGACCCTTTTTAGTGATAACGACTAAATAAAAAGCAAAAGAAGTAAAGTGTCCATTGGTCATCAACTTAGACACTGATCATCCCCAACACGGCTATGCTACCTAATGATCTCAGTCACATGACGGTTTCTATTAAGTGACAAACCAGACCTGTATGAAAATACTAATGGCTATGAGGCAAATTTGATTTACGTTTCATTTGCCTTTGAGACTCCAGAATATGAATTCAGACGAAATAAAATTATGGTACACTGTCTGTCAATAAAATGAATTAGGAGAAAAAATCTTTTAGTCAAATAAATTAATAATGAAACAGCAGATTGGCTAAAATCATCTCCTTTTTTTCTCATCTTAATATTTTGCTCGTACTTTGACGTCTGGCTTCATTAGATTGTTTTTTAGGGGAAAAAGGAAAAAAAACAGAACATGCTCTTTGATGACAAGATAGGGGAAGTTCTTTTTTATAGATATGTCGACGCTTTCATAAGACGCTTTCCGATCGGTCCTAGTCAGCTTAAACAACAGCAATAGGAATAGAAGAACTTTATTGAAAATAATACTCCGAGAATGTATTCATATCCAAATAATATGCGAGTAAGAGAATAAATTAATTCAGAGAAAGAATACTTGCTCTTCTCTCCCCTCCTTTTCCTCTTCCTCCTACTGTAGCTGCTTCTACTACCATGTTCGGTGAACACTTCGTTGAACTTATGGTTTTTGTTTTAAATAATCAATGTGCCGGTGTGGAACAGAATTTTTCCTAACTATTTACTCTCCAAGTCACCCATAAAATCTCTCAACGAAGCACCTTCCCATAAGGCCTTAGGTGATACAATGTATTATATAAATCTCCAAGAAGACGAAAGAATAATCTTGTTCACTAAATTTTAATATGGGATAATGGTCAATTAACATAACATAATCGGGTCAATCTATTCCATACCAATCAATATCTATCAGTCGATCTGTCCGTCTATTTTAGTTTATAACCTATCTCAATCTACTCTCTATCTTTATTATTTTTCTTCAATTCTCACACCAATGATGACTGATGATTTCTTTGGGAAACAAGTGACAGTAAGTCACCTTTTGAATCAGGTAAGTCCGTTGGTGGCCTATTATTTAGTTCGATCAAAATCTAAAAGACCGATATAGCATGTACCTACATTGCAAAAATGTTTTTGAGGCAGGGATTCGAAAAACCAATTTTTCTCTTTGAAGACATATTGAGGAGTGAGTGTCAAAATGTTCAGCAGTCTTGCTCCATTGATGTGGCTTACACGCCTGACATATACGCACATACATCCATACATACATAACCAGCAAACCAGACCAACTTGAAAACTGAAGAAATCTATTTAGGTGACAAAATTGATTTACAGCTTCCAATATATTTGCTGCATTAGTTTTTTCCCCAAAAAATAATGTTTTGCTGATTCTGATTGAAGGGTGAACGTTGGAGAATGATGATACAGGTTAATTCGTGCGGTTAGTAGTAAGGTACGATTCGACTGGTAGGTGTAACCCCTAGATGACTTGAAGGTAGTAGATCCTGAAGATATTTGGCATATGTTACTTCACTCCTTCAAAATCTGTGGAATGGAGCCTAAAGAATTGACAGATAGCAAGGAGCTGTCGTGTGGAATGAGAGAACTCGAGGGATCAGTATACATGCGATGCCAATATCATGCAATCAGCAGGCCAAGCACAAATATCAATGATACATGACAGCCACTGAGCAGAAAAGAAATGTTAGACCTGAGGTCCTAAAAACGTGGAGAGACCACAGATGTGACCTGTTTGGGAAGGCATACATGATCCTTCAGAGGAGGTTCACCCGGAAAAAGATTGAGTGTAGAACTGCTAGAATATCACATCAAGAAAGCAATTGAATACTATGATATTCATTTCCGAATCATTGTTTCGGATTGAAAAAGCTAAAATGTAATCAGGGTGCGCATGGTCAGTAAATGTAATATAATGACTAAAAACTAAATGAGAATCAGTCCTTAGAGTGCAGGGTCAAAAAGAGCTGGAATCCTTTTTTTCTTAATTCTTGAGCTTATTTGGGGAAGGAAAAACAAACATGAGTGGAAAGAGGTACCGGTTTATATAATTGAAAAACATGTCTCAATCGGGAATAAATCCTTGGATTAACCTTAACATTCAACCAAACATCTCACATCCTATTGTTCCATTGAATTTCATCCGGAATTATCAGTTATTTTTTACTATATTCCGAGAAAAAACTGATATTTTTGGAGACAAAAAATGATTATATTCAAAAACTCAGATTGAAGAGAAAAAAAAACAGTAGATTAAATTATCATAACAACTATATTCAAATATACATATATATATATATATATATATATATATATATATATATATATGCATAATGTATACAGATATATGTATATATATATATATATATATATATATATAGAGAGAGAGAGAGAGAGACATATATAAGTATACATACACGTGTATGTATATGTACATATATATATATATATATATATATATAGATACATAGAATACACATATATACATGTGTGTATATTTTTATATATTTACACATAGATATGCATACATGTATGTATAAATATACGTTTATGTACATATATATACACACTTATATACATAGCTATATGCATGCACACACACAAATATACATATACAAACGCACACATAGATATACATGTATCCAAATTCATAAACACACATACATATTCGTGCATATATATATATATATATATATATATATATATATATATATATATATATATATATATATATATATATATATATATATATAAGTTGATGAAAGTGACTATTCGAAACAAAAAAATTAAAGTGTTAAAAATTTTTTTCGATGATCTTTACATATTTTGATGCATTTTGACGGGTGCAACCTATCTTTTTCAGGCGTATATATTCACATATTAAAACTTTCATGCTTATATACATACACACACATGTATGCATACACACGTACACACAAATATATATACTTATATATATACATTTATACAAATTTGTATATATGATCATACACCCACACACACACACACATATATACACTTGAATATATATTCATATATATATGTATAAACATATATTATATATGTTGATGAAAGTGACAATCGGGAAGTGGAGAGAAGTACTTGAGAAAGTGCAAGTGCCACATCTCAAAAATCTTTTCTCCATAACGTGGGCATATTTCAATGCATTTTGACGGGTACCAGCTAGCTTTTTCTAAAAAAAAAAAAAGCAGTGTAGAATAAACAGCGGGGCAGAGAATAGAAAATCGGGATATGTCTGTGCTGGTTCTTTAGTAGGTGCACGGTGGGAGAGATGTTTGTATCCGTGTAGGTGAGAGTCAAGTTTGATGATAACTAAGACGAGTCTGTGGAAAGGGGGGTCCGAGGATATCCTTATTACTCCTATGTATGTGGGTATTTGCCTTGTCTAAGATGTGGATTGGTAGTAAGAGGAAGGGTTGCGGTTGAAATGGTCATTCGAAAATGCTTTTTTTCCAACTGAAAGATGGTGTCTAACATTGAAAGGATAGGTGTTGATACATGTGGGGCAGAAAGATCTGTCGTTTTTGGGTTTTTTTGTTGTTGTTTTTTATCCTTTTAGTTGATGCTGGATGAGATTTATGAGGGCTGGTATGTGTGTACTCATACCATTTCCTAGAAAAATTGTTGGCTGTATGCCAATTCCTTGCATGTTAGAATTGCAGTGTATTGTGTCTATGTGATTCTATTTTAAGAAAATGCATTTAGAGGATTTGAAATCTTGAAGTTACCACACCTTTGTGTTATTGTATCGTATTGTGGAAATACACATACGTGTGTGTGTGAGTGTGTGGGTGTGCGGGTGTGTGTGTGTGTGAAAAATGGGGTGAAAATAATGGTTTGACAAAGAATATTGATGGAGAGAAGTTTTTTCATCAATTAGTATGTGAGTGTGACTAGCTACTGTGAATAAGAGGAGTCTGGTGAAGGGTAGAGGGAGAGAGGGAGCAAGTCTGTAATATATATATATATATATATATATATATATATATATATATATATATATATATATATATATAGTTATAAGTATAAGTGAATATTGGATACTCTCTGTTGATTTTCTTTTTCTTTTAAGAAATCTGATGTCGCTTAAATGCAATAGAAAACAGAATAATCCTATAAATTCTTATCTGCTATTTCCAGAATTGTTTAATCTTTCTTCCTGCTCGACTGTTTCCTATTTCATTCCTTCTCTGGAAAGTCACAAGACGACAAACAAATAACCTCATTGAATTAGAATTCTGTTTCCAAAACGAAGACCAAACTCCTCAGATGCATTTTCGGAACATCTCAATAGAAATGTATTTTTATTATTAATGTATTCATTGGATGAAGTATCCCTAATTGTGACTACCTTTTCGTCCATCTTCGTTTCTATTCAACGTGAGGGAAAATAGTAGTCAAAATTTAGTAATATGTTTTAGAGTTTAAGAAAATAATTGCTTTATTGATACCACCAAAACAGAAACAAAACACAGACGTTACACAGGAGAGATCAAAGACTGGAGAGTAGGTCTAGCCGTACATCTCTCCGATCATGTATGTATGCGTGTATATATGCATCACTGACCAATGTAGCTGAAAGGCCGAAAATCTTACCATTTACTTCTCATGAAAAAGACAAATCGTATAGTTTTTACCCCCCCCCCCATTAGGTTTTTCCGTCTGTTGACTCAGTTTGCAATGTAAGTTCATGCTGAGTTTATCCCTCAGTTTGAGTCGAGTAGTAGTCATGGTTTTTTTAAAATTTGATCAAATAAAAGGTGAAATATGTTACCTAATCATTTATCACCTCTTTCCACTTTTTAATTGATCACCCCAACATGGCATGCCCGCAAAAGATGTTGCTCACATTACTGTTTCTCTTGAATGACCAATCACGCCTTTCCTATCATACATTGATCTATTCACATGTTTTGCTCCTGCATTGTTTTCATTCCAACGTTTCAGCCGCTGTGTCTCCCTCATTTTATCAAGTGGGATGTATTTCCTAACGTAGTTGAAAATCTCTGTGCAGCAGTCAGAATTGTTCGCTTCATTTCTGGCGGTATAGACATCGAAATGTTGTATTAAAGATTGCAATTACAATGACAGACCAAGGTTGACTCCAACTACCCCGATCCTGACTGAACACGATTCCTGGAACTTTCATTTTGTATATCGAATGAATAACTTCAACTCCTATCCTGACAGAAGATGATTCCTACATCTTTTATTATCAATACATTACATAAATTTGGAGATATATAAGACTTGCAGGTAAGAGAGCTGCCTACCAATAATTTGGTCATACTTTCAAATCACAGTGGGGAAATATCCATTTTTTTATATCGAGGCTTGATTTAGCGTAATGTGATAGACAAGCTGTATATTGTCTACTACCCTAGATTTGCTCTTGTTGTCACGAGAGGAAAAACAAAATCAACTCTGACTTGAACTAGAATTTGACAAAAATGAACCAATTGAATCAATGTAGAGTAATAACAATACATCGTCTCAGGAATTTAGACAAAGAAAATGCCAGTTGCACCGTGCGAGCGTTGAAAAATAGAAAATGAGTTTGAGGCTTACATTCTATCTGCTACCAGCCTTGAAAGCTCAAGTTGGTGAAACAGTGCTGTGCATAGGAATTTTTATGATTAAAAAGGGCGCAAGTTCAAGTCTTGCCTTTTATTTTTTCCAATTTATGCTTTTTATTCACTGCTGTAGACTGACATTCAGGATGAGATACAAAAGAAATGGAAGCATTCAAAGGACGCAAAAATATGCCAACACCAGTGTTATGCAAAGTAACAATGCATGGGTCTATCCCCAAATCTGATCAATTCGTCGTTGGTCCATTGCCAAGCCTTCTACAAAATTTCATTAAAATCCATGCATAACTTCTGGAGATACCGTATGGCCAGGCATCAAACCACGATAGCATAATGTTGCCTTGCGTAAAACTATGGCTTAGAAGACGTTATTATGCATGGATTTCCCAAAAGTCAATCACTTCTTTAGAAGCCTTTTGTCCATCCTCCGACAAAATGGACATTCATTAATGTATACACAAATGGGGAAAAACAGTAAAATTCTATCAAAGATAATGTCTGGATCCACTCATAAATTCAGCTAACGTTTTCTTGTCCTATTGTCCAACTTCAACAATACGCCATTGACATTCTTTGTACATGTTTACAGATAGAAAGATTCAAAAACAGATGGAACGTGACCAAATAAACATACCTTTACAACTTCGTTTATGGAGATAATTGAAATTTGTTGAATACAATATATTTCGAATTAAAATCAGAGTATCATGTATACTTTAAAAGCTTACATACTCATTTTACACGTGGTGAAGTGTGAAATTATTTTGAAAACATCTTAAGTGATTCTGTAAAGACTCGAACAAATAACACCCTAAACCTATATCAATACAGAGATAATGTCGATTATAGGTGAGTTCTTTTGACATGAATCATTTTGAATGATTATCAACACATAATCAAATTGACCTCACATCTTTTATCATAGTACATCACGCCCCAAAAAACGGAATTATGTCGACATTAGTAATAAATCAGATTTTTCGTTGCATCCTCTTCAGAATGGAATGCATCTTAAACAATTTGTGCTGAATATCAAATAACCAATATCAGTTTAAATAAGAGAACAAAAGCACAGACTCTGTTCTAAACCTACACTGTTATTGTTGACAACATTTGCCAATATTTGTCTATTTGGCTCAGTGATAAAACTGAATGTTTCCAATTGATTTTCAAGTTCATTCCCGTTCATCATTGAATCATAAATTAAATAAATGAGATCGTCCGAAAATGCACTAAAATCATTTGAGAAATGAAAAAGTTGGCTTTATGTACACAATGTGTATACATAAGTTATAATCATAGTGAACTTTCCTTGTTCTTCCTATATTTTTTATCCATAGTATTGATCTAAAGAAAGAGTAATACAACGAAAAATATTTAACTTTCTTCGACCGCTCTCTTATTTTTATTTTCTCATGAGGTCTATGACAGATTTTTTTCAAAGTCTTAGCGTAAAACCTGTTGGCTTTTATAGAACCGTCGACTTTCGTCGCTCTTTAAAAAATTGGGGGTTAATAAAACATCGGGTTTTGATACTTTCTGATAAATAAATTCCGTCTTAATACTATTAACTTAATGACTTTATCTTTTCGCCTACTCAAGACCACACAACAAACGCCTACGTTGAAGAGACACATGTGAGAGAAAACTAAACGCCTTACCAAGCTTGAAGCTACGAACGGACACACGAGCAAAATCACATTCATTCAGAAAAGCTGTTTTTCCTGCCTCTCTATTGATTTTACTCCTACACATTGTTTTATAAGCAGATGAGATATCGAGAAAAAAATACAGACAAAAGCGATATGATCATATTTTATGGTTACTGTCCAACAAATATCCTCAAGTACCCCTGTGGAGAAAATTTCAGATTCAAAAAATTCGACAAAAGATTCTACGCAACCGTATATCCGTGTGTTCTGACCGGAAAGTATTTTGAATATCTTGAGGACCAGTTGCAAAGCTATAGTGTAATTTAGAAACCAATCACTAACATCATCTCCATCATCACCCCCATCATCATCATCATCATCATCATCATCATCATCATCATCATCCTTTTAGTGTCCGTCGTTGGACATAAACATCCCAGAAAATTTGTCAAACCTCACTATCATAGGCGTTACAGAGCCAGTACTGTCTTGACTTTTCTAGTTTGTCATACCATCTTATATTTTGCTTGTCACAATTTTGCATATGATCAAATTAGATCCTTGTTGCGATTCTTTTTTTTTGTACTGTCACTTTGCTAGGCTTTCAATAACCTTTCCTATCGTTTCAATAACAATGACTCTGACGTTCCATAATTTTTCAGATTCACTCGTAAGGTCTAAATACTAAGTTTGGTGCAAAAATAATAGCGTTATTTTTTTTGGGGGGGGTGTCATTGTTTTTTTTTTTGTTTTTTTTTTTTGCTGTTTTAAACTTCCATGCTTTAATTCAGAAGTACACGATTATCTAATTTCGATCAGTTTTTATGCCATTTTAAGGCATTAATTTAGCTCTATTTAGGGAGAACGTTTTCTTTTCATTATTATTCTAGCTTATTCGACGTTGTAAAAACAAAGTTGAAAAAGGGTAAATTCGAACAATTTTGTTGTTTGCGTTCTAAATGGGGCGTGAAGCGGCGGAAACTGCTCGCAATACCAACCAAATATTTCATCAGGGTATCGCCAACAAACGTACAACTCAACATTGGTTACAATAATTTCGTCCATCTATCAATGATTACATCCCATCAAGGGACATAACAGAGGTGGGCCAACGTAAAACCACTCAGGTTTTTTCAGAGGAATTAATCGATTACAATTCAACTGTTATTCGATGTTTGCACCAAATATGGAAATAAGAACCCGACGTATCGCTCGAATGACCCTGCAGGAATTGAAACTAGACTATGAAAATCTACCTAACACAGCTCACTTACCAGACATCTTCACAGTCGACTACTATTTTTTGAGTATTTTGACCACCCCATGCAATGGAAAGTCTTCAACAACATCGCCTCTGCTCATAACTACTCTGAAAAAGTTCATGATTTCAGGAGGTAAGAATTCTATGCCTCCAGGAAAAAATAAACTTGTTCTTATTTGGCAAAAATGTGTATATTCGTAAAGTTCTTATATCGATTGATAACTACCTGTCTGAAATAAGAAATATTGTTTCAACTTTGATGGTGACAAACAGCAATCATTTTTGCACCAACGTAATTTCCGTCGCAATGCACTTCCTACTTCTAATTTTACTCTATAATCCGAACGAAACAAGCAAATCCCCCAAAATGCCTACTGACCTTTGAATGTTCTCTTCCTGCCATTTTGTATCTTTTACACAAAAAGGTGAAAATCGAAGATAGTGTTCGTTTTGAAGCTGGCTGTTATAGATGCAGCACGCACTATCTTTTACTACAACCTAGTTCTATGTATCTCCTACGACCACAATCTCCAAACATATCTTATTTAGAATTATCA
Source organism: Thysanoteuthis rhombus (assembly GCA_963457665.1). Taxonomy (NCBI): domain Eukaryota; kingdom Metazoa; phylum Mollusca; class Cephalopoda; order Oegopsida; family Thysanoteuthidae; genus Thysanoteuthis; species Thysanoteuthis major. The sequence goes on from OY735235.1 coordinate 20,633,114, forward strand.
CCAATTTTAGGCCTGAAGACGAACAAGAATATTTTCCCGGAATGAATCAATGTCAATTCCTCTTTTGCCTTACACTATTCTGTATCTTTTTTCATGGAAACGCTTTACTTTTGGATAGCAGGAAAGCTTGTATTTGAATCTTATTTACAATGAATAGATCTGGTCTGTTTGTATTTCAAAACTTCCTGATAATTTTCGGTAGAGTTTAGGGGGCTTCACTGGATATGAAGTGCCTTCTATGATCATCTGCACTCCGGCACTCTCTGCAGTATTCTTGTCAAATTCTGAAAAATTTATACGTGTTTATTGAAATATGAGGAGCGAATAGTTTGTGTCGGTATGACCATAAAAAATAAACAAAATAACATCACCTGATCGTCTTACACGACGAAATACATACGTCATACGTTAATCTCCACCCCTAGCAGCACAATCGTTGACGTAAATATATATCCTATTAGCATCAACAAGGATAGTGTTACTTCGTATCAAGCACAAATTAAATGAAAACGTAACTGAAAACCTGTTATGTGCCATTTATCCTGTGCACGTGAAAAATCGACGGAAATAATCACAGTCGAAAATACGTATGTCCTTGCATATACCTGTTAATTTGTGATGTTTTTTTTCCAGATGAATTAAGTGTATATTCTTTTTTTTTTTTTCTTATTCAGTCATCAGTCAGCTCCAGCTGTTAGGGAGAAACCTATTCAATTGTAAATATCATTTCATTATTTTAGTAAAAAAAACAAATCAGGGAGACGATCTGGTCAAATTTGACAAATCTGGCTTTTTTAAAGAAGCATCTGACCGTATATTTCTTTGGTATGGCTATATCTAAATTTTGAGCCATTTGAATATTTACAATCATGGTTATTATCATTCATTTGATGAATTTTGATATTCTTGCGAGCTTTTGATTGGACACGTCTCTATCTACATAACAACTGTTCTGTTGCCCCGGTCTGGCTGTAATGAAATTGGATACAGTTTAGAGAAAGAGACTTATTCACTCAATAAAAGCTCATTTCTGTAAATCACTCACTTAAGCAAAGACTGTTTTTGTTTTTTTGTTTTTTTTTAGTTGCTGACGCGGTGTTCCACTAAAAAGTTTGATGTCATAATCGTTATCATGATAACAGGCTATTCTATTTTTGATACAAACCTTTAATCAATTTTCTGGTCTGATGCAAAATGACGGGTTATTTATGTATAGATTGGCCATTGAGAGCCTGAAGTTATTTTATTGGGTAATTCATCTTTGATAATTAAAGTATCCTGTAGAGTAAAGTAAAGTGAATTCCAAGTTTTATTTTCAAGTCTCGATCGATTTCTAGCAGTTTGCATTCGTAACGATCAGACATGATGTGTTAAGAATTCTTATGACGTAACTTGCATTATTTCATTGTCATAATTGAGATGGTGAATCGAATCACGCCATTTAAGCTCAGCCAAATGAATTAAGAAGAAAATTTGAACAAAAGCTCAATATATGGATTGAAGAAGATAGATCTACTAGTCTTATATTTTGCGTAATAGGCGTGAAAAAAACAAATAATTATCATCTTTACGGCCGTAAATATATATATATATATATATATATATATATATATATATATATGTGTGTGTGTGTGTGTGTGTGTGTGTGTGTGTGTATACTAGCATATACTCATGAAACGTTTTTTCCGTATAGATCTGCAAAAAGGAGCATAAAGGTAATTCATTAAGTATTTTTCGCTGATAAAGCAAGTATGCATATTTCGAGATAATAACAAGATATGTATATATATATATATATATATATATATATATATATATATATATATATATACATATATAGATAGATAGATAGATAGATAGATAGATAGATGTAAATGACGAATAAGGCATTCATTTTACTCAGAATATACTTCCATATCTTTTCAATGTATAGTTACAGATATTAAGAGGAAATTGTAGATAGATGCATATGAATAGATTTGGATAGATAGATAAAGTACATAATTCCCAGGATATATTCGCTAAAACATCCCTGATGGGAACAGGTTTTGTCAATTTATCTCTGTATAAAGAGAACTATTACAATAGTATTTGTTTTTGTAGCGTATACTTAAAAGAAATTCTCGGTTTCATAGTATCCCCAGTTATTGACGCCCTAGGCAACTTCCTCATATCACTCATTTGCAGTGCTAGTTTCTATCAACTTGATACTCGGGCACGTGTGTCCGTGTGTTCGTGAGAGTTTTTTTCCTGATTTATTTGATGATTCCTGGAGAAAAGAGTTTAGCTCTTAGAAGAGAATCGTGGTAGAAAATCGGATTAAATATTCCTGTTCTACGATCCACCCCCGCAATACAGGAATATATCATATGGAATTTGAAGACTTTTATTATGGGGTCTATAATACCATGATAATGAATACGGTTGTATCATGTTGGATACATCGGTGCTCGGGAGATCACTGGAGCTACAGAACGTCAAGCCTGGTTATTACCAAGATGAGTGGCCGTCTGGTAATACCAGATTCTGTGTGTAGCAACAAGATCATTCTGTGGTCATTCCAGCCTATGCTCATCCAACGATTAAGAGAGCATCTTGCCAAACTAGGACTGGACTGTACATCCGGTCCTTAATCATGCATACGCTTCTCTATAGAGGACACTTGAAAGTAAGTTCTCCTGAGGGTTCCCATCATCGTATCGAGGGGAGGCTGTCCATAACAATGAAGAAGAACAAAACAAAGGTGTGAGAGGAGCCATTCTGAACGTAAAGCGCACGCCCTACAAGCCGGCGGATCAGATATATTGGAGAACAATTAGGAATTAGGTTGTGAAGAGCGAAAAGCATTCCATGCCCCAAAACGGGGTCGTGCTAAGGCTTAACTAATTGGTTCTTTATTATACAATACGAGTAGGTCTTAGCAACTCAATACTTTTAATTGGTAGTTTTATCATAGATTTCGTTGGAATTGATGCTCAAGTTATGAACTTTGTGAGGTATAGGAGTGACGAACTTTGTTCATACAGTAAATAGATGACAAAAATTTTAGCATGTATATCCTACAATATTATTACGAGTGTTTTTTTAAAGTTTTTCATTCCTTTTTTTCAAAATTTCACATTTTGCTAAACTTGTGGGATTGAATTTGTATCGATTAATCGTAGGGCCCCAAAATAGAGTAACCGAGCAACCAGCCAAGTGGACTATATATTCTTCTGTTTTTGAGTGCCACTGTGTTTTATCTTGGTATTCCTGGGCACAATTTCGGGGCTTCAACTTTGAAAAGTCGTATGAGTACATTAATAAGTAAAAGCTATCTAAGAATGTTTTCGTTTTCTGTTATTCTTATTTGCTTTTGTTTCGTTTTTTTTGCGTGGGGGATGTTCAAAGGGTTCTCTATGGTCATTTTGAACCTGCTTTGCCCTAATTTTGTGCTGTCATTTCAGATAAAATATCTGATTCTTTTAGGATATTTTTGATGAGAAATCTATTTACTTGAACACATTTTTTTTACATAATCAGTTCTTGTACATTTGCATATTAACTTATGGCTGACACGGCTTCTATTAGACATTTTCAACACGAAATGTACTTTGTTATAGCGATAAGGGCATTCATTTTTTTTAGCTGTCAAGCTTGGGTATGTTGCAAAGAAAGAACCTCTGATTAAGATCACTGGAATGGCGGATCAACGTAGAGAATCGGCTTAACTATTTCCGTTCGTCTATCCGCTTCCGAAATCCAGAGATGCAACGTATGGAATTCGAAGATGCTTTTAATGGAGTCTATAAAAAGAGTTCAGATTAACATGTGAAAGAAACAAAACATAGTTTCAAATGAGAGCGGGGTGGATACAGTGAATTCAAAAGGTATCCAATATATTCCACAAAGTTTATTTCAACATCCTTATACGCTTGCTTTCGAAATTGACAGAATTGCAACCTAGGATTTACGATTTTCGTATATAACATATTAACATTAACTTTTTTGCTCTCTTTTAATCTGGCATTCTTTGGAGATCATGAAGTTTCGGATTTTCGAAGCGCTCAAGAATTCTACGGTTCCCAATGCTGACCATCAATCCTTATTTTATGCCAGCTAAAATTTGTCAATACTATTTTCAAAGCTTTTGATACTATTTTTATCATTTACATAATCAAGCAATTCATCCCAATAGAGAAGAGCTTATTTTCTAAAATAAATCAATAAATCTTTTTGGCTATGATATTCAATCATTTGTTCTATTAGACAGGATAGATAAATTATTAACATGGTTATTCAATATGTCGAAAGATCTCTTAGATCTCTTTGAATTGTACGTTCAAAAACTGTCGTGAACTCTAATTTTCCTTATCTTTTTCCTATGCCTTTTATCAATACACTTTCTTCTTCTAGAGAAAATTTTCTGAACCCTCTCTTTAACCAAAATGATCTTCCAACTCCCGTATCATACTTTTCGTGTCCATAACTGACAACGATATTCTAATTCATATCTTACTGGTGTATGGAAAAACTGCTAAATAAGTTTGCTAAATAGAAATATGTTGCCGTATTATTACAGTGTCTCTTTTCACTAACGTATTATCTGTTAAATATCGTTGGTAACATTTTTGTTTTACCATGGTAATAAACTAACAAATTTACAGAATTTTAATCTTCAAGTAAACTCAACCAAAAAATTTCTGAGCAAAGGCTGGAAATAAGTCGGCTTTAGCATTTGCATTACATTTTTTTTTCTCTCATATTTCACATTTGAGATGTTTTTAGATGTGCAGTGATATGGGGATGAAATATATTACTGTTTTTCAGCTACAATAAATGGAGTTCCTATTATATTTGTAATCACATTGTACTCGAGTGAATATGGCGATAAATATTCAATACTAAATTGATGAAATTGAATGATAGATTTACAAATGTTCTGAAGTTGTAGCCTATCGTACGCGTTTTCAATTCACCCTCAGCTCATTCTAGTGACTTTTGTAAATAAGTCATTTTCTCTTCCCCTATTTAACCTGACCTATTATTACAATACTCCAGGCTTCAAAATCTGATTTAAACATTTCTGTAACTGTAGCCCACGTGTACATCATTCTACGAAAGTCTCCCTCAGATGACCGAGGCATGCTCAGTGTACTGTCTCCTATCTTTATATATCAATTTAAAATAGCATGACAGACGAGCAGATACGTGCATAAAGAGTGACAATGGCACTTATTTATAGAAATAAGATGTAACATTTTCAACCATTATCATCAAGAGTTTTTGACAATTATTTTTCTTTTATCTTAATTTTAGTCACGACGTATGATTCAAAGATAGAGTTTTTCTTGCCAAATGCCCCGCTGATGTTTTGATAAAAGATTTGTGCATTATGTTTTTAAAAGTACCTCCCTTATTCGATATCAGATAAATATTTTTCCGTGGTCTGGGTGATCAATTAATCACCCAAGCCCACGCGTGTACCTCAACTAATTAGCTAAAAGATTACCTCAAGTTAATTTTGAAAAGAGGTATTTTATCTAAAATATCGGAACAAATCTAAAAATAAATATCAAACAATATTTGGGAATTGTTGGTCGGTCCATAATGTCCATAGAAATGACCAAAAAACATTTTTTAAAACAAACACAAACTGTTTTTTATATATCGTCTCGTGAAATAGTCAAATAAATGTGTACAGAGACACCCCGACTGGCACATGGACAAGGAAAGAGAAAAGAATCTGCATCCTTCTTATCTGGTAGGCCTTACAGTTCATTTTGGGGGGAACAGATAATCTATTGTTATCAGACTTTCAAATACAAATTTTGCATTTTCTTCCTTATCTCATTGTACTCGTGTAAATACAGTAATCTTCAGTTTAACTCTTGTAAGAGACGTTACTCTCATTTCAGTATGTCAAACAATGACGGGGAACATTACAAGAGGTAACAGTACATCTATATTTTTCTTAAATACCCGAGAAAAACAAATCGTTGATATCACTCAAAATTTGCCTCTTAACAAAGCATACACAACACAAGTCATTCATCCAAAGTGATGATGTATCTTAATCTGTGTCAGGTAACAAAGGTCAAACAGTGAGGTTAGAAGAGATCAGGATGTGTTTTCTCAGGGTTCTTGGAAACCCTTAACCAAAACTGTCAACATAGGTTTCTTCAATGTCCAAGTGAGTCTAGCCAGATGGCTAGCAGCCCTGCTGGCTATGAGTCTATGGATTTATTGCACGTATAGGTTTCCGATTCAAGTATATAACATTTCAATGTGCGATTTTTTTCCGATATTTGTGACGTTTGTTAGAATACTGTCATTAAAACCGTAAACATAGGTTTTTTTCTCAGCTTTTGAGCTGGTCCATCTGGCTGGATACAAGTCGCTAAATTGAGCTGAGGGCTGGAAAATAAAGTATGTACTTCTTATTATATTCAGAAAAAAAACTTGGGGGCAGTAATTTCCCTCAAGACAGGTTTTTAGAGGGAGTTCAGTTTACAATGTAAGTTTCGTGCTTAATTGGTTTCTAAGTTCGTGTCCAGCAGAGACCAAGCTTTTTTTTTCTTTTTTTTTTTTTTTTTTTTGGTAATTAGAACTTTTTTAGTGATTGCTGCCCAACAAAACATAGACGTAGTAATTTATTGATTGATCATCCCCAACATGACTTGCTACCAAAAAACGTTGTTCACACAATGGTTTCAATTGATTGATTAACCAGACCTGGTTGTGTGAAGATTCAGAACCTTGCATTAAATTTCAAATACGTAGTAAAATGTTGATGTGACTGAAAACAAAGATTAATTCAGTTATTTCTGTAGATCACCAGCGTGTAATTAACTTTAGTAGATTTGTATGTATGGGAAGCAGTTTGGTCACAGCAGGAGAGTGGGTGTTACTTATTATAATTTAACAGTGACGGGAGATTGTATTACAATACGTGGGCTAATACGGACTCTTCAATTGAATGTTTCATTTTATTCTTAAACATTAGATTTTATTTTCAAGTAACATTTCTTTGTATTAATATACTTTCTTTGTGGAAATATGTAAAGCATACTTATTTATATGGTCAAAGATAGGTAACAGAGTAACCCTAGTCTGGCGCAAAAAGGAAGATAGAGACATCCTAAATAGATCTATTTACCATTCATAGTGTAGTCGCTTGGAACCCCTGCAGATAGATAGCCAGTCTCAGCCACCTAATCAAAAAGATATCTGGTGAAAAAAATGTAAAAGGGTTGATAAAAAGGGACAGTGTATAAGGATTCTATGTGTAGATGTAAGGAACATAGATTGCAAGTTAGTAGATTGAAAAGAGTAGTAGACGAGAGCAATGGAGAGTAGTAGACCAGACAAGGAAAAGGGTCGGAGGGTCTACAGGTGGCTGGCCACTGGCCACTGGCAATAGGACATTAACCTCTTACTCTACCCCCCCTCTCTCTCTCTCTCTTACTCTCTCTCAACGCAATATATATATATATATATATATATATATATATATATTCATCAATGTTCCTCTATTCTAGGTTGAGCACTCTTTAAGTGAGGTAACTCGTTTATTGTAACCATTATGCAGTGCTCTTCCACATGAATCGAGCATTCTGGTTGATGGGGTCTTTGAGCAAAAATAGAATCTATTGCTTAAATTCAGCTGCACTGGCCGTCGATTTCCGTGGCTCTGCGGTAGGATACCGGTCTACGGGTCTGAAGCAAAGGTTTCTAATCCTGCCTCGTGGTACTGGATGGGATGATGGATTGTCTATAGCCACACTGAAGAGTTGTAATACAACGAAACAGCTGTGGATGACACTATATATATATATATATTTATATATATATATATTCACGCTTCTTCACAGTTATCAAGTAATTTCAATCAATAGTCACAGAGAGACGTGAAAGAAATTTATAGAGAAGAATCCATTGTTTACTATTTAAACTGTATATTATCTTTTATCAGAAACAATATACATGTATGTATGTGTGTGTGGGAAAATATTCATTTAATATATATATACACACTATACATGTGAATATACTGCATGCTGATCGTAGGAATAAGGCGAAGAAGTGACACTTTGAACCATACGTAAATCAGCCCATCATTTTACATGTTGTACGTTTATATATATATATATATATATATATATATATATATATATATATATATATATATATATATATATATATATATATATATATATATATATATATATATATATATATATATATATATATGAGGGTTGAGCGCTTATATGTTGTTAATGGTGTCATTCATTTATCCAGCTTTGGACCATTCATCTCTTTTGGGCATTTTACATATTTATGCAACATATCTGCCACACCTGACGCAGTTTGACCTGTATACGATCAGCGTTGATTGACAAGTAAGGCCAAAGTTCCCCTCTTGCCAAATATTGCCTTGTCACTGAACAAGCAATTCATGATTCCAACCGTCAGAAATGCTGTTCCGTTGAAGCTGGAGTCAATATTCTGCATTTTCAGCTTCACCTTTACCTTTTCAAGCAGGAAGAGAGAGTAAAAAGCTGTCAGGCCTCAACAGATTTTTTTTTTGTCATTTACATATCCCCGTGTAGTTTTTATTGGTTTGTTTGTTTATTTCTTTTAATTATTTTTTAAGACTAGGGCAGAGCTCATTCAGAGAATGCATGTTTTGAAGAGGTTGTGTACAACAGCCAGTATTAATTGTTATAAGAAATATTTTTTTCTGTCCGTAGTACAAAACTAGTTTTTCGATTGTGTTTCCGCAGTGTTATCAATTTATATACTTCATAACTGAATAATTTGAAAAAGCTGAAGTCAACGGAGATTATTCACAGGATTTTGAGAGAGGTTTATCATCCTTAATTTCTCCTCATTTATCCAAGCAAATGAACCTTGGGTTTTATAGAGATCTATACTTTCCTATACATAAATGATGATGGTTTCAAGCCCCGGCACACTTAAACAGCAGAGCTGAAATTTGAAAGATATTCATGCAAATATAATAGATTCAAATGAATGCAATATACCGCATGACAAGCAGGATCTTTCGTATTTTATTAAAGAAAAAAAAAAGTTGAAATCATGAACACTGAATTAATTTAACAAGCCCTAGCGGCTAGTGAATTCAAAACATCATTTTAGATCGCTGAGAAAATTTTATTTCTCTTTAATTTTTCATTCTTCCGCTAACTGTTAAAGATCGGATTTTATGTCATTTTAACGAAGCAATCGTGAATCATTTTGGAAAATTACCACCAGGGGAATTCTTGATATATTTTTTATTGTTTCCTGATATTTTCATCTGAACAATATTTTTTAAGGACGGCCGTATTCAATACTGTCTTGGCAATCAAGTAACTTCGAGTCATTAGGAAAAAAATCGACCCGTATTTTTTGTCTTTCAACGCTTAAACCCCGTACTTTAAGAGTTAAATTCTACGTGGTGATTAATGAAAATTCATTTTTATAATAATTCAGACTTTTCCCTCTCTAACAAGGATAAGAAAAATTTATTTATTTTTTCAAATTTTGATCACGTTTTAAAATAGGATGTTATACGTATATATTGAATGTACTGAAATTATACTGAATTGATATCAGAAACTGCGGATATTCTACAAGTCACATTAAGTTGTCTAAATACAGAAAAGCAAAAATAAGTTTGAGAATTGACAAAAAAAGACAATAGTAATGTCAAATGCTAATTCGGACTTTCCCCTTTGTAAAACAGACAAGAAAAATTAATTTATTTTTTAAAAATTTTGATCACGTTAAAATAGGATGTTGAAGATTTCAAATGTTCTGTGTGTCTGCCTATAGAATGTCCTTAATATCTTGAAAGAGAGTATGGCCTAAAATTAACATCTACGACCGAAGACATTTTAGTTTAGTCGCTCTTTTAGAAATTAAAATTCAATGTCTGCACTCGGAAATGCAGTTGTATCAAAAGTTACAGGTGTGGAGTATGTCCAAAAATATCTCGTTAAGTAACTGAACGTTGCCTGGGGCATGCAGTTCATCGTGTTGAACCATATTTATATCCATGTCTTACCAGAATGATCTCATTGATACAGTTACAGATACCAGTTCAACTGCACGACTGAATAAAAAAAGAAACTTTTGAACTCGGTACTGCATTGCTTTGTGTTGCCTAATATATTTGGTGAACGTCAACCTTATACAACCGTCAAGAAAGCGCATTGCATAAAGATTATCGGGAAACATGGGTTCCAAAAACTACTAACCTGACATTACATTACCTGTGTTCTGACTTATATCAACCAAATGTCAACTTCTTACGATAGCTGGCTGCATACACACACACACACACACACACACACACACACACACACACACACACACCTTCTTTGATAACAGTTTGTTAGTTTGATTAAAGCATTTTTGTTTTTTGTTAAACTCTCGTTGATTCGGGAGAGATATGTATTCGCTTAACTTTGTCCATACAACATTTTCCAAGACTTGGTGAATTCCAATATCATTTCGTCGGAGGGTAGGCCAGGGGCTAAGTGAGAATTTATCAAATTTGTGGGGAGGATCAAGGAATTTTCTATACTTACCCTCTGCATTGTAACTGATTGTTAACCGATTTACGTCTAGTTTTAGTGACAATCGGATTGACCCATGTATACGCTCTCTGAATGCTTCCTAGATGGAAATTGTTCTTAGATGGAATAAGAAATGTTGTATTGAGGCGGAAAGGCATGGCAGTTGTCAGCACAGAAAATAAAATCGGCGAACTGAGATCGCATTTTGACTAAGACTGCTTACGTGCACCTTGCACCAATTCCCTTGGGGATGGCATAAATGTACTCCCTCTCAACAGCTATTAGTAAATAGCAGGACAGTTAAAAGGAAGACGGGAATTGGGATAGCAACTGCAACTGATTATAAAAAAATCCTGCTACTGAAACAGCAGAGAGATTACAACCCTCTGCTCCAAAGAAAATCTACGGGAATGAAAAATCACGATTACATACAAGAAAGAAGACTGATATATATATATATATATATATATATATATATATATATATATATATATATATATATATATATATATATATATATATATATATATATATATATATATATATATATATATATATATATGGACCATTTACGGATAAATAAACCTTACTTCTAAACACTTCACTCCTGAGTCCGTCTCACTCTTTACAGTTTTATATATATATATATATACTAGGTACTGAAAATATACTGAATTGATATCAGAAACTGTGAATAAACTGCGTATCACATTAAGTGTTTTAAATACAGAGGAGCAAAAATAAGTTTGAGGATGGACAAAAAAATCTAAAGTAATGTCAAATGATAAAGTCCCAGGAAACTATCCCAGCACTGGATGAAAAAGTTAAGTAATTCATTTACAATAGTCATGTGATAAATCTATAGAAAGGCAAAGGAAATGTAATTAGCAACTGCACAAGGAATGTTCGGAAAACCTTTAGTATGAATAGAAAGATACTGAAAAGCAAATCCCCGATGCACTTACTATGTAAATTATACAATCAATGCATCACACCAACGACGACGTACGGGTAAAAAACCTCAAAACCCACATACTTACTCCACAACCAACCTATAACCAACAGAGGGCAGTGGAAAGTGCAAAATCAGGAATAACTTTCAGCGATAGAAAAAGAGCAATGTGGATATGAAAGAAAACCATGTTAAAGGATATCATATAAGCAACAAAAATGGAGATGGGGAGGACACATAGAGGGATGGGAGGAGAGCAGATAAAGGCAAAGGCTGATTGACTGGTATCCATGCGACGGAAAATGCAGTAGGAAGAGACAAGGCACAAGATGAAAAGAAGTTGGGAAAGGCCTCTGTCTATCAGTGACTCATAACGGCTGATATATAGCCGATGGCAGTGTTAGTACAGGCTAGAAAGTGGATTGGTTTTGCTCTAACCGTGGATGGAGAGATAATCAATTTGATAATTTAAAGGGAAAACAAATTGATGAAAGCAAGATGGTATATGACGTTGAAAAAATAACTTAATTTAGTAGTAAAAGATTGTCGAATTCCTCGATTGAACATATCTGTAAAAATCAACTGGAAGAAGTTTTTTTTTCTATGTTATCAATATTCATAAAGATTATATCATAAGCTGGTTTGCTTGAAATGTGATAATAAACTGATATAGCAGATTTATTATACACATGGGCAAAAACTCAATAGAGGTGAGTCAAACAACGAGTTACGCCTGTTGTTATACATACTGATCCCTCAACGTTAAATACATTTTCGTAACCTACGTAAATAAGCCCTGTTTTTTTTTCAAGTAAGAGATGAGTTGTACGAAAAAACATACGCAAAACATCATAATACTACACTATATAGAATAGCAAAATACATGTATGACATAAGCTGTATTCTAGAATCATATCTGGAAGAGAGGTGGAGTTTGATCAACATTGCTGGGGGCCATGTTCATATAACTGTTTTGTTTTCGAACCCCCTAAACGGATACATGGCAAACGATGGATGTTCCAAAAAAAAAAATTACACAAAGTACCAAAATAACTAAGTATATACAAAAGAAAAAACATTAAAAAAAAAAAAAGACACTGAAGAAAATTACATAAATCACATTGATTGATAATTGGATATAAGTGACTGAGGTGACACAAAGGAAACTTTGAAAAAGTGTTTTAAATATGGATATTGTTCGAAGCATTGAAACTTTCTAGAATATATATATAATACTCTTCATACGTGGAATGGAGCACTCTGGTGGATGAGGAATATATGCGATAAATAAAAATACATCGCTTAAATCGAACCTCACTGACCATCCAGTTCCGTGGAGTAAAGGGGGGATACCAGCCTCCGGGTCTGATGCTAAGGTTATGATCCTGCCTCTTGGTACTGGATGGGATAATGGATAGTCTATAGCCACACCTAAGAGTTATAATACAACGAAACAGCTGTATGTCGATGACACAATATATATATATATGTGTGTGTGTGTGTGTGTATATATATATATATATATATATACATATATGTGTGTGTGTGTGTGTGTGTGTGGCAATCATTCGTTAATGCAAGTGTCATTCTCGAGCAAAATTGTTTCGATCTCTTGTTTTTTGTTTCTTTACGTACAATGGAATGCATGTCACCATGCAATGTTTGTAGAAATTATCCGAACAATGAATTGCACTTCGACCACACATTCAGTTATTGGTTGAGCCATACATGTGTGTAACCAAGAAGAACTCACAAAAATGTCGATCAAAATTTCCTTGCCAGTCGTATTTAATCAGACTTGCATACTTCAAAAAAAAAAAATAAATAAAATATATATATATATGTATATATATATATATGTGTGTGTGTGTGTGTGTGTGTGTATATATATATTCTAAAATGTGGATTCACTACACAAACTAGCTCATGTTTCTGCCCACTCCGTGCCTCATCAGCCGAATCCACATTTTACTATTTATTTCAAGCTATACTTTAAAACAACTTAACTTCCATAGTATAAAGTTGAATGTATCGAGCACTCTATGAAATAAATCCATCACATTCAGAACTTGCTTCATATTATTAATATATAATTATATTAGGCTAAACTGCGAGCCTGATCTGTACTATATATATATATATATATATATATATATATATATATAGAGAGAGAGAGAGAGAGAGGGGAGGTTATCTAAAGTGCCCTATATTGCTTCTAGCAGGGAAAGAAAAATTGCGCTGTCAAGCCACAATGTATAACCAATCAATGAGAGATAATTACTCCTTGTTACTCACAAAAGATTCCCACGATCCTTCCTAGAGGCTTAAAAACTATTCATCGCATACATTATATTGTTGCTTCAGTGATCGTATCCTGGAAGATGATTTTACCTCTAGAAGGCTTGTTCAGTTGATTATCAAAATTAACTGCCAATCATCTGACATAAATGAATAGAAAAGTATAGTAGCCAGCAGTTTTAGGGTTTATCCTTCCTAAAGGCATAGCTTCTAAATGACAGAAACAAATCAGGAATTATCCTGTTTTATCTGTGAAGTCTTGGTTCCTTCTTATTAGACAGCACCATACTAAATAATTATAGCTATTACAGCTGACTGTATTTTTAGACTTATTGTTATTTACATTTATTTAGCAAACAAGAAGTTCAGTGAGCTGTAATAGCTATAATTATCTAGTTTGCTGGGGACGAAGGAGAAAAAAACAATTTTTATACAAAGACATTGACCGTGTGAATGTTTTTACGACATTAGGTCTTTATTCTCTATTCAGCCTAGATCGTGTAAAGTCGTACAAGGAAATTCGTTTTTAGTCATACTCAAAGTTCATTCGAAAATATTGCTGCATCCATGTGCTTATAAAATCAGACAAAATTGCTTTTGTATCGTACAACACATAAAACATTGATTTTTTTTTCAATTTTTCTCCAAACTATCCACAGGGACATATTTGTTGTTTGTTGCAACGGTGTTTTTTTTCTCTCTCTTTTCTAACTGGGTGCAAGCCTGATACCCAAGTTCAACTGCCTTACGTGAAGGGCTCAAACAACTTCCCTGTTTTGTCCATTGTTAAGAAAGAATTAAGTTCATGCCTTTTCCCCCAAAGTCATCATCGTAAACTGCTCCATCAACAGTTTGAACTCGGTTTTTTAATTCTTTTCATCATGCTGTCAAATGTTAAGCCACTTGCAGCTCCTTACGTGAAATATGGGATAAAAAAGACAATTGAAGCAAAACAAACAACATGGCGGCTAGGCTGCATACATTCCTTTGTGTCTGTCGTCTGATAAATCCAGTGGATATTTTCATGGAAGAAACACATTAAGTGTTGAAAAAAGAAGAAAAAAAAATTACTGCCTCAATTTTTTCTCTGTGTTTTGTTTGTTCTTAGTTATTATTTTGTTTATTTTCACTGTTTTTATTCCTACTTTTTCCTAATAAAGTTCTGCTGCTATCTTCCCCTCCCGCTTTTCCAGTTTTCAATCATCCTTCTCGAGCTAATTCCCTATTTTGATTCAGTTAAATCTTTAATCTCTGCATTACATTCTTCTTTGCAGCTCTCTTTACTAAGACTTCTACTATTGTTTGTCTTAATTGGTTTATTAGAAACAGTCAACCAAAACTGTCAACATAGGTTTCTTGAGTTTTTGAAGGAGTCAGGCTGACTATATGTGTATTGCACGTGCAGATCATAACAGTAGAGTCAGAGGATATGACGATCAAATATCCACTCTGTATCATGTCTTGAAAATTCGTTTTTTTTATTTTTTTGTTTTTAATTCCAATTCAGATTGGTTTGAGTGTGAGGGTTCTATTTACAATATAAGTGCATGATAAATTGATCCTTTAGTTTGCGTCCAACAATGTTGACGCTTGTCTTTTGAAAATTCTTACTTGTTTAGGGATCCCGTCCCAACAAAGGGCGAGCGAAATGATTTTATTCATTGATCATTCCTTCCATTCTTTTTTTCCCAAATTCATCACCCTCAACATGACTTGTGACGGTTTCTTTTGAGTGACTAACCGGATCTATTTTCTTTTATTTTTTTCTTGTATTCCATCCGATATTCTTAGTTGTTTCTTCATTTGTCTCTTGTTCATTTTCTTTCACTTGGTTTAAAGATACAGTTGACGCAACTGAGCGGATAATGGAATCAACAAACCGGGTTCACACTTTGGCGGAGAAAGTTAGTGATCAAATTGCACAAATGCTCTTGTTCAGTAAGGTAAGAATCCCCAAACCCTAGTTACTGCCTTGCAATATCTGGTGCACCGGAAGAAAAATGGAGACCTAACAACAGACAGGAACCGGATCGCTGAACGCGCCCGAGAATCCCATCAAAACTTTTTTCCGCCTAACAAGGGTCACAATATAACGAACGGGATGTGTAAGACGAGCGACCAATCAGTTCGAGGATTTACCAGAGGTTAAATCATGAGAAGTGAATAAAGCCATCAATCAAACAAAAGAAAAGAAAAGGCCCCTGGAACAGATAACATCATCATTGACCAACTCAAAAACGATGGTAACGTCCTCACTAGGAAACTACCAATCTTATTCACCTTATACCTAAAATAAAGTAAAGTCCCAGAAAATTGGAACGCTGCAATCATAATGCTGTTATGTAAGTGAGGAAACCCTGAAAATTCAACAACTACAGACCAATAAGCATACTCAATTGCATCTACAAATCTTTTACCGAAGTTCTCAACAACTGAATTTCCAAGATGCCAGACGAAAACCAACCACTAGGACAAGCAAGATTTAAAAGAAACTATTCAACTATCGGCCATCACATAACGATGAACCTAAAATTGAAAGAGGAAGCCACAGAATATTGAATGCCACTTGCAGTAGCCTGGATAAACTTCGAAAAGGCCTTCAACACAGTATAAATCACTAAGGTCATTGACGGTATCACCTCCGTATATGTCAGAGTATTGCAATATATATATATATATATATATATATCGTCACAACAGCCCCTTATCAGGCTACATAATGACTCTGAACCGTTTCAACTCCAAACAGGGATAAAAGAAGGAGATACCATCTCATCAAAACTCTTCACAGCCTTCTTTCTAATAATCTTCAGAAACCTGGACTGGGAAAACGAAAGAAACAGAATAGACGGCGAATACCTAAGTAGTGCCAAAAGTTCCATGACTTCATGCTTGATGAGCTAAACAAAGGAAGCTAGAATTCTGGCCTTCACATGAACTTCAGCATAATAGAAGTCATGTACAACAAACATGCCGGAAACAAACGCAGAACGACCAAAATTGAAAACACAGAGGTGGACAAGGTAGATCACTGCATCTTCCTAGGACAACAGATCCCCATGTAATCCTAAAAATGAAAAATAACCAAGCAAAAAATCATTTTAGGTTGCAACCTTTCGGTAGAGCGAGCGCAGCCTTAAAGAACGGGAAAATTCTAAAAAGATGAGAATACAACCAATGCATCATCCTGATAGTCGTTTACGGGTCCAAAACATGGAACTTAATCAAAAGACTGACCCCAAAATGAGAAGCATGCAACGTGCATATGAAAGAATTAAGCTTGACTTCATATGTAGAGAATAGCAGACAAAACGATATAACAAGGAGAAAACAGGAGTCCGAGACATCATAGAATCAACTAGAAAACTCAAATGGCAATGAGTCAGTCATATTGCAAGAACGGCAGACAATAGATTGACATAACGACTCACGAAATAAACCCAAGAGATTATATGCGTAACCAAGATGAATCAGTAAAGTGTTCGCTCTGCAATGCCCATGATAGAGAGGTCTGGCAAATCCAGGGGGAGGTCTATGACCAGTAAAAGATGTCAAAAGACTGATAATGATGATGTTTCCACTTTAGCAGTTTATTTAACCCATTTCAGGTCTACCAGGCCCGTTGAAGCTTCAGCAGAGCCCCGTTAAACCTTACAGAGGTAGAATGCAATCCTTTTTCTGCCCGTTACCACTCTTTCGTGACGCTGGAAGAAAGGTTTCAAGTCTGTTGAGTCGTTGTCAACCAATGTTAAGAGCAAAGCCTGTCCTGCTATTTACAACTGAAAGAGGTGAATCCATGCCTTTACATTGGGAATAACGTGGAGCGAGCTCAAACTATTGCAGTTTCAACTTGAATACCCGATTCTATTGTCGGAGCTAATAACGTTTGGGCCACCAAAAACTCTAGGTAAGAGATCAATATCGGTTCTTATATTTATATGCACGCTACTCCTTATCTAATGCATACGGAAGCCCGCACTTGATAGCCCAACGGATTGTAAAAATTACATCTGTTCCTGCAGTTTTTTTAGATATGAGCTTCATTCTTTTTTTCCATGTTTTTTTTGCTATACTTTCGTAAATACGTATAATTTAAGGCTGTTCCGTGCACAAGGAAGAAACAGAAATTATAGTTTACGCCCATCTCAGGTGACCAATTAATGTCACGGAATAATTTGCATTAAAAAAAAGAAAAAAAAAGGTTTGGTTAGTCATTCAATAGAAACTGTCAAGTAACAAACGTCTTTTATTCTGTGTTCAGGATGATCGATCGAAGAATTGGAAAAAGGTGATCAATGAATAAGTTGCTTCCCTCGTTGGATCATTAGAAGTCGGAATTTTCGTAAAACAAAAGACAACTGTTAACAAACTACAAACTACAGACTTATTTAGCATAAACATACATTGTAAATTTCCCCCTCCCCTGCCTGCTTGAAAACTTACTTTAGGGGAGAGTTTGGGAAAAACAAAATCATAGGAGGAAATTCCAAGAGACGGAATTTTTTTTTTTTTTGGCTCAACGAATTTTATTTGCAAGCGTTTTAATTTTCAGTCTTCTAGCTCTGTTGTTGCATCCTGTACGCGTGATACTTATGTAGATTTCCCACCAGCTTGCAAGACCAAAAGCACATGCTTACATAGTCAGCCAGCAAGACAAACTTCAAAACTAAAGAAACCTTTTGTGACAGTTTTCGTTAACTGTTTCCAACAAACAGATGTCTTATTTTTTTGTCCTTTCTCAAGAAGGAGAAAACTAGAAAAAGATGAAAAATAGGTTTCTTTTTGAGATTGCGGAAGAGAAATTGAAAAAAATTAAGAAACCGACGGAAACTAGATTTAAAAGTACTTTGAATGAGGGAATTAAGTATAGCCAATGATTCCATTCAACAAACTTGGATATAATGGCAGAAAGGTCCTTTCATGCCATGTCAACAGATTTTTTTTAAAATCTTTCATATTTTACGTATCATAGCATACATAAACATACACCTGTTTGCGTATCCCACTCACAATCAATTTATATATATATATATATATATATATATATATATAGAGAGAGAGAGAGAGAGAGAGAGAGAGAGAGAAAGAGAGAGAGAGAGACATATATATATATATATATACATTGACATATATATATATATGTGTGTGTGTGTGTGTGCGTGTGTGTGTTTAGGCTTCATCCCATCTTTTGAACACATTTTTGAAGAAGATAGATGTTTTTGTCTGTTCATTTTCCTGTTAAGTCTTTGAGTTTTCTGCGGTTGTGTCTTATAGTTTTCTCCCGAATAATTGAGAATTTTCAAATTTCATGTTATATTATTTTCATGTATACCGTATACTTTCGCCATATATATATATATATATATGGATAAGTTACTTTCCTCGCATTTCGTAGGACAGTGATCACCGAAATATTCTGGATTAAAAGAAAAAAACATTGATGCTCCCTTGCACGAAACATGGGTCCGATTCTGCATAAATTTACGTTACAAATTAGAATCATACTTAAACACATTCTGAGAGGCATATTGAAAAAACGAAGACCAATTATTTTTTTAGACATAATAAAAAGTATTTGTATAAATTTCAGCCCTGTAGCTCCATTGTTGCAACCTATATGCGTGATACATTTGTAGTCAGGCAGTGAAATTGAGAACAATGCCACATGCACATGAAAGAATAATGCTGGGTCTCACATGGAGAGACCACAAAACATCACAGTACATGCAAGAAAATATAAGAGTTAGAGACATCATAGAATCCATTTAAAATCTCAAATGGCGGTGGGCTGGCCATATTGCAAGAATGGCAGACAATCGATTGACATCAGGACTCACAACATGGATCCCCCGAGACCACATGCGCAACCGGGGCTGGCAAAATGTTAGATAGATAGACGAGCTAGACAAGTTCAGGAAGGACTGGCTCCGTGACGCCCATGATAGGGAAGTGTGGCAAATCCTGGGGAAGGTCTATTTTCAATGATGGACGCTAAAAGACTGATGATGGAGTGAGCTAGCAAAACATAAAAACCAAAGAGTTGGTAGTGTTTATGACAGTCCCTCATGAGTGTCTGTGCCCATCATTATTAGCGCACTCGCGGCAGTATCCAAATTGCATTCCTAAAATTTCAAAAGAATCGGAAATCCAAGAAAGATGATTGAAATCTGGCGTATTTTCATTATTTGACTCGAGTCTCCCTCTGCGAAATGGCAAGCCCCAGAGAAGCATGAGTCTAGAGAAATGAGAATTTTGTTCGAACAATACATAATTCGATATCAAACTAGATTTCCAGCTGTAACGTGAGGAATGATTTGGATGTTATCAATCAAAGCTTATGCTGTGCACGGGAATATCAATCCAGCAATATGCCAGTCTTTTTTGCAGGACAAAATTCTTCCAGATCAATGACATTAGATCAAAAGCTAATCTTTGAACATTGACCAACAATAAGCCGACGATATCGAAGAGTATCTAACATCCTAGAATAAACACGAAAGAAAGAAATATAAAAAAAAACTTTCCCCAACAAAACTTGAATGAGGAAACTGATGAGTAAAAGGACCCAAAACAGATGAGTTGAAATGAAGAGAAATTTATCAATAGAAAGAAAAGGTTCAAGCAATTAATGAGCCCCGAAGAAGATATACAATAAATGGTTAGACTATTGATGTGTTCGACCAATATCAAATTTAATGAACCACAATAGAGACTAAAGACTAAATCATGATTCCATGTCAGCTTGTCTTCCTGTACAACATTGAACCATTACCTCTTGCCTACAACCAAAAAAGAAGATGTTTCCCAATGATCCTCGCTAAGAGATATGGCAAACGATAAAAATGGATAAAATCACCAAGACCTGTATAAAAGAGATACCAGAAAACGGTAGCTTTATTTGCTTCAACGCCAACTAGGTTTACCATCAACATCGCCAAGCCAGAAACTAGCTGTATATGACAACTTCACTAGATGACCAAAAGCAACATGAATAAACCGAATACGGAAAGAGGTAAGAAAGAAAGACGGAGAAAGAAAAACTACTTCTGAGCTAAAAGCACTAACCAATGAGTGCAGAGCTTGGAGAGTGTTTGTTGCATATGTACTGACTGTATATCAAGAACGTGTACCCAACGACAACGATGACAAAAAGTTCCTGATATTCACAAACGCTTTTATCCAAGTCATTTTCATCTCAAAAATCCCATTTGACTCATTTGGGTCATTTAGGATCAGGAAAAAAAGATAATGTTTATCTGTGAACTTTTAGATTGTTTTTTTGCGTCTCGACGGATATTTGACGAATCTGTCGAAATCACAACACCATAAAATAATTAAAGTCAATTGTCATCTTTTATGTTCTTTTTTGACAACACGATTCAACTCCTCAAGTTCCCCGAACTTTTGGATAAGTTTTAGGTGAAGACAACTGATGGCAGTAACTTACTTAGCACCTGATATCAATACCCTTCTCTCTATCTCTCACTCTTTCTCTCTCTCTCTCTCTCTATATATATATATATATATATATATATATATATATATATATATACTATTATGTGTGTGTGTGCGTGTGTGTGTGTGTGTGATGTTAAGACATAGAAAGGAAGAGATTTACGCGTTAAAGCCATAGAAATAGTGAATATTCTTTCACACAGGAATATAGAATAGAGCAGCAACGAATTTACTACGGTGTAATGACGTCATCAACCATGGCAACCCTTCGACCAATCAACGCTCATGCTGTAACATTTTTTTTTTATCAGAGTTTGTCACTCAGCCAGTGTTTTGAATGGGAAAGGTTTCCATAGACTTAATCCCTTTACGAATTGCACATTGCTTCCTGCTCTCCAATCTTTATCAAAAAGTCTCACTATTCAAGTTCCTTCCTCAATGTATAAGCTTACAATATGAGATTATCAGACACAAGCTGTCATGGAATTCTGTATATATTACCGTTTTACATAAATGTTAGATGAAATGAGGCTTAGCCTGCAGAGCTGAGCCATAAATTCAATCCAAATATCGATTCAAATAATTTTACAAACTTTATAATCACTTCCTTAAATTTTCAAAACCTTTGACTACTGCATGTTCCCATCGTCTAAATAAATTAGCTATGTATATATATATATATATCCAAAAAAGACATGATTCAGCAATGCTAGAGTGATTCTTTGCAGTGAAGGCCAAGCTGCGTTCTGATTGGTTAATAATTGCAGGCTTCCTTATCCGACCATCACTTAGACTAATTAATTTGAAAAAATTTGCTAAAATAACTGACGACGTTTAATTGTCACATTATTCTCTCCTCTAGCGTAAACTGTACTATTTTTAAAGAATTATTTGGGAGTTTTATATTTCCATTCTGTGCAGATTTCAGGAGACTATACAATGGCTGAAAATCTCATTTTTTTAAACGATTGTATTGTAAGAAAATGTACCTCTGGACTATCAATTTGTTCGGATTGAAATTCAAAATTTAACGGATATAATTAAAACGTGGTCGAATGCATTAAAAGTAAATTAATTCCTCGAAAGAAATATTATAACCAAGGTGAGACACTATGATATCATCGTTTGTTTTCCTAACGGTAAGAATCTATAGTTTTCAATGGGAAATCTCAGCATTCACACAGAAGCCTGAACATTGTAAACACTAGAATAGCAGTCAGTTGAATAGGCTAGCTGTCTTATATAATAAAAGTGAGGCGGGTCAATCACTGGAGATTTTTATTGACAAGAGCAGATAAGTGGAGATGTTTAGCCAAATTACAGTCGCCCTAACGCTTAGCAGCGCAGAACATGGAATCGGCGAACCAAGTTCGAAATCTGTCCGAGAATGTTATCGTTCCCTCCATGTTAATTCCTCAGTCAGAGGCATGAAACTCTCTTTCCTTCATCTCCAATTATGGACGAGTAGCAGAAAAGGCAGAGATCTTTAGCTTTGGTTAGCAAATGGTCTAGTAGAATACCCTAAATTCAAACCAGCTTTGTGAGAGGCTAGCAACAAAATGGGGAAACGTACAAAGCTCTGATGAAGCTTCAAGTGATAATAATATTTTGTACAAGTGAAAAAGTAGAGACAAACAGATGGATCGGAGGAATGATATTACCAACGTCCACACTTCCTCATGAGTGTAAGAAGAGAATTGAAAACAAGAAAAGACATCCGCCCTAGTGACAGTGTAAAGACGTAGAATCTTTTGGTACACTGCATATCATTTAAACAATAGCACAAGTTTGTTTGATTATATAATTAAGTGTGAAAATATCAAAACGGTTTAATTTTCATCAGGTTTATGGCATCTGTCTCACCGGGTATCACAATTTCGCCTATGATGAGAACTAAATCTAAATATTTGAAAAAAAGGCTGTACACGATCTTACTTGGTGGGATTCCTTTTCCTAAAGGTACAAAACAGCTTTTCATTACTAATCTCTACATATAAGGTTGTTTGGGAAGTTATGTCGCGTGACGGAATAAAAATTTCAAAATAAAGATAAAAGATCAAGCTGAGAATCTCTCTAGCTTTGGGTTGAGCAAGCTCAATCTTGAATAACAACAAAATACCAGTAGTCCTCAAAAGAAGGGTATAAATACGATGTATTTTACTGATAGTCGCATATGGAGCTGAACCAGTGAATTTAACCAAAAGCTTGACCCTAAAACTGAGAACTATGCAGTGTGCACATAGGAGAATTATGCTCAACATCACATGAAGAGATCACAAGACGGTACGGTGTTTAAGGAAAAAGCAGGAGTCAAGGATATTATAGAATCAATGAGAAAACTCAAATGGCAATGGGCTGGTCATGTTGCCAGAATGACCGACAGCTGATTGACATGACGACTCATAACGTTGATTCCCGGAGATAACTGTGACCAGCAAAATATAAAATGGCATGATTAACCATGCAACGTGCGCATGAAAGAATCATACTGAACATAGCATGAAAAGATCACAAAAATAGGAATCTAATCGTCTCAAGAACAGTCATTATTATCAAAAATAGCAAACGCCAACTCCCCCAAACGAATTTTTATATTCCTTGTTGAATAAAACATTAGTTTCTGAACGAAATCCGTAGTTGAGTTGATTTTTTCTAAACTTTCAAAGATCCTCTAACTACAATTAATATTATTATGACTTACCAGCTCAAGAGAAGTGACACCAGCTTTTACTTCAATTCAAATCCTAATTTATTAACTATTTATCCGATAATCAAAATTGTAAAGTACGACAGCTGTTGTTGGTCTCAAGCTAAAATATTGCATAATTTTCAATCGTAGCTGCAGCCACGTAAATGGACGTCGTTTCTCCGAGCTCATCTGGAACGAAATTGACCCTTAACCTGGGCTATCACTCAGAGCGATTCGATTAAAGAGAAACTTTCGGTCGGTTAATTAGATGAAAACATCGAAATAACCTCACTTAACCATTTAATTTCCGGAGATTAGTTTACTGAGAGTGGATTGAATTATTATTTGATTAAATAAATGCATCTTTTGCTTTTATCTTCAAACTGCGATTGTGATGTCCTTTTCTACGTGCTAGCATTCAACAAAACCAGTCATAATCTACAGACTGCTCATCAAGACCTTGCAAGGCGGAAAATTAAGTTCAAATTAGTGTTTTTTTCTGAGTACCAAGTCACATGCCCTCTCTTGTGTGTCTAAGTTCATTCAATTCTCACCTACTTGAAATATTACCAATTATATTTTTAACACCATTATTATGCATTCCTCTCCTGGTTTGAATCCTTTGCAATCCCTGCTCTACATATATTCCTCTCATGGGATCCGAGTGCCTCCCATTAAATAGTCCCTCGTTCAAACAGTTGTAAAAATTTGAGTTTCCTCCAAAATTGTACTTTCTTTCCATAAGAAATAACAGGATTTGTTAGAATCTTGTTAATGTCAATTTAAATGATGGCTTGACAAATTATCACTATCAAAACATTGGAGATTAGTGGTTGATTTGGTTAAAGCATTGTGCATGAGAGACAAACTATTTGAATATAGGATTCGAGTTGAAGTCTCCTTGAAAACTATTTCTTTATTCAATATTCCCAATGCTCACCTAAATTGTTGGTGGGTATGCCGACCCAGAATTTTGTTATCCAGTGCGACACAAATGAAAACAAAAATGATAACATTTGAGAAATCATGAAGTACAGTACTGGTGTCATTTTCAGAATCATAAAAGCTTTGTTCGTATCCTAAGAAAATGTAATTTACTCTCAATTATAGCCGATATGTCTTAATCGTCGTTTGCTATCACTTTCCCAAGTCTCTGCACGTTGGCTCTTTAAGGTACATAAATTGCTCAATGATTGTGTTTCAAATGACAATGTCATTCAAGATGGACATTTTTTGTCCTGCTCTCTTTATAAAACATTACTCTCCTGCAACCGACCTGATTCAATAACCGCATCTACCGCTGAAGATGCGAAGGACGAGTGGGTAACGGAATCGGAAAATCGAATCCAGATTCTGGCAGAGACAGTTGGTGTTGACTTCGTACTAACGCCCTTGGAGAAAGCATCTATTTTCTTGTCATCGATGAATAGTAGGACGGATTGTGTTTTCCAACCTTTGTTTCTCTCCAGTATTAGATAAATAGTAGCTCACCACCTTGCCTTACCGGAAGACAACCCTTATCCCAATCCAAGATGGGATCTTCCAACACATATATCACTTCTTGCTGCTGGTAACATGTAACCCAGTATGACCTGCTGCATGTTATTTTGAGAGGAATTTCGGATCACAAGGAAACTATCATCGTCTCAAGGGTCTGAAAAGATTGATATGGCACGACTGAGAAGTATACGTCCGCATTTTTACGTACAAAAGTTAACATATGCTTGTATATCTGACTGTCTGGTACGTTCCAAGTTGTATGCAAAAAATTTACACTAGGAAATTTAGATTTGGCAGACAAGAGTGACGTCATGCTTACTCAGACAGGCATTAGTACAAAGTCAACACGACGCAACCATTTGAGACGATGGCCAGCCGTAACTTTACAAGATTAGTTTGGCTACTGATAGTTGCTCTGCTTGTGGAGAGGAATCATTAGACTGCTTTGCAACCACATGTATTTTAAGCTCACATAGCATTAGAATATTATCTTTATTATGACTGAATTCACTCAACCAAGGAGCAATGATTCGCATGCTAGTCAATCTAGCTTTTATTTTTGTACTGAGTTTGAATTCAATCTAATACTTGTAGCCCTGTACCAGATTAGGTTGAAAATATGGAATACTAACAAAAGTACCAAGCTTTGCTAAGTTCATATATATATATATATATATATATATATATATATATATATATATATATATATATATATATTTATTGGTGTAATTGCTTTTTTAATGTCTTTCAGTGTACGATTCACTGCTTCCAGAGCTAGTTTATAGAGTTCTGTGTACCCATCAAGCACAAACGATTATCAATTTTGAAATAATATTGAAAATAAAGTGTTTATCCCTCATGCATAGACGTTTCATCCCTTTCATTTGTTAAAGAGAAATTCGGCGAAATTACCGAAAGAATATTCAGACCTGCTCACTCACAGATGTTTCATAGCCTATGATTTCTTGTGTAAAAAGTTATACCCCTTCAGCAAATCTGAACTTTCTAGGTGTAAGATTGTTGCCAACGACCTCGAACATACTTTCATACAGACATGTAATTACACGTTAAATTTCATATACAAAGATGTAAACACTTATCTCGTATCTGAGTTATTCGCTTCCAGAAACCTCAGATATTTCAATGCTGAAGTAGCTGCGAAACTACGACACTTGAAATCAGATGCACAGATTCTCTTCGTCCGTCAGACGTCCGTTTATATTAGGAATCCATTTATAATACGTTCTTCTTTAGGCATCTTGCAGAGTGAATTATTCCTTACAAATATCTAATCAGCGATAATTATCTTATCCTAATGGGTTTCGCAAATGATTTCTGAATTATTTAGACACGTATTCGCTCTGCTATTGATTATCGCTAATAGCAGGGATTTGGGGCATCTCTAATTACAAAAGGTTTTATATACGAGTTCATGCTTATAGACAAATGTACATTAAAATAAAATGGGGTATTGTATTAAAACAAAAGATTATTATAACAATGTTTTTTTTAGCATTGTTTGAGACAAACACGTAACGATCGAAATTGAAGATGTAGAGCTTGAGAAAATAGAGCACTGCATATACCAAGGACAATGAATATCCATGAAATCCTTGAAAAAATAAATCAAGCAAAGAATCGCTTCAGAATAGCAAGCCTTCAATGAAGCAATTACGAATTTAAAGAACAAGAAAATCCTATTACTCTGTAAAAAGGGAAGGATATTCAACCAATGCATCCTCTCGACAGTCACTTACGGAGCTGAAACATGGAACCTTACCAAGAAACTGAGAAGCATGTGATTAATTATCACCACTGATTCGAGTAATTTGACATTTTATTGAATTAGAATAACAGAAACCATAAGTCCAACACTACGTCCATCATCGATGGTCGTAGCAGCAGGAGCGTAAAGAGGAAGAAAAACAAGTAGTCTTTCTTTGAGTCAATTGATTCTAACATTAAAATGTTGCAGTAGAGAAACATTCAGCAAGTATTTTTTTCAGTAAATATCATAAATGGCTTCCTTGAAAAACAAAAAATGCAAAAATCGTATATTGTATTATGACATCATAGCATTAGTGACATCACACCTTTGATGACAATAAATATAATCCTTTCTTTCTGTTTCTGTTCTTCATCGTGAGCGGAAACGACAGACAGGAAGACCGATAGATCGACCGAAAGGCTTCTAATAGAGATGTTTGGACACATCTTGAAGAAAAAAAACAACATTTTGGGTGTTTTTTTTTTTTCCCCTTTTCTTATCTCTTTCTCTCTACCCTTTTCTCAACTCTCATTTCTTTTCTCTTTTTTCACCTTTCTCTCCGTCTCCGGTCTTTTTTCTTTCCTAAAACACCCATTCTTTCTCTTTCTTTAACGCTTACCCTTTATTTATTTCCCAACTTCTCTTTATCACAAGTTGTTCTTTCTCTCAAACTCTGTGTAATGCGTCACTCCCCCCCAATGGATGACGTCATATGATTGCAAATGTCTCGAGTTATCGCCGATAGAATGCGCTGCTATGTCTTATCGCGTGGGATTCTGGGAATAATGGACATGAAGAAGTTTTCTGGCTTCCATCCTCGAAGCTTCGGTAAAAGCATCGAAATAATTTTATTATTTCATTAATGGGTTTGCCTTCTATTACGTATCTTCATATTCACGTTCTTGCACACACGTGAAATAAACGTGCATAGACATACGCACTCACACAGTTACACACACTATGTAAATGCTCACGTACACACGAAAACACAATCTCACACAGATGATGCACAAACCCACTGACATGTTTAAACACATACACACATACTCATAGCTGCACACGAGCAACAAAGTACCAACCTAAATGCAAATGCACGCACACACACACACATACACCTGGATGAAATTACACGCAAACATAATTACATACTTGAATATACATACCTGCATACACGTAATCACACAGTAGCGAACAAGTACATATCCGACTGCAAAACACGCATACACACTCACACGCACACAAGTACGCAAACAGATACTCACAGCAATATAATCATAAAAGACGCACACACACACGTGCGAGCGCGTGCACATACATATTATGGCGTTATAAGGTTTCAAATTGTGATTTGTCCGAGAGGGATTAATGGAGACTTAACTGAACGATAATGCTTCTCAGATGAAAAAGAAAAAAACGGAATAAAAGTAAGAAGAGAGGAGAGAAGGAGAGAAAGAGAGAGGGGGTATAAGAAGGAAATTAAAGGAAAAGAAAGTAGGGATGAATCCTCGAAGGAGATAAAAAAAGAATCTAAAACAGTGCAGTTTCGGAATTTTAAAAAAAAGGACAGAGAGAGAGAGAGAGAGAGAGAGAAAGAGTGAAAGAGAGAGAGAGAGGGAGAGAGAAAGAAGGGGGAACAGCAAATAAGAAAGTGAATGAAAGAAAGGATAAGCAGCGGAGAGAGACGGAAAGTGAAAAAGAAAAAGAAAAAGAATGAAGAATACGTATTAAAATAAATCGGTCATGTGTCGAGTGAAAGTGAAAAAGAAAGAATGAGAGAGAGAGACAGAGAGAGAGAGAGAGAGTGAGGTGAGCAAGGGTATAAAAGATTGGCAGACATACCAAGTCAGTCACTCAACATTCACACAAATAATATCTTTTTGCATCAAGTCGTGTTGGGGTTAATCAATTGAAAATTGAGCGATGGTCACAATAAAAGTTGAAAAGTTGATGTTTCCAGATACAAACTAAGAAACCAATTTAGCATTGAATTAGATCGCAAATTGAGCCCTCCTGAAACGATTCAAAGGGGGATAAGAATGAGTAGTCCTCTACACCTACTTAGGACAACAAATCTCACGAAATACTGAAAAGAAGGAGAAATAAGCGAAAAATCACTCTAGGATGGCAAAATTTCGATAAAGCAATATGAACCATCGAGAACATTAAAATCATATCACTCTTCAAAAAAAAGAGTCAACATCCAATGTATTTTCCTTATAGTCACCTATGGAGCTGAAATATGGAACTTAACCGGAAGATAAACCCTCAAACTGAGAATGCAACACATGAGAGAATCATGCTCAACTCCAAGAGGAGAGATCAGAAGAAAACATAGTAGGTCAGCTGATATAAAGCAGGAGTGAGGGATATCAGGAAATTTATCAGAAAACTCAAATGGCAATGGGCTGGTCATGTTGCAAAAAAAAACCCAGGAAAGTCAATTGACATTACGACTCACAACGTGGATTCTCAGAGATTATATGCGAAAGGGTGACTGGCAATATATGGGACGGTGTGATGAAGTAGACGTTCGGAAAGTATTGGCTCCATGACGCCCATGATAGAGAGACATGGCAAACCTTGGCGAAGTAACGACGGATGCTAAAACGCTGCTACAAATGATGATGATGATCATGTTTGAATGTCAGCACCCCCAAAACAACACTGCTGCAGCCGGTACGCGTGATACATACAATCAACCTGCAAGCCAGAAGCTACACCAACTTGAAAACTGAGAGAAATCTATGTTGACAGTTTTGGTTTACGGTTTCCGGTCGATAGATAAATAGAAAGATAGATAGATGGATACATACATACATACATACATACATACATACATAGTGAAAAGAAGATTGAAAGAGGAAAATGAAGAGGACGAAAGAAGAAAAAAATTGCGACATTACCTGACCAACAATCACCCTCTTTTGTGGGTGATCAATGCCTCAAGCTAAGTGTGACACAAGCACACAGTAATTGGGCAACCAATAAGGAATTAACTCGTTAGCAAATTATACGCAAGACTATGCTGTGGAATTTGCCGAGGGTGGTTGATTATTCAGCTCATCCATCCAACTAATTAATGATGATCTTTATGTTCACTGGATATAAAAATAAAAAGATTGAGGCCTCATCCTAGATTGGACTCCATGGGGTAGAGATTTGTCCTGTACTTGAATAACCTAAATAAATACCTGAAAACACTTCATCAGGCATGGAGCGATTGAACTTCCAAGGGAGGCTACTCTATATCGAATCTATGGAGTTATTTCCCATGCAAGAAAAGTATTCCAGTTGGACATCTCGCTTATTGAATGTATTGTTTATATTCCTAATAAATTGATTTGATTTTCCGATGATAAAAGCAATTTTTCCTACTTCAATTGTCCCAAAATGAAATGATTGTGAAAAAAAATCTCAATTATTTAATAGCTGTGCCGATGATTCAACCATCAAAAAAAGTTTCTATAAAAATGTATAAGATATATGTAAATGATATATATATATATATATATATATATATATATATATATATATGCATGTGTGTGTGTGTATATACATATATATATATATATATATATATATATATATATATATGTATATGTGTGTGTGTGTGTATATACATATATATATATACACACACACACACATGCATGTATATATATATATATGTGTTTGTGTGTATATATATATATATATATATATATACACACATACATACACACATGCATATATATATATATATATATATGCATGTGTGTGTATGTTTGTATATATATATATATATATATATATATATATATATGTATATATATATATATATATATATATATATATATATATATATATTTGTGTGGGTGGGTGGGTGTGTTTGTGTGTATAATGTATTTCAAAAACTTCCACTTAGAGGCTGATTGGATAAAATCCAACCGTGAGGTCACCAAATTTTTTTCCTTATTTATAACTTGAAGGTTTGGGGCTTGTTTTTAGATCTGTGTTTTTGATACCTGTATAAAAGTTTTGTAACAGCGTGAGTATGTATGCACTATGTGTCTGCATCTATTTTCCTGCACGTTAATGTGAATACATATTTGCTTACACATGTAGGAGTATTTAAATCTTTGCACATGTGTGTGAGAAAGAAACTGAGAGTGAGTGCATACGCAAACGTGTGTGCGTATAAGCAGGCGTACGTTCAGAGGTCAACATATCAGCCTATTGTTCATATTCAAATCTCTTTAGTAACTCATTATCCCCTACTGCTACTGCTATCTTGTAAATCAGCACAACATAGCCACAAGTTATGTCCAATTACTATCCTCCATTCTTTTTGAATAGCTACTTTATTCACTAATATTAAATGCTTGTCCCTGAATACGCCGATCGTTTCCTTGATATTCTCTGCTGCAATCAGAAGGGAGTTTCATATGCCCAGGGGTTTCAGATGTCATTCAACACGGTAGCCTGAAATGTTGCTTATGAATTGACTATCAACATTGTCTGCAATCAAGGATACCTGATCGGATTTACCTTTATTTGTTATTACCTTTAAATTCCTCAGTATTTTAGCAACATATATTCTCTCTCATTTGGTTCGACTAGTATCTTCGTTTATCGTAAATTTTAGTTGTTTCGTATCGACTACTAAAAATTAATATGAAGCGAAGTAATAGTCTTGAGTAGTGTGAATGGTTTGCGATACTTTATTTAATGAAAACAATAATGAACGAACTACGAATATCTTTAAGTGGTAATTACTGGGACCATCATTATAAAAGAATATTTTGCATTATCGGAAAGAAGAGATCCTTTATCTGAAATCATCTGGAAAAAAATGACAGCAAGAAATCTTGGCATTGTTGGAAAAAATGTTTTAAATAGAGTGGTGTTCCCGTCCAAGTCTGTAGCCCCCGTCATGTGACTAGGAGCAACCAGTGACACGAACACACACACTCAAACACAAATGCACTGATAGATGGTTAAATACATACATACATACATACATACATACGTACATACATACATACATACATACATACATACATACATACATACATACATACAGAGGATCAGTAGTCATCTCGGCTTATCAGTTGGGCCATTTACGGTGTTACAGCGATTCTAAATTTTTTCTTTTTTTTTTTTTCAATTAAAGTCAAGCTGACTTACCTTTTCGATTAACAAGGCCCGCGTTCCCGCTTTGGGCTGCTGACGTAAGTCTTTCTCATCGGGGGTAGTTGCCGTATTGGCGGTAGTGGGTGTCGTGGCCGTTGGTGGGGTGGTCGCCACGGTCACTGCGTTTGCTGTGTTAGCCATCTGGTTATGCTTGCCCTACAGGGAAGAGAAGAAAAATCAATCAGAAATGAAATGATGCTTAACACAATTTCTGTTTGCCACATTCAAGAGAGACTTCAAATAATGAGAATTCAATAAATATATTCATCGCGTAGACAAACTAAAATGAACGATGTTATTTGCAATACCAACCCGTATGTATGTATATCTGCCCGTATATGTCTTTGTGAATGCTCGTATACATTGAAAAACCAAAGCATTGGTGCATTGTCGAGTCCGTATGATATTGATGGAAAAAGCATTTATCATACTTCTTTTGTATAAACGAATAGACATATTTATGTCTGAGCACAAGTGTATGCGTGCCCGTGTGTGTGTATGTGTGTGTGTGTGTGTGTGTGTGTGTGTGTGTGTGTGTGTGTGTGTGTGTGTGTGTGTGTGTAGACAAGTGCATACGTGTGCATATGCATAATGAACCTTGGACATTTTATGCTAGTGCGTAATATTACACACTTACACACTGGGTGTATTAGGGAGGTGCTGTGTCTCACCGACTAACCTCTGAGATTGAACACAGCACAAGAATACCTAAAAAAACTGCAGTTTCGTTTGATTTAGTTCTTGGTGCAGTTATTGCTATAGAAATCAGCCAAGTAGAGTTTGAGTTGAAAGTAAAAAATCTTTCAGTAATAATAAGTCACAAATCTTAGGCCAGGTAAACCAGGTGTATGTTCGATGAAGTAAGGGAAGTAACTTCAAACAAAGTTTGCATCCCGTCTAAGGGACATAACTCCGGTGCAATGTCGTGTTCGACAGCAGTAAGAGCTCTTATTCGGTTAAATTCCAACCACTCATTGAATCGGCCTTTTTTATTATTTACTTCTTGAGGACATATCAGACTAAATTTGACGAAAATAACAAAATTTTAATCCAGTTGATTGCTCAAAAGTTTTCAAAAAATGAAAGTGCTCAGTGTTATTTCTTACCAAGAGAAGAAAAAGGGTATTTAGTTATAGAATATTTAAAACTATTTCAATACATCTATTCATTGTGGATTCTACAAGTATTACAATGAGCCAATATTCCACTGGCAAAGATCAATATCCTTAACCAAAACTCCAATTTAAAATGGAATAATATGTTGATAAAATACGAACTGTAATAAAGTAAATATGGGCGTACTGTGAGTAAGGTAGACTTGAATAGATATATGTTATAAGATTTCTTAAACATGTTTGAATTATGAAAATAGAAGTTTCAATAAGGTATTACATTTTTAGAAAACAGTTTAATTTTAAAACAAATCAACTAGTATGTACTGCAGAATATATAATAAATACGATATAAGTATGGATGTGATAAAATGATATATTTGAATAATTCAGTCGGGTATGAGATGTATTAAAACATCTATCTGCGCAGGTATAGTACTGTTGAAGTCGTTGTGCACTTTTTTGGCTCATTCAATTTTTAATCCTATATAAACCAAAAAGATATAAACAGTACTATATGCTGTTATGCATTCTTGGTTCTGCATTCATTTAAGTATTTTGTATTAGGGGAATTGAAACAATTGTTGACCTCATGTGACCACTGGTTGACCCCAAGCGAACTTCACCTCTACCTAATCTAGGAATGTTGCTGATCTTAGGTGACATAGTATGCTTTTTTTTTTAAAACTCCCGATTCCTAATCCTGGATCAATCTCTTAATCATGAAGATGCCCTCACAAGTAAAAGTATATAGTAACTATTTGTAAATCATTTTATGGATGAATTTATTTGAATGCTATATATATATATATATATATATATATATATATATATATATATATATATATATATATATATATAGAGAGAGAGAGAGAGAGAGAGAGAGAGAGAGAGACGAAGATATGCGGATCAAAAAACTTAAAACCCTATATCCTAATGGATTAAACACTAAACTGAACAACCCTCATCACACAGAACCCTAATACACAAAACTCCTACCAATAACATCCTTACACCCACATCTAAGATACTTTCAATAATGGAAGCTTCAAAGTCAACCAGACCCATGGGAAAAATTTCACCTTAGCCAGTTATAGCCCCCTGTCCAAATCATAGCCAACACATTTTCAATAACTTTTAAGGTTGAAACCTATGTAGCTCCTTGACCTCACCACCCCTCTATTTACACAATCCCTAACATACCAAGAAAACTAACTCCACATCACTCCCCCCTACCCTGACATACTCTGCCCTCCCCAAGACCAACTTCTGCTGCTTAACCAAAGACCTGACTCCTAACTGGACTTCCTCCCACTCAGCAGGAGGCCTCCAGCAGCCCTTACAACACAATTTACCCACAAAGCATCGCTCATGATAGTGGACTCTGGTTCCACATGGGATCTTTAAAGACATATTCACACAGCACACATCACTGAAGATTGGAAGAATCCCGAAACATGTCTGGACAATTTACATCTAAGGATTAATAAACCTTACCTCTAAACACCTTACTCTCTAGTCTGTATCACTCTTTACAGTACACATTATATATATATATATATATATATATATATATATATATATATATATATATATATATATATATATATATATATATATATATATATATATATATATTTGGGGGCATCATTGGTAGCATGTGTGTATCTTTCAGTGGTTAAAAATTTTCTGTAGAAAAGAATAACATCAGATGTTTTGCTCTGAATGCAATAATTGATATCAAAAAAGAGGATTCCTGGTAGATCATGATGGTGATTCTGGACTGTTATATGTTTGTGGAAAATCTGTGGTGCTATAGTTGGATATT
The DNA here is from genome assembly GCA_963457665.1 of Thysanoteuthis rhombus. Lineage (NCBI taxonomy): Eukaryota > Metazoa > Mollusca > Cephalopoda > Oegopsida > Thysanoteuthidae > Thysanoteuthis > Thysanoteuthis major. The sequence goes on from OY735235.1 coordinate 20,668,453, forward strand.
CTGTTGGAATTAGTAGCAGGATATATGGGTATTTTATTGATTGTAGTGATCAGAAAGGCTGGGTATCCTTGGGCATCGGTTGTCATTGAGTTTTGGGAGTTGGATAATAGTTTATGTTTAGACTGTTCGACTACTTGGTAAGTAGGTAATCAAAATAGTGGGGTATGGGGTCTTTGTTATGTATGATCAAATATCCTCTGGGAGATGTGTGTCCTGTATCCATTATGGTCATTGTTGATGTTTTGAAGAGTCAGATGGCTTTGAGTTGTGAAATACCATACAGAAGTATGTATAATTATGGGTCTGTGTGACTGTGTGAATTTTTCGATGGTTGATGTACATCAAGTGGAATTGGGTGTAGATGTGGTGCTGTTATGGGGAGTGAATATATATGAATGATATATATATATATATATATATATATATATATATATATATATATATATGTGTGTGTGTGTGTGTGTGTGTGTGTGTGTGGTGTGTGTGTATGTATGCATATGTGAGTGCGAGTGACAAATTAGCCTTTTTTGCATACACACTCACAACTTCGTCTTTCTAATATTTCGTCCATATTTGTTGATATAAGGATACGTGTACGTATATAGACTGAAAGCCTCCCTTCTCTTTTTTTCTATTTCTGACAATCTCTCTCTTTCTCTCTCTCTCTCTCTCTCTCTCCCTCTCTCTCTCTCTCTCTCGTTATCTCTCAAGCATACGCATGCAAACACGTCCATAAACACGCTAACTTTTTTCGTTTTGTCATACATGCCCCCGCCTACTTAACAAGGGGGACATATAATCTAAAAATTGACTATCTCAAAACTATTTAATCTCCGGGAAAAAATCATGGATATATTTCAATTTCTATAATTTGATATTTTAAACTAGGAAAGTATCAAATTCATTTAAGTAGGAGAGTCCATTGATTAAAATGGTGACAAAAAGATATCTCTTTCAGCGAAATGGTTCCAGATAAGTGGATAAGATAATGGATTCGGACCAAGAAATATTCAGAAACAAAGCACACTGTCCTTCGACTATAATAATGAGAAGTGCACTTCGTTCATGATTCCTTGTCTATAAAAAAAGAACATTCCATATAAAGGTAACAATTCTGCTGATAAAACATATTCCAGCTACAGTTTTAGCCAATGGACACTTCAACAGGTTCAGCAGCCTCTCTTCTAAAAAGAAGCATTTCATAGAAAATTTTAAAAATCTGTGAATTCTCTCAGTCAGCTATAGCAAACTAAACAAGTAAATATGACCGATATTTGCCAATTAAATGAACCAAGCTGTAAAATCTGCCGGAAACATTGCTGTATTGGAGACATTTCGACAAGTATCGTAGTCTTTATCCTGACGAGGAAAGATCCTTGAATCAACTACACCCTGTGCCTCTCATATGAGATAAATGTATTAGATTAAGCTTTCTTAACGTCAAAAAGAGATAATTAATCTGAAACAAATCAGAATTCTAAAAATTCAGTTCTGGAAAGGTTTCATTTGATTTGAGTTTCGCTTGACATTTAGCTTCAGTTCCTATGCTATTTGAAGGTGTGTCTGCAGTAAACAATTTTTTTCCTCAACTCTAATTTCAGGAATATTTGTTGAAAAGACAATACTGATCGTCACAGTGTTTTTTCCACACGTTTCGCAAGAAAGTGTAGCACAATAATACATATCAAAAAGCTGCTTTTTGGTAATGTATTAGACTGACTAGTGAGAATTTCAATGCATTGTGGATTAATTCGCTAGTAATGAAATGACTAGTGAGCACCCCAGTGTATGAAATATTTTGAATCATTACCTATGGGGCTTAAACATGGAATATAACCAAGAGACTGACCCTTGAACTGAGAACCATGCAACTTACACATTAAAAAAATCATGTTCAACCACACATGAAAGCAGTGCAGTATATTAAGGGAAAGCAAGAGTGTGAGACATCATATAATCCCTTAGAAAAACTCAAATAGTGATGGGCTGGGCATGTTGCAACGATTGCAAACAACCAGTTGACTCACGACTCACGACATGGGTCCCCGGAGAATACAAGATGGACAGACGAACTAGACAAGTCAAGAAAGTAGTGGCTCCGCGATGCCCATGACAGAAAGATCTAGCGAATCCTGGAAGAGGTTAATCTCCAGTGTTGGACGATCAGATGATGATGATGATGATGATGATGATAGTGGTGGTGGTTGTGGTGGTGGTGTTGGTGGTGATGATGATGATGATGATGATGATACGTGTGCTGTTGCAAATGAGTTAATCTGATTAGTTCATATAGCACCATATCTTTTCATTTTCTTTGATTTTCTGGTTTGCTCTACTAAGATTAGAGAGATCGTATTCTTTCTGCATCATTCATTGTACACCAACACTTAATCGAGAGAGAGACATCAAAATGCATCCAACCAAGCGATGTGGTCCGACCCTTGGAAATAAATGTACCTTTTCCCCTCCAAATTTGATATCTGTATTGAATAAAGCTTTTCTCTCGGTAAATGAGGGTGTTCAATTTTGAACAAGTTGGAATCAAATTGTAAATATTCAGTCCAAGAAAGGTTTCGTTTGATTTGGGTTGACTGTGAGCTCTTCAGGGAGTTCTAGGGCGATTTATGCGAGGCATATGCAGTGAACGACTCTTGTCTTGACTTTTCACTTGAAAAATGTTCTTTAGCAGAGCAATCCATCTCATGAGGGAAAAAAACGTTTACGTTATAAAGCTGGTCACATTCACCACGCGCAGAAATTTCAACATGGCCATGGACTTCTTAGCTCAGTATGGAAAGGGTAGAAGAGCACAACTGCGTACAAAATACAGGTTTCCCCTTATAACCTGAAAGTAGGATGTTCCCATAAAAGCTTTTTGTAAGCTGAAATGGCGTAAAGTGCAGAAGCAATTACCGTTAATTTACACCAGAAAAATTGTGGGCATTCCCGGAGACAAATTCTAACATTTCATGATCAGTATCTTGAGTTGTCAGAATTTAGAGTGTTTGGAAGCACGAAAGAAAGAGTGCACGCTGCTTCTATAATGGTTAATAGAAAAACAAAAAGGCTTGAAGCAATTTTTGATTATAACCCTTTTTCTTGGATGAGAAACACTAGCATAGATAAAACTTTCAAAAGACGCAGGCCCTTTATTTATTATTTACCTCTAACGCACGCGTGGCTGTGAATCAATTAGTTTTATCAATATATTTACCAACATATCCTCCTAGTTTGCAAGTTGTTTTTTTACCGATCTACACTGTTGAGAAAAAAGAGATTTCACTCTAACCATACAGATTGTACACGTAAAATTCTCCTGAAGAAGATAGCAGAATTTACATGATGAAACGTTGTAGTTCAATATCCCGAATAAGAAATAGAATGTTAGATTACCAAAGGAAATAGATATACACACGTTGGTATTTATAAAGTATAGTTGAAAGAATATCAGAACCGTGTGTATAGCACAAAATCAGCTTAGGTGATGACGAACTTTGATGCATTCAATTATTCTTAGCGATAGCTCAGTTTTACAGCCAACTTTGCAACAGAGGAGCTCTACAAAAGGTATTCCATCAGTGACATCGGGACTAAGATTGAAAATTATACGCCTTTTTTAGCAGTAGCAGTTGTAAATGACGATTTAGATTTTTGCGTAGGAGTGAGTCAGTTTGGGACCAGTAGCAGGTATTGTAATCGATGATTTGAATTTATGTAAGAAAGTGCATTAGCTGGAGATCAGTAGCAACTGTCGTAGTTAACGAGTTGAATTTTTACACCATAACGCATGAGCTTGAGATAAGCAGCAGCTGTTTTAGTTGATTTGAATGTTCGTCCGGCGATGCTTTGCTCATACCAGTGAGTTAATCCATAGATACCATTTGTTAACTGAATGTGGTCAATCTCATTTTTAAGTTTTAATTTCGAATTTCATAGTAATTTTAATACTTTGTTCTGTTTTTGTTTTCCTCACCCTGCTATTTAAAGATTGATCGGTTTGGAAGATTAAGAGTCCCTGTGAAATTTTGTTTCAAACTTGGAAAAAAACAGCAAAGAAAATGTATGGAATCTTGAAAATGGCCTTTGAAGAAAATGCTCTAAGTGGGGCTACGTTATTTCAAATGGCTGAAGCGCTGTAAAAAAGGGATACTGTCAATCACATATGATAAAAGAACAGGCAGGTGTTAGTTTTAATCAAGAACTTATATGGTTGAGTCAAGGTGTTCTTCTAAAATCAAACCACGTACACGTGTCTTGGTGTGTGTGTGTGTGTGTGTGCGTGTGTGTGTGCGTGTGCACCTGCTTGCACATGTTTGTATTAGTGTATATATTTATATAATGACGGATAGGTAAATATCTTTTTTCTCCAGAATCCAAGATTCTTCGAATGAGTAAAATGAAAACAAACCTATTTCAATGTATTATCCAAAGTTCCATACCCGTAAGCTTTTGTGAAAAGTTGGTTAGAAATGGAATGTTTCTTCTATCACAATCTTTCAAAATGAAGCAATACATTCACAGCTATTTTGTTTTGTCAATAATGAGTGAAAAGATAGAATTCATTTTAAAAAGTATCATCCTTTACAATGACAATGTATCATGCACTCAGTACAATGAGATCAGATATTCAAATTGGATATTTTGAAACATTCTCAAAACTCAAGCAATTTAGCCATTATATCAACGAGAACCATAAGTTCAGAGATGTACCCACCGCACGTGAAGGTAGTAGCAGGAAGTGCAGGACAAAAAAGCAAATTATCCTTTCTTTGGGTCATTTTATCTTCATGCTTATAGAGTATTGCAATACAGAAATGTCCCAAGTCTATTATTTTCAGTCAAAATTACCATACTCGAACATTTTATATCACTTCATATCATCAATAGTGTCACGTCTTCAATGACATAACATTTCTTCCTTCTATTTTCCATTCCTATTTCTACTATTTAACGTAAAGAGAGACCGTCTGACGGACGGATAAGCAGACTAAAAAGCGTTTAATTGAGAAATGTAGACAAATTTGAAAAAAAAAAGAAAGATATCGCCTCAAGTCAAAGATTTTTTGACAATGATCAAATTAATTTGTTTCATAAAGGTCGGTTTTCGTAGCTAAAAATGATCATCATTTTTATAAAAAATCCTGATTAGAATTTACCTTCTTCTTCTTTTCTTTACTCGCTTTCTATCACTATTTTGACTCGTACAGTAATTCTACTGTAAAGTGTAAACAGCGCGATCGGAAATAAAGTGTAAACCCACGGAGGGAGTGTAAGGTACACCCGACCGCCTCGAACCATTTGGCCGCAGGGCTCTATAGTTAAACAGAAGTCGAAGTCTTGACAAGAAAAAACAGAAAAATGGATTGAAGTTAAAATTCAATCAACATTTTAAAAATATCATAAATCATAAGAATAAATTAAAATCGAAAATCAATAAAATTTTCAATCATATTCTTCCCAAATAAATTCTATATTTTTTTGTATCTTTTTGTCTTCGAAAATTGGAAAATGATATACATGAAAATAACTAATAATCGCTACACAGGGAAGTTTGGGCTACTTCAGGCGAATACTTCAGATATTTTTTCGGATCCTTAACCAATCACACATCGTACATTTCAGCACATCAATCGCTCTACTCTAATGGAATGTTTTTACGTTGAGTAATTTTATGAAATAAACTAATCACACGAAGAAACAATTTAAAATTTAGTACTTTATATAATATAAGCACACACTTAATCACATCAATAGTGAGAGGTGAAAAAAAGAAAAAAAAAAGAAAAACTTCCTCGGTCTGAGTTTGAAGTCCATCTGACAATTCTATTTTCATGAGACTTCACCTACTTGCCATGACTCTGAAACTGCAAAATACCGTCGAAACAGAGCTTTTTTTAAAATATGAGTATGCATTTGTTTTCTGGGAATGCACACTTAGACTTCATGCAAAGCACCGAAGTTGTTTTTGTGGAATTCAACCTTAAAATTTGCGCTGCAGGCATATTCCAATAGGCTTATTTTCCGAGGTTTTAACCACCCGTCATGACTTCGAATCGAAGAATTACTGCCCTTGCCAAATTAAAATAACAACAAAAAAAAACTTTGACCACTCATATGTAACTACGTTGAAAAAAATAACGAACAAAACCTCCCCTGGTGATGCTGATTCAAAATGCACGGGTACTTTTATTTTCATAGATATAACTAATAATTTTTTTTTTTAAAATTTCAGATGAAAAAAAAAACACAACAAAAAACTTTTTTTGACTGACTTGTTTCCTGAGATCCCATAGAAATTGACGAACTCGTTTTTGTCAAATTCTACCTCAAAAAGTATGGTGCAAGCTAATTACAAGCTGCTGGATGAGAGTTTAGTTTAGCATGATAACTACATTGTAAATAGAACCAACCAATGAAAATTGATCATTTAATGAAAACTGACAAACTCTCGTGTGGCTGAAAAGTCAAAAAGTTTTTTTAGATATAAAATCAAAAGTAAAATAAAAAAAAGTCCTCTTGGAGTTCTAACTTGGTCAATCAATTTTATTTCCCGAGGCTCAAACGACTCGGCGATCAAACCGACATGACTTTGAACCAGACAGTTTCTGCTCAGGAAGAAATTGAAAAATAATATTAGACTTCCTTTAGCATGTGAGTAAATTCAAATAAATGATGAAAAAAAGTAATTCAAAATATGCATAATTTGATTTCATAGATTTAACTTCAATAATTTTTCCTGAAGAATCCTAAATAACATCTTGAAGTACAAATGTATGTGTTAGTACTTCATTATATATATATATATATATATATATATATATATATATATATATATATATATATATATATATATATATATATATATATATATATATATATATATATATATATAATTGCTGTTTGGATGTGTGTTGATCCAATAGTTTCACTCCTATCAAACAACCCAGAACACAGAAATATCTTTCTTTCCTCAATCTCAAACAGCATACAATGTATTCTGCAAGAAGATGGCTGGCAAGCCTCTGAAACATGCCCACGAGATAATGAAAAATTTCGGGCGGTGAAATAAGCTTGAATATTTTCTTGAATATTCTCTTTTCACCTTCCAATTGTCACTTTCATAAACATATTTATAGATATATGTGAGAAGATATTAGCTTTGACCAATGAAACATGTTGGAATAGATATCATTTCTAACTTTGAATGTGAATTTTCAATTTGTTATACTGGATCATATGTACATATAATCATTGACCGCGTAATATCACATAGAAACTCTTATGTGAAATGTTCTCCTGTTGTTACACGATTAGTGTATCATTTGAACTTTTCATCGTAAGTAGGAAAAACTATTGAATGAAATGGGGCTATTGGAGGAATCGAACCTGCAACCGATATGGTAGCCATTTCAACGTAACATTGCTCCAACCATTGATCCAAATGGCTGCTGGTAATGCAAAGGTCCAAATGACTGTTTTCACCCCGAAATCCCAGTTTTGTTTGTTCTCGGTCTATTCGTTTATTTCGATGAAACAGTTATATATTAGGCCTATTTCAATTTTCAGATAAGAGTTTCTACTTAACGCAATTTATTATCATTCTGTCAGATCATATATATCCTTTCTCTTCCTCTTTCTTTCTCTCTATCGGTCTATATATATATATATATATATATATATATATATACATATATATATATATATATATATATATATATATATATATATATATATATATATATATATATATATATAACACAAGTGTGTGAGCCGTGAGTGAGTGGGTGTGTGGTGTGTGCCGTGAGTTAGGTGTTGTTTTACATCTATGGTGCTCAATATTTTTTTTCAAAATAGTACTGGTATAATCGTTCTATAGCTGGTTATCAGAACAGATTTGTTTCACGGAGTCGATTTTTAAGTAGCATCGTAATAGAATTAGTCAAAATTAATTGGTTTCTCTTTTGTTGGTTGGTATTTTGGGTTTTGTTTTGTTTTTTTAATTTATTTTTTTGTATTCACGTTAATTTTCATTTCAATATTCAATTGTTACCGTATTTCCTAGCGTCAAGAGGAGCTGCCTGCTTCTCAAAGACTCAATTTTGATTTTGGCAATTTTATTGATAGAGAATAAACACAGAATTAGGATTTCACTGCTTCAATATACCTTAATATCTTTGTGGGCCAATTAGCTGTTTTATTCCTTTATCACATATGATCCCTAAATGTCAAGTTTGTTAGTTTTGTTTTACATGATCGTTCAACAAGTCCCTTGTTGAGTTTTTTGGGGCAGTAGAAAATACGATATATATATATATATATATATATATATATATATATATATATATATATATATATATATATATATACATATGTACATATATACATATACATACATATATATATATATACATATGTATATACATATATATATATATATATATATATATATATACATATGTACATATATACATATACATACATATATATATATATATATATATACATATGTATATACATATATATATACATATATATATATATATATACATATATATATATATAAACGAGCAATAGTTTCAAACAACAGCTAAAAGCTCAATCACAAGCCAAAATACATCTACAAAGCTTTTATACACACACATATATATATATATATATATATATATATATATATATATACATATGCACATATATATATATATATATATATATACATATATATATATATACATATATATATATATATATATATATATATATATATATATATATATATATATATATATATATATTGCACGATTATCTTTCTGGAAGAAACTGGTGGTAATAAGGAAGTTGGGAATTGCATTATACTGATGAAATATCAGAAAATATGCTTTGCAATCTGTTTTTGTCTATGTTCAATACTTCTCGAATATTCAACTAATCTCTAGGTAAAAATAAGTCAAGATAAGAATTGTCAAGTTTATCGTAACATCAAATCTAATTTCCACTAAGTTGCGTCACCAAACGTCACTGATGACGCAGGCAACATATAAGCATTGCTAATTATAATTAGAAAAATGACAGAGAATTTGTATCAGTGTTTTGATCAAAAAATGGATGACTTTCCAGTCTGAGGTTTCGATGGCTTCTTCCACTTATCGATATGAATTCATTACCAAACGTGGGTACTGAAAATTGTAGACAGCCTGATGCATTATGCAAGTATGAGCAAATACAAGCAAAGCAAAAAGCATCTGGTGTAAAAAAAATATCAAAGTCTCACTAGTCCTAGGAAGAAGGCTATATAATGCAACCTACCGATAGTCACCTACGGAGTAGAAATAGAGGATCCAACCAAAAGATTTAGCTTTAATCTGAGAACCAAGCAACGTGCATGCGAGAGAATCATGCTCAGGCTCACACCGAGAGATTTTAATAGGGCACAGTACATTAGAGAAAATACTGGGGTCAAAGATAACACAGAAACTGTGAGAACACTCTAACGATAATCGCTGGACATGTTTCAAGAATGTCTGACAGCTGCTGGACATCACCACTCACGACATGGATCCCCAGAGATCAGATGAGAACCCGTGGCCGATAGACAGTAAAATAGCGTGGCCAGCTTGACCAATTCTCAATGTACTTACTCCGCAATACAGATGATATAAAAGTCCGGCGAAGGTTTATATTCAATGATGGATACTAAAAGGATGATTATGTATGATTTTTTTTTTTATTTCTGTTGTGCTGCCAGGTATCTAAAGTCAAATCCCTCTTGCGCGCATCTGCTACGTGACTGATTTTTCTTCTTTCAAGGTTGTTTGGTGATTTTACAATGGCGTATTCAAATAGTACGCATGATATTTTGTTTTATTTTGATGGGAAACTGAATCAGGAACTTTTTTATTACTTTGTGGAGCCTTTGAGGAAAGAGCTCACCTGTAAATTACCAATGTACCAGTGGCAATCGTCTTTCAAACGGGGGCACTTAAAAAGCAACCACGATCTGGACAGCCTTAAACAATCGATTGAGATCATCACCGGATCATTGATAAGATACTAGAAACTGTTAATTAAAACTGTCAACGAAACTGTCGACATACCTTTATTTTGTTTATTTTTTTAGCTGGCCTTGATGCCTGATTGTTCATGTAAGTATGTATCACGCAAACAGGCCACACCATAGAGATAGTGAGCTGAAATTTCAAGATTCAATCTTTCATGTCCACAATTTTTTTCAGCCAGTGTCAGACTGTATTTACGTATTGAAAAAAAATCAGTAGCTGCCTTTTAGTGTCTGTCGTTTAATGTAAACTTTCTCTCTCGATTCTGAGCGTTGCGGAGCCAATACTTTCAGAACTTGTCTAATTCGTCTCACTATCTTATATTTTGCAAGTCACTGTTTCGCATTTGATATCAGTGGATCCATGTTGTGAATCCAAATGTCCAGGGTTCATCTGCCTTTCTTGCAACATGACCAGCCCATTGCCATTCTAGTTTTCGTATGGATTCTATGATGTTTTGGACCCCTGTTTCCCCTCGTATTGTGTGCCGTCTTGTAATCTCTCAATGTGATGCTAGGAATGAATTTCTCATGTTTTGTGGCTCTTAGTTTTAGGGGCAGTTTCATGGTTGAATACCATGTTTTAGCTCCATAGGTTACTATGGGGAATATGCATTGGTTGTAAGCCCGTCTCTTTTTCAAACCTTTAAATTAATTACCCCCAACATGGCATACTGTCAAAATACGTTGGTATGTGAAGATTCGTATTGAGAGACTTACCAGACCTGTCTTAAGTGACTTGTCTAAGTTTGAATTCGCCAAAATGTGTGCTTTGCTTGCTCACAGAGGATTAAAAAACAATTGTTTCACTGCGTGCCACGAATTGGAGGAACAAATTCGAAATTGTCTGATGTAAGAGGATAAAGAAACACAATATTTCTATTCAAGCTACACTCTAATTGGAATTGACTATTTGTCTAAATCAGAGTTCGAACCATTGTAAAAATCAGGACCTCAAATGCTGATTTTTAAAGTATGTGTTTTTGTCTTGCTTGAAATATTGACCCAGAGCAATCTCTCTTCTCGAATACACGCCATCAGCAAATATTAATAGGTATCATTTAGTGTAGTATATTCAACATTACATCTAGAATTCAGGGGGAGATCTTATCCTTTTGTCATAAGAATATTAGTTAGGATGATAAAAGAAATAGAGATGAATTTAATCAGCATGAAAATAAGTTAATATTCTGTCTGTCACACTTTAAGAAATGAAAAGTCGACGTTGAAAGGATTTGCAGTGTGGAAGGTCTTCTGAAAATGGAATCAGAACCCCTAATGCGGCAAAAAAAGAGCTAGAGAGAAGGGGGATGAGAAACTTGGTAACGGTACGCAAGAAAGGTGAACGCTGTAACATAAAGATATTTGTTAAAGGAGATCAGCTGAACTCGGCTGTCGAGAAAAGAAAAAGGAAGAGAAATTATGATGAGATGGATTTTTAAACGAGTGTGTGTGTGTGTGTGTGTGTGTGTGTGTGGGTGTGTGTGTGAGTGGGCTATTTGCTTGAGTGCCAAGGATTATCGTTTCAGCCAATGCTTATAATTTATTTTTCTCGTACTACTGTTTTTTTTTTTAGATTACCATTTCTAGGTAGTATATCGTTAACAAAGCAACGGATGATTTTCTAATAATCTTGTTCCAGCATTAGGGACGGTAATGATTCCTTCATTGTGGAAATTTGCGTCTTTTTCAATTAGAATTTCCCTAATTTCGGTTTCTTCCAATTAAAATGCAAATTACGGGAATTTCAATTTGATTTAGAAAACATTTTTGCGTAATGCGTTCTCCGGATGGTGAAAATAAATAATTGTGGCAGTAATAGCCAAATCCAATGAATGAATCTATTGATCAGCTTCTATTCATTTGCAAGAGACGAGGGCGGTTTAGATATGTGTTCTCAGCCCCATAATTATTCAATCTGTTTCATGCCTTAATCATTTTTTAAATTCATTTTTATTTTCATTTTTCTTCTCGTTCTTGTTCTTGTTCTTGTTCTTCTCTCTCTTCTTCTTCTTCATCTTTTTCTCCTTCTCCTTCTTCTTCTTCTTATTATTATTATTGCTACTACAACTACTACTGCTACTTTTTCTACAATTATTATTATTATTATTATTATTATTATTAGGAATCTCACACCAGTTGCCTGGTGGTAACTGCTGGGGTTTGAGTGACAGCAAGTCTCCTCAAGTCTCCAGCCCTCCTCTCCTAGTACTAGCAGGTCGCAGTAATTCTGCGATTTACAGTTTCACACCGGTTGCCCAGTGGTTATCGCTGAGGGCTGAGTGACAATAAGTCTCCTCAGGTCTTCAGCTAACGTCTCCTCCCTCGTTCGCATATCATGACAGAGCTACAATTCGTTGCAGTACTTATATCTCTAGCACCTTCCTCAGTACCCGTGCAGTTCCCAGTAGTGCTGTGGTCTGTACGGTCTCTATCCTCCCCCTAATCCCGATCTCCTCCAGTCTCTCCCTCAGCGTTCTGGGGATAGTTCCTAGTGCTCCCACTATGACTGGTACTACCCTGGTTTTCATGTTCCACATTTTCTTTAACTCCCTTGCTAGGTCCTGGTATTTTTCCCTTTTTTCACCCTCCTTCTTTTTTACTCTATGGTCTGCAGGCACAGCCACGTCTACTATTTGGCAGGCCTTCTTTTTTTTGTCTACTATTACTAAGTCCGGCCTTCTTGCCTGGATGAGGTGGTCAGTTTGGATGTCAAAATCCCACAGTAGTTTGTGGTTGTCATTCTCCAAAACTGCCTTATTATTATTATTATTATTATTAGTAGTAGTAGTAGTAGTAGTAGTAGTAGTAGTAGTAGTATTTCCAATCTAACTTTTTACGATGTCTCTGTTCGTTCTCTATACCATGTAGCTGGAGATCATTATCAAAACTGTCTTGTTTTACAGAGCTGAGAAAGCACTTCATTCAAACAAACCTGGTAGTTTCAATAACAAACGGTAAGTGTAGTAGTAATAATAATAATAATAATAATAATAATAATGATGATGATGATAACAATAATTAGAAGAAGAAGAAGAAGAAGAATTGCCGTGTCAGTCACACTTGAACCCAAACCAGAGGAAAGCGATGACATCATGATAAGAGAGAGGTTGAGAGGATACAACTTTTGTCGGCGAAGTGGAGCGACTGATCATAGATTAGCAAATAAATAGTTGCCCTGAATAAAAAATTTTGGAACGAAACTATCTTGTGGCAAAGAAAAGCCGAGCAACTGTAGGATTAAACTCCACTCCTACTTCTATTCATGCAAAACAACTTTTGTTTTGCGTATATGATTAATCAATTCGTAGTTGTTGAAGACTTGTTAGTTTATACCGATCGGTATGAGGGCTGCCTAACAATCAGTCGGTAGAGATTTCAAATCACGGTAAGGGAATGTTGATTTTATTATAATTGTTTAACTTGACGGTACCTACAAACAGTGAAGAGATTAAGTCCTTAATTTTGGTGAGGATTGTTCTTGTTCTTCTTACGGTAGAAAAACAAAGCCAAGTCCAAACTTGGACTAAAGATTGAAAGTAAACAAGACACAGCAGAATTGTGAATGCCAATAATGTGGAAGCAGGAGTGACACAAAGAATACAGCAGATTAATCATGGAGCACATAATTAGACATGACAGGGTAGCAACGGGCAACTGTGGAAACACCTGAGTTTTCATCATATATCATCAAAAAGCTTTACCTTTTCTCTTTTAGCCAAGACAGATTTCAAGAAAAAAATCCGGATCAAACTCATGTAACCATATTTAGAAATCTAAAACAAAGAAGAATTAGTGGGTCATATTGTTGATGTGATTTAGCCAGAAGACCAGAAGGTGCAAGTTAAAGAGAGAAAAACGTTGGAAAGATATCCAGACATAGTCGAATAACCTAGAAAGCTTGTAGGATATAAAGGTGACAGCTGTACCCACTATATTTTAGTGTTTGGAAGAATCCAGCCTTGCACAAAAGTTGTCATTGCTGGAAATCTGATGAAGATAAAAAATTCTCCATAAGACGGCATTAATAAAATTAGAAAGAATCCCGTAGAGAAAGCCAGAGTATGGAGTTACTTACAATCACTGGAGTACTAAGGAACAATTCTACCATTTCTCAATTTTCTGGCAAAGTTAAGATGTTTTACCACTTTTTCAGTTAGGGAAACACTTGAGCTTTGCCTGGGAATAAAAACTCTTTCACACTCCCTGTTGGGACAGGGACTGGCATTCTTTCCTATTTTCTGGCTAATAAGTGACAGTAGCAGCCATCTGAGGTTTGGTGTTTGACATCGGCTGCCCTCATGGTCAGTCAGTTTTATTGCGTTTGAGCATTACGGTGCAAATTTAATCTTAATTTGTCACCATCAGACTATTTTTCGTTTTCTCAAACGCAGTAGTACAAATGGTCGCGAGGGATCCATGTTGTGACTCACCATCTCTAGCGTTTGCCTGATATTCTTGTAACATGACATGTCCATTATAATTTTGGTTCGCTATTTTTTTCGAGACTCTGGTATGTCAATCTGTTTTGTCATCTTTTTTCCCATAATGTTCAGCCTAACTTTTTATTCGAAAAAAAGGCCAGTGTTGGCCTCACCCGCTGACAAAAAATATCCACCATACATTCAGTCTCCGTTTCTAAAAGCTTTTGCTTTGAAATAATGGTTATGATACACTGAGACCTACGAAAAGAAGTCGAGGCTAGCAAAACGTGATCTGCATTAGTAGAGAAAAAAAAGAAAATTCAGTCATATATACATCAAAATCCAGGAGCAATAGATATTGAGATAAACGCATAGACTATTGTTACAACAGGGAGGTGGAAATTGAATGGTGGTGCCCAACTGTGGAGTCGCGAGTGAATAAACTAATAATTTTCAAAATGACAGGCTCCAAGTTGATATATATATATATATATATATATATATATATATATATATATATATATATGGTTAAAATATCAATGTCGCGTGGAAATTTGGTCAATTACAATAGTCGACAGATCATACACTATAAAAAAAAGCATCAAACGAAATAAGATTTATAGGTCTTTTTGATCATCTTGTATAGCGAAACAATGGTTAACAATTAAAATGGACCTAATTTCAACATATCCTTGATATATATATATATATATATATATATATATATATATATATATATATATATATATATATATATATATATATATATATATATTGTGATTCAAATCTGTAAACCTTTCAAAAAAATATATATATGTATATATAGGTGTGTGTATACATTGAAAAACAGTCCACACACATCAATATGGCCACCCACGGGGTTTTCTATGGAAACTCAAGCTTCTGACAACTAAAAGGTACATACATGCTACTGAAGATGGAAACTGTTTCTAAACATTGTATAGCATACTGGGAATCAATTAATTGACTCATGATAGTTTCCGTATACTTTTACTCCTGAGTTTGTTTTATTCCCAATAATTTATATATATATATATATATATATATATATATTACAACGATATATTGGTTCTATGAAACGATATCATAAGCAAAATATCCAATTACGGTTGAATCCACTGATAACAGCTAGCAGAATTGTCTCAAAATACTGAATTCGCTTCCGGAAAAGGATCTATATTTGAAGAGTATAAGGAAATTTCAACAGGCCCAGCGAAAGTGTTCATTGTTACGACCAGTTAAGAAAATCAAATAGTACATAATCTCAGTAAGTATATTGACATACTGGTTAAAGACTGGCTACGTTTGTTTTTTTTTCATGGCTTCATCTTATGTTTTTCTGTTTACTGCCCGACTGTTCCTTAGGATGTATTACTGCGAAGTTAATACGTCGGTGCTAGATTTCTCCAATGGTTCATACATTTTAGAACATAATTTTGATCTCAGTTTAGTTCAGCGTAAATGTTCAGTTTATGAATTTATAACAGCTATGTTGTAGAACCACATATGTGACATGACTGAGGCGTGTATATATAATAGAAAATTTGTTCGTGAACTATTGTGTTTCGAAGATACTGGGAACTAACTCCTCATAACATGCAATACTGTTGTTTATGAAACCGCTTATTCAAACACTCAGATTCTTGACAAAAGACTGAGAATTAAAACAGCAGTGCTCTGTAGATTGTTTATGACAAAAGACCAACTGAAACTAACTGGGTGCCTACAGGCCTTGTTAAACTTCGCTTAAACTCTTCAAATATAGATTCTTTTCCGGAAGCGAATTCAGTATTTTGAGATAATTCTGCTAGCTGTCACAAACTTGCTGATTCATTCAAAAGAAGTGGTGTTCCCTCATCTAAAGTTGGATATGTTATGGGGCCCAAAGAAATCCAGTTCTTAATAGGTCCGCTATCACATGATTATCAGAAAGTCATGATTGAATGTGTTGATTGCTTTTGGGGGGTCAACAAATATTCCACATGTATATTTGAGGAATGACAAAATGTTGCAGCAATTTGTGACAATCCATCTTTGTAGACAACGTATTTCTAACCCAACGAATTTGAAAATAGAGAACAGATCTGGTTAGTCATTTGATATAAGCTGTCACACGACCAACGTTCTTTCAGTAGTATGCTATTTGCAGGTGATCAATTGAAAAAAAAATTGGAGATAGGTTACTCCTTAAGCTCTAGTTGGTTGGTGATCACTAAAAAAATTTTGAGAAAAAAAAAAGTTACTTGAACTCATTTTATCTCAAGATTGTACAGACAAATAATTTCTCTTCCCCTCTCCCTCTCTGCCTCTCTCTCTCCCTCTCTCTCTCTCACTCTCTCTCTCTTGATACATATATATATATGTTCAAAAAGGACCAATTTAGTATACACTTTTATTGTAAATTCGACCCCCCACAATAAACCATTTTTTCAGAGGAAGATTTTCAGAAAACAATATTGCCTCCTCTGTTCAATTAGCAGACACATGGGACTCTCCACCGGAAATTATCCTTACAGCAAAGACAAAAAAATACATTTAAAAAGAACGTGGATAAATTTGGGAAGAATTGGGAGATTTTGTATGACAATAAAAAGGCCTGGAATCTAAATAACCATCAGGGGTCACAAACTGGAGGGAAATTGAAAGCCAGGGATCCAGGGGAAAGGATCCTGACTGGAAATCATCTTTTAGTGAGTATCTTTCTAAAATCTGGAGTGGGGATCTTATGGATGAACAGCTCAGTTATCGATTCTTTTAATTTATGTTGAATGCACGCCATCATTACCGTGCGTGTCGTTTTCTAAGTCTTTTGTTACATCCTTAGTTTGAGAGAAGTCCAATCTACATTCAAGAACAATTAACTTGTTTTTGTTTACTTTGAAATCTGGACATGATCATTTAAGACAATAGATTTTAGGGCGATACACAGACCAGTACAACAAGACCTATTGTATTGGATTATATCGACCGCAAGATAATGATATTTGGCTGCTTGGGTTAGTTTCTGTAAAAGGAGTGCAAGGAAATCATAGAGCTTTTAGATTTTACGATATCTCCGACCCCAGTTTTTCCTCTAATATACAGCGCTGTCTTGTGATCTCTCCATTTGAGGTTGAGTGTGATTCTCTCACGTGCATGCTATATTATCCTCAATTCTGGGGTCAATCTTCTGGGAAGCATCCATTTCTAGCTCCATAGTTGACCATCGGAAGGATACATTTGTTGTATACCCTTTTCATGGTTAATCGAATTTTCTTGCTCTTGAATGTTTAGCTTGCTCTATTAACACTTTGCCAACTTACACTTGATTTATTTAGAGAATCTTTTCGAGATTTGTTTTCTTATGTAGATTGGTCTACCTTTCCTAGCTTATCTATCCCTCTCCTGATTTTCAAGTCTTTGTCCTCTACTTGTTCGTTGTACATGACATTTGTTCTCCTGAAGTTCCCGTGAAGGTCTACTTTCTCACTTTCTAGCTGTCTTTATTCGCATTGTTTGGCATTCTTAAGAGATCTTGAAGATTCCCGGTAGAAAGGAGATGTCGTCAGCAAATCTGGTTGCTTATGTATTTGCCGTTCATTCTGATTTATTTGTCATGTCTCAAGACAGGCTGTGAAGAGTTTGGGTGAGCTGGTATCGACTTTAGCTGAAAATGCTCAAAATCTTTATGTAATCTGATAAAGAAACTGCTATGTCGGTGAAACACATCAAATGGTACAATTTACAAATATACATGAAACGGGCAAATTAGATGTTCTAAAAAAAAATACGTCACCAAAATAAAGGATTTTCATCCGCAGCATACAGTTGTTTGGGGCTTGTCATCGCCGAGCTTTGCAAATTCGTGCAAATGTTCAGAATGACTTTGATTGCGCCAACCTCCAACATCTCTTTGTGGCATTCATTTTTAGAAAGTTTTTCCATCTTGTGTCGGTTTTTTTTCTACTGCATTTGGGAACCATTTGGTTAAATCTTTGCTCGATTTGTTGCCATATCTTTGTTTTCTAAGCATCGAGCCTATCTCCATGTTTGTCTCTTGATGATATCTTTCACTATAGCCCGCTGTCTTGTCTATGATGATCTTTATCCAGTCTTGAGAATTATTCCTAGCATTGCACTTCCCATTGATCTCTGTGTGATTCTTAGTTGGTTTTTGATGGTTTCGTCACTTTCAATGTTTTGCATCTGTACGAAATAACTATTATTATGCACACATATGTATGAGTGTTTGTGTGTGAGTGTGTGTGTGTGTGTTATTCAGATATGGATATATTATCAAGTAAAATGATCATAAACTGCGTTATATCATATTAAAACTCAAATTTGGAATGGCCTCCCATCATTACGAGATGATCGTATCATTTGGCCTAGAAAACATAAATATGAAATAATCATTGAAAAGAAAATGAGGCTGCTACGAGGAGAAAACAGATAGAGCATCTTTATTTTAAGCAACCACTGTATTGGTTTGATCTCCTGTAGCAGCCTCATCTTCTTGGGTTGTTTATTCTATTTACGTTGTTAAGGCCACATAATACTTTCACCACGTAATAACGGGGGTATTTCAAACAAGAGTTTTTAAATATGATATAATGCAATATATATATATATATATATATATATATATATATATATATATATATATATGTATATATATATATATATATATATATATACACATATATATATATATATATATATATATATATGTGTATATATAAGAGGATGAAATTACTGTAAATAACGACTCAATGAAAATCAGATATAATCATATTTTCATCGATCTAATAGAAGTTAGTGAAATATGAATAGCTTGTTATGTTTCCTTTTTTATGTAAACATTTTCTTCTTCATATTCACAGGTGTTTTCCTCGCGTTGCTACAGCTGAAGAGGAATTCGATTTCTTGTCGTTTTGGCAATCTGACAAATAAGGGAGACAAACTGCGAGAACAACAGTGACTAATTCAATTGACACTTTTTATTGATATGTATCAATATTGATATTTGTTATCGTCAGCAGTAGTATTTACCGCTTTATATGAATCTATCTGGCTTTGAAGCGATGTGATTTTATTGAAGAAATCTCTTTTTATGAATATAAATAGTCATACATCCATATATATGCAAAACCATCTATACACACAAGCACACATACGCATACACACACACATATTTATATATATATATATATATATATATATATATATATATATATATATATATATATATATATATATATATATATATGGGAGGTTTTATCAGTGATCCAACTTTAAGGATAGAGGGTTAGAATTCAAGATCATGTAAATTTTATGCAACCATATTAGTCACATATGAACAGTGCACTTAGAAAGATTAGTATTTAGCAGTAGTAATTATTGGCATCCTGCTCTAACCTCATTTGCGTATTAATCCCTATCTCTTATGCAAGCAGTATCGTTTCTAAATATAATGAATCGTTTATGAAGTGAAACATTTACGAATCCGTATACAGATTAAAGGAAATCACTTTTTATATGTATCGTGCATCAAAATGTATTTTACTGGCATCTTTTCATAATCCCTTCGTAATTCGCTTTTTCTTTCTTCTTTTTTCCATAATTATCAGATTTAGAATCGTCCAAATACGAAATCGTCAAGAAAATGGTGGCATACTTTTTCAAACACCCCGTATAAAATGAGAATATTTTTCTGAATCCTAGTTTTATCATAATCTTGGGAATTGTATGTTAGCAAAACTCTCTTGCTGGCAATCGACATAGCTATCATTGTGTGTGTCATGAATATGCTTTTGACAGTTAATAACTATTTGACAATTACTGCGTTTCATCCTATCATACGTTCCTTTGTTTTCATCACAATCATAGGGCTCTTATATTCTATTCAATATGACGAGAGATGGATCAGACCATAGCAAATAACAAAAGGATATCAGAATATTGCAGGTAGAAAATAACTATTTTTATACAAACCAAGAGAATATTGTATACACATGTTTGCATATATATATATATATATATATATATATATATATGTATGTATGTATCGAGATATATATGTACATGTACATATATATATATATATATATATATATATATATATATATATATATATATATATACACATATATATATATATATATATATATATATATATATATATATATATATATATATATATATATATATATATATATATAATGGGTTACCAACACACGGATAAAAAAGCATCGGCAATATCCCTGGTTGATTTATAGCAACTAAACGGATATCTATTTCCTTTTATGTGAAAAAAGGCAAGCAGTGGCCGCCAACTAAACAAGGAAAGTATAAAAGGAGAGATATAAAAATAGATCAAAAGGAAAGTTCTCCACTGAAGTAAATAAACCCTCAACAATAACGTCCTACAGAGAGGTCCATTCGATCGAAAAAGTCTAAATTGGGCAGAAACGTAAACTTGTCTGTGTAGCGAATCCCTAATTATAATTTTAAGCTTTCCTATTATTCAACTTAGTGCTTAATTTGGGATGTGTCAAATGTTTCAAGAGTTCCTAGAGAAATAAATCCATACATATACATAACATGTAAATGAACTATGACTAATTGCAACATTTCCCCAAGAGGGGATATTCACTAGAAGATTTAAAAAAAAACAAATTGAAAGGTCACTGTAATACCAAAAGAAGAAACCTTAACATTTTCAACAAAAAAAATAACAGAATACCTCTCATTACCACCATCCATAACACACAGTCCCACCCATTTCACATATGATTAATAAGAGATGGTATATACTTACACGCCAAAGAGAACTCAAGAGACATTCTTAGAACAGCATGCTCGAAAAGATCGAAGACATGATTAGCAGTAACTTAATAACGAGCTACTAAAACCTGTATAACCTCATTTCTGAATCCTTGACAGCCCTGCAACAAAAGAAGTAGTCTATGCTGCAACCACCTTAAGAACCACAACACCTTCACCAGCTGTACCACCAACAAAACTTTGCACATCTACTATAATTCTAAGCAGAGAAGCAAAAATGTCATCAACCTCCTGGAATGCAAGTCTGAGTGGTGATTCGACATCAAACGATAACTATGGGCACAGAATTACATCATTCAATCATCCTAACTCTCTCCCAGTAGAACAACATTTCCATACCTCCACCCACATTTTCAACACAGATCGTAGACTTACCATCATTGATTTGTTTCTAAAACACACCTTCCAGCGAGACTAAAATTCAAAATGTATATGTAGATTGATATCTTTAGAACTCTCTCCCTTAACAGACCCAGCACTAAAATTAGCTGCCCTAACCACACCGATCTCTAAAACTATAATCTCCTTACTCCTAAATCATTATTCTTTAGACTATACTCCTACCCAGGCTCAAACAACTCTCATATACTCTTATTCATCGAAATACTTAATACTCATCCACATATAATTAATGTCACAAACTTATCTTACCGTATCCACATTCAATCCCTCTTTGTGTATATCCCCAATTGAGAACTAATATAGTCACACAGACCCTTACCTATATGAAGTAATATATGGTGCTTCACTTGTAAAACCAAAGGCCATCAATTTTTTTCCGAATTCTATTTCACAACAGGTATTCGATCATACATGAGAAGGCCCTCTTTGAGACACTATCTTGATCAGCATTCGAGAAGGACTCATCTCCAGTTTGCTGAGTAGCCAAACAGTCTAACACTGACTTACTATCCAGCTCTGCAGTATCCATAACAACTGATGGTTAAGAATACTATTCCCTCTAACCAGTACAATCAATAAAATACCCATAACTGCTGATACTACTTCCAAAAGGATATTTAGCCATCCCACCACGATACAGGACAGAGCGCCCAGGAATCCTCTTTCTTGATTTTCATTCTTGCTTTCAAATCAAAACACTTAATACTAAATTTGTTTCCAACAGAAACCTTTTAACCGCTAAAAGGAACACATGTGCAACTTAAGACAGAAACCCTCCCAAAACATGAACATCATACTAGTTATTTTATTTATGAATTGATTAATTAGTTAACAAATAAAATCTCAAGATACTTTTACCCCCGAAACTGTCTCATTTGCCATTGTTTATATATATATATATATATATATATATATATATATATATATATATATATATATATATATATATATATATATATATATATAATTGAATATTGGTGTCATCTACGAACAGTTGTTATGTTGTATAACAACTCTTCCGTGTTCCTATAGAATATCCATTATTCCATCCAGTATCACAAGGTAGGATTGAAACCTTTGCTTCGGACCCAGAGACTGTTATCTTCTTTCTGCCCTTCTAAGAACAGGGCATTCAGTAAGGTTGAATCTAAGTGATATATTCACTCATGCAGAATTCCCAATCTACCGGAATGCTCTATTCCTAAGTTGGAAGAGCATTGCATAAGCTTATAATAAACTATTTACCTCAATCAAAGAGTGCTCATCCCTGGATAGAAGAGCGTTAGTTATTATAATAATCAAATAATTGTTTCATCAACAGACCGCTGTTTCGTTGAATTACAACTCTTCAGTGTGATCATCGACTATCCATTATCCCATATATATATATATATATATATATATATATATATATATATATATATATATATATATATACAGAGGGTGGGAGAGAGAGAGTGTGTGTGTGTGTGTGTGTGTGTGGAGAGAGTGAGAGGTGGAAATTCATTTATATATCTGGATAGATATGTATATTAGTTACACATGAAAAAAAATCCCTTATGTGTGAGTGTGCGCGCATGTGTATGTGTGTGTGTGTGTGTGTGTGTGCACGGAATTATATGTGCATATATTCATATTTAAAAAGTGTTTTGTTTTTTGGTGGTTTAAATATCGATCATATCCATGTATATTTCGGCACTTTACCGCTTTGAAGGATCAAGATTTTTAAGATTAAACTTTTTTTTGTAAGCGTACAAAAACGAACTTCAAACTTTAAAAAAATTGGGAAATTTTCTGATTGTTAAAATCTAGGTCCCCCAAAGCGATAAAGAGACAATATTTTTGTCTATGTGTTAATTCTATTGAAATCTAACTGTCACTTCATATCTACCCACGTATCAATTTCAGTCAGTTCATATCTTTAATTCACAAGATGGATCAATATGCCAATGGCCTGACACGTAGCCATTATCTGAATTTCGATCTGGAATTCTTGCTGTATGATTTCCGATCTATATGGAAATATCACTGAATTAAGTGCATTGTTAAGGAAGAGATAGTGAAGAAAAAGAAGCATTTTGTAAAATATAGTACTTATGCACATTTACATACATAGACATAATACCCAGGAATCATTAGATTAACGCACACATGGATATGTTTGTAGATAGAGTATCGTTTCAGCAAGTACCTTTATCTAAACTGTATTATACGCCGTGATGTACATAAACGGCGTTTGCTGCTCGCGTATGTCTTTGATTCGGTGATTTTTACCTCGGAATAATCGAGAATTTTCATTTTTCCCGAACGTTTATTCATATACAAACATACATATACAATATGTACATATTCACACACACATATATACAAATATATGTGTGTGTGTGTGTGTGTGTGTGTGTGTGTGTGTGTGTGCTTGCATGTATGTGCGTGTGTGTGTGTGTGAACGAGAAATTGAAGGAGATACCATAAAAAGTTCATTGCATGGTATCATATTTCGTCCGGGTAGAATGCCAACGAAATAGAAGCCTAATATCTAGAGTACTGTCATTTCCAGAAATTAATAAGTTTCCACTTTGAATATATATATATATATATATATATATATATATATATATATATATATATATATATATATATATATATATAATGTTATCATTATACAGGTAGGTAAATAATAATTAGTTAATGATCATCGAGGTTTGCACCAATGCAGACACCACACCATTCTAACTGCGGTTTGCCTCTGGTAGTTTTTATGTATTCTTGAGGTTAGCTTATTTTTTGAGGTACTTTAATTCAATTAATTACTTCAAACTTCGATATGTATATGTTCAAAATATATTTTTGTAACGCATATACTATATAAGACTTCATTAAGGAAGTTGGTCGTGTCACAATCGTACAGTTAGTAATCTCAGTACCAAAAATGAGGATACTAATCAGAATATTTGATAAAACACCAGCAATGCTACTTTTCTTAGAATATCAGACAACTTGACAAAGGACAAAATTTATACCAAAATGTTAACTAAAATTACGATCATATATATATTGAATAATGAGGGAACACTACAAAGGCTTAAGTGTAAGTACGTTTTTCAAAATCTGTAGCATTATGCTGGAAAAAAAATTCACACATCTTTCAAAATAATCAATTTCATTGTCAGTTTTAAACCCGTTGCTCCACTATCTATTACATCAACTTAACATTATGTGAAAGAGAATTTCAAATCTAAATTGGACTATTACCTATGACAGCCGACTGATTTAGTGGGCCATACTGGACGCTAAACAATCAAGATTATGATACCATTCAGCGAATGTCACATCGAGTTGAAGTCAGTACTTGTCCGACCTGATTATACAACATGTCAGCTGAGTCTTTGAGTGTATAAGAAGTGCAGAATCCAACTCGATGTAGTCAAAGCTCAACAAGTAGAGGAAAGGAGAACACATGAATCTTATTTCTATTATTATTAGGACCATCCTCATCTTGTTTGTTTTTCATACAACGTTTCGGCCATTGTACTCTACAGTCTTCATCAGGTATCATCCGGTAGTTGTGGGGGAAGTAACGGACCGAACCCCTTCATCTAACCGACGGGGGTATATTGACCACAATCCCCTCTTAGTATTAGTAGTATTGTTATTGTCTTACATTGGGATTGAACTTAGAACCATCAGATTACTTGCAGTAATTTTGTCTGATTCCGTAACCACTACGCTATGTGTCCATGTGTATGAAAAACAAGCAAGATGAGGATGGTCCCAAAAATAATAGAAATGATAATGATACCTCATCTCAAAAATTCAGAGATATACATGAATCTTACTTTATAACCTTTGCAACCCTTTGAGAGAAAATAAATTCCCTTCTGATATAACTATCGAAAAATTATGTTGAATGGATCAAAATGAAACAAAAAGACAACAGTAAGGAGTTTAATCATTCTAAATGATCTTTGAATATTATTGACCTTTCTCAAAACCATACATACTATCATTGCGATGCTAATCAGTAAATCTTTGGAAAAATGACATTTCTTAATCTTAGAATGTAATATCCACGATATATATCGAAAGCCGAACAACGAAGATTAGGATATGTCAAAATAACATGGAATAATGAGAGGTCTGAATCACAAGTCCAATGTGTGTACGGGAACAAGTTTGAATTTCAAGAACTTGGAGATACAGTTGGTCTTTAAAAGACGTGTCCTCAACCAGTGCATCTTTCCAAAGGTAACCTATGGAAAAATATCGATATAACGAAGGAATCAACTCTCAAAATTAGGGCCATGTTACGTCCACAAGAAAATCGTATAAACATCACTAGAAATATGACAAAACAATGCAGCATATCGAAGAAAAAGCAGATGTCAGGGAAATCATAGAGTCCGTAAGAAAACAAATGACGTTGGCCGGGCTCTGTAGCAAGGTTACCAGAAAACCACTCGAAATCGCATCCTAAAACATGTATCATTCGAGATCATGAATGGAATACTGACCGGCAAAATGTAAGACGGCGTGATGATCTGGACTATTTCAGTATGTTTGAGCAACTTTACGCTCAAAGGGGTACAACGCAGACCACGAGGAAGGTGCATGACCAGCAAATCATAACTGATGATGATGATGATGATGATGATGATGATGATGATGATGATGATGATGATGATGATGATCCAGTTTACGCAACTTTCTCGACTATCAGTTGCATGGGGCAGCCATTGCAGCTTTTGATTTTTCATCCGTATTCTTGTAAAATCCTAAATTCAATGACCACCTCGGATGTCTTTGCAATAGCAACCTTTACCAGCAGACGTACGCAGGCAGACCAATGTCTCGCTTGGATGAATCAGCGTCGTTTGTGCATGGAAAATGTGTGTCTGGCTTCACGCCTCGATGCTTCTAATCTTATCTAGTTCGTGTGTAAAGATAATTGTGCTCAATGGAGCGTCTCCCAGGTGAGCTGACAAAACTCTTTATCGGCTGCCCAACCAAATATCTCCTTCTCCCCGATACCTGATTGTAGTCAGTCACGCGTTGAATTAGTAAAATAGGAAGGACAACATGTACATTGAGGTGTTCAGACTGAAGGCTGGAACAATATTGCAAGAAGAACAAATCGAGCAAAATCCATCACGACCAGAAAATAGACATCGTATGCATGTTGATATTTTCAGAACCACGTTTCAAGACAGAAAACTAGATTTCGACCTGTGCATGCGTAATGCTGTGGTGAAACACATCCAAAAATCAAGTTACCATTGATCCCCTCACTGGATGTCTGAATAGTAAAGACCATGTAAACTTTCCTGGATCATTATTAAAGTGTAAGGGTCTCAAATCTCATAAACTGAGGTTGGACTTATCTGTTTCTATTTCATTTCATATCCATGCAATTTGGGGTGAATAAAATCCTTATCTCATTTTATTAATAGGTGCTGTTTCCTTTAAAATACATCGTCATCAGTTGAATCTTTTGATTACTATGTTTTGGACGGTTGGCCCTCCAGCCTTTTAAGTGTTGTTGGAGTTTTTTTAGATGAAGTGTTGTCCTCATTTGACGAATCTGTCGAAGGTGTATGATTAACCTTCTGGTTTTTAATACATTTCAATGGGTCATTCGTATGGTTTTATTAGTATTGTTTGAAATTATACTGTGCACAGATGTTTATTTGCATATCATTTAAATAAACATTGTCATCAGTGATATTTCCTCAAGTTTCATCGGATCGCATCTCTGGTGGCCTCCCCAAATCGTGTCAAAAGTTCTGAGGTGAGGTTGCGGTATCATTCGGGGAAGCAGTGCAATTAGGGAGGAATGGTGTTGCCTGGAAACAGTCCGTTGATCAATCATCTCAAAACCCGGACAGAATAATATGAACATTGATTGGAAGCCAGACGCACACTTCGTGTGCAAGCAACTGTAGTTCATCCAATCAAGGAGATATCCGGTAAAGGTTGTTGTCACAAAGGCCTCCTTGTTAACTCATTGTTTTTGCATTGTGTTGACGACTATCGTATATTCTTCTAAGTCAATTTCTCTTAATAATCCTCAGAGGCAAAAGGCACCGAGAGATGTATGGCATCCTCATGATTTTCCAATTAGTTGATTTATAGCGTGTTGGTAGTCTATTGTCGAATAGCCACATTTTCATCTAGAATACCTCTGTGTCTATTTGTAATCAGTTGCGGGAATAGTTCCTCTATCTCAACCTGTAGTGAAATTAGTTCTAATGGTGTTTTTGTTATTTCATTGAGTTATTACACCCATTTGTATTGTCTACCATAAGTACAACTCCCTTACTTGTATTTTTCACGTTATTTTTTCTACTCCCCTCTCGCTATTCCATGATGCCTGGAATCTGTTTTCTATCGCTACTCAAAAATTGGAAACATTATTCTTATCATTTTGCAGCATTTTTCTTTGGGAGAATCATTTTATTCTTTTAACTTCCGAAGTTGAATGTAACTCTGCAAACTACCACTGGCCGGTTCCTATATCTGCTAGTTTATAACAGCAATGGCTTGTTATTCGTTCATCAGATATCATAAAGTTAATAACAGTTGCTTTGATGAAGTTAGTTTCCCAAGGCCAGTACCCTCGATGTAGGAATCAAAAGGTGTTTGACCTCTGGTAGCTTTTCAACGGCCTCCGCCGACTCAATGTCTGAAAAAGACACCATTTTCATGTATCTGACATTTTGAAGGTATTTTAGCAGAAAACAACAACAAAAAACAAAAACATTAATCAAATCTAGAAATGCTTTTTTTCACGTATGTGCGCGTGTAGTTGTCACGTCCCTAGGTGTCACGTGTGGTCAATTAGCGCGTAGTGATGTTTGCTAATGTGTTTATAAAATGTCAAGTTTTGAGTTATTTGAAAAGATCAGCCTGGAAGAGAAAGACGTGCTTAATCTCTCTTCTCCGAACCAGAGTCGGCCACGTAATAGTGCACACAAAAAACAATTACTTCTTCCATTCACTTTGTCTTGGTAAAATGACTACGAGGCGTAAACAATAACAAAAATAAGCAACCAGTTAATTGTCCACTTGACGCGTGCTGTAAGTGTCATTAACACCACGCATCACGGAATCTGACACCTCCCGTGTCAGTCGCAACAAAAAGAAATATAGCAGAGGCTACGCCCCCTTTCTATCTCTTACACACGTTTCAAGGACTTGGGAGAAAAGTTATCCACCTATTTCTCAAAATTGAAATGTATATTTTTCCAGGGGAATTATTCCTTTGATCTCATCATTATCAGTCTTTTAACGTTCGTCGTTGGACATAGACCTTCCCCAGGAATCGCCACAATTCTCTATCATGGGTGTCGCAGAGCCATATTTCCTGAATCTGTCCAGTTCATCTCTCTATCTTGTGTTCCGTCGGTTTCGGTTTCGCATGTGATCTGTGGGGATCCCTGTTGTGAGATGTGATGTCCATCGGTTGTCTGTCATTCTTGTAACATAGCCTGCCCATAGCCATTTGAGTTTTTGATAGTTTCTTTGATGTCATGGACACGCGTTTTCTTCCTTATGTACTGTGCTGTCTTGTGATCTCTTGATGTGAGATTGAGCATGATTCTCTCATGCGCACGTTGTATATTTCTCAGTTTGCAGGTCTGTGTCTTGGTTAGGTTCTATTCCTTTGATGCAACCCGCCTCTTATTGTACATGCATGTAGAATCCCCATCATGAAAGCACACAAAGAGGCGTTTATATACAGAGTGGTGATAAATCACTCAAAGCAGCCCTGTTACGTTGCAACGTAACAATAGAATAGCGAGTTGTGTTGTGTTTTTCTTTTTCCTTCAACTATTACAACAAAAGATCCCTGGCTGTTGCACAACCTAGTTATAACACTCTGGTCATCACTTATCTATTTTCTCTGACTGTCAACTCTTTCACAGTCTCCTCATTACAGATTCCCAAACATTCTTACGTTTCTTATGTCTTATCTTTGTGTTTTGTCTTTTTTTTTAATTCGATATCCACTGTGGTACCAAGTTTAGACGGTTAAATCAATTTAACGTACCCTGAGCTCAGACAAAATGCGATTAAAAAGAAATCAATTATCCACCGCACACTATATGTCACGTATTTAGTTCATTCCTATGTTTAGAGAACTTTTAAATTTTAGACTTGACAATCTAGTTGCATGTTACGCCTTTGTGCGAACTTGTTTGTGCAAAGAGGTTTAATGAAGGCTGGCATTTTGAAACACTGGGGTAAAAGCGTAGAGGAAGTAGTGATATCGAAGTTTTCTGGGAGGGTTTCAGCGGAAACACATTGCTTTCACATCACAAAACATCGAAACCCTGATAAGCAGCAGTAGGATTCACACCTCTGTCATGTCACCTCCATTGATTTTACGGGTGGACATTATTTGATTTTTATCTTTGTACCCTCCTCATTGTAACAAAAAGCTTGACTATGTCTACATTCAGTAGGTATAAAATAGCCCTATGCAGTCAGTGCTTATATTAATTTCTGATCTTTTGATTCCTGATTTTCAATTCACACTATCCCTAACAGTGGGAGCCTTTTAACGTCCGTCGCTGGATATAGACCTTCCAAAGTATTCGTCAGAATTCCTAATCGTGGGCGTCACAGAGTTGATACTTTCTGTGCTTTTTTAGCTCATCTTATATTTTACCAATAACAGTATGGCATATGATCACTGGGGATCCAGGTTGTGAGTAGTGATGCCAGTGGTTGTCTGACATTCTTTTAACGTAAAGAAACCATTGTCATTTAAGCTATTTAATAAGCTCCATATTATCTCTTTCATTTTTCCTCTAATATACTCTGCTGGTTTCTGTTTTATCTATGTGATGTTGAGCATAATTCACCCCTGTGAACGTTGCATGGTTTTCAGCTGAGGACCAATCATTTGGTCAACTTTCATGTTTCAACTCCGTATGTGTCTATTGGTAGGATATATCGGTTGTGTATCTTTTTTTTTTCGGATTATTAAGGGTTTTGTTTTGTTTTTGAAAGTTTATCTGGTCTTACTGGAAGCTTGCCAGCCCACAGTCACACTTCCTTCGATTCCTTTTCTAGAGGTTTCATGGAGTTTCGTTGCCCTTGGTAGATCAGGTGGTCTACTTTCTCCGGCTCAAATAGTCAAATAATCGAGTTCACATTTCAGGCTTTATGTTACTATGAATATAAAATCATCATAGTAACATTGACGTTTTGAAGGTGAATTTGATGAGAGCTGACAACCAGAAATAGTTATGTCCAAACTGTTTAGGAGATGTGTTAACATAAGGACATAATTACTTCTGGTTGGGCAGGCTAATTTAAGCAATGGACATTAACATTTTATAATGATCTTAAACTACTCCTCCTAATAGTATATGGACTTAGATACTTTGAGCAGACAAGACACAACACTTTAAGCACAAGAGACAACAAAATATTATCGATTTCAAAAGTTCATAGCCCTGTGGACAACGTTTACAGTTTGTCTTGATTTGATGCCGTAAGGATCATAAAGTAAAAGATTATGAGTGGGCAATGACAAATTCTTCAGTGAAGGGAACAAGATATCTATTTTTTACTCTCTAGGTATGTATCAAATACATTTATTTTTTCTAGTGAAATATTAAAATTGGTTTTTTTCATTCGTATGTCCCTTACGTCTGTCTATACGCCCCATATGTTATGGAAAATCTTGTATATGTTTCTACCTTCTATATTCGGTGAGAGTACCATATCGGGTGCTTTTAAGCGGCTATCTTAGCATAAACTTAATTTGTGACATTTATAGATTTTAGAGATTGAAATATGAACATTATGTAAATATTTGTGTTGTGGTAATACTGATTCCAGTTCTGTGGATCTCTAATTTGAATAAGTGGCTGATCTTACAACCCTTCAAATGACAGACCTTTATACCAGCCAGTCAGTTCCATATAATCGGCCACATAGAATCTAAGTAGTTTGGGGAATAGAGATACTTAATAGATTGAATCAATTCTAGGTACCAGCTGAAAGGTCTTATTTAACGTTAGAATTGCAATGTTTACCTCAGCAACGATTTACACTGATTGTTTACTTAGGATCATTCTTCACTAATTGCGACACAACAACATATTCCCCTTTTCAAAGTAAGTATTGAAGTAGGAATTTGTGGTGTAACCCTTCATGTAATCACAAAGAATAAGTTATGATGTGTTTCCCTCCATGGAGAGGACCTGTTACTTTCAAGTATTCAGTTATTAAATAATGATAAAACATGTATCAAATTTTCAGACAAAGGAAAGAAACCTTCTGCACCCAGAAATATTGACACCTTTACCTCATTAAACTACCTTGACGACTGATGGAGACACCGTGAACACAACCAGTATTTCAAATCTCTCCCAATTGTCAATGTTCTTCTTTTATTATTATATCAGCCTTTAAGAGCCGCTAGCCGAAGCTTCTCCGAGGTCTGCAGTAAGACACGGAGTGGGGGTGATGTTCCCTACCTGGCCACGCTGGCCCATGAGGTATCAGATGCGGAAAGGGGTCATGCGATGCCTTTCCCAAAGGAATTAATGCAAATTGAACTATGTCCACAGAAGTTTGAACTTGGCTCGCAAATGTTTGTGTTGTTAACCGCTCAGCCAAGCTGACAATGTTAGTCTGCTTTAAATATCTGCCCAGGGAAATCGCTGATGATGATGACGATGATGATGATGATGTCTGGCAAATTGGATCTTGCGAACAAAGATGATTTCATTATCGGTGAGTGTAAATTAGTTCAGCCACTGCTTAAACGTTTTGCGTGCAAGAGGGCTACTTAAATGGGACTGGAGATATTGATGAGGATCGGGGTAGGCTCATATGGGTGGGGCACCAGTACTTGTTATCAAGTAGGCCTGAGGTTGTTGCAACAACTTTGCAGGTCAAGTGTAGTACATAATCGAAATTGAACTTTAAGAGGGTTTTGCCAAGGAAAGAAAGAGAGAAAGGGAAAAGGAAGAAAGAAAGAATGAAGAATGATAAAAAGCAAAAAGAGAAAAGAGGAAGAAAAGGAATAGGGTAAGAAATAAAGAAAGAAGAGTAGAGTAAAGAAAGAGAAGGAAAAAAATGAAACACTGTTTGGTTAGTCACTTAGCAGAAACCATCAAGTACCCAACATCTTTTGGCAGCAGATCATTTGCGAATGATTCGAATATACTGGAGAGAGGAATAACCAATCGATAATTTACGTCTCCCCGTTTTTGTAACTACAAAAGTCTGAATTCAAAAAAAAAATAGACGGATAAAACAAAGGGACCAATCTAGCATAAGAGTACATTTTAAACCCTTTACCAAAAAACTGATTAAAGAGAGAATTTTCAAAATAGGAAAAATCTTCAAACTCCATTGATGTGGCCTGCGCGCGTGGTACGTACAGAGCCACCCACCAGCCGGTTTAAAAACGAAGGTTGGTAGTTTTTGTGATAGTTAAGTTGAGGTTCCGGATAAGAGAAAATGAATATGGAAAACAGATAGGTACAAAAAGAAAAGAAAAATGAAATATAGAAAAAATCTAGAGAAAAGAGGGAGAGAACAAAGGAAAGAAAGATTTTTTAAAATATGATAAATAGGGGAAGCGAAAAACGAAGAACCAAGAGATAAAGGACAAAGTTAGAAGAAAGATCGTGATAAGACAAAGAACTAAAAAAAAATGTGAAAAAAAAATTGAAAAAAGAAATGATGAAGAAGCAAAGGGAGAGAGAGAGCACAATACAAGCAAGGATTAAATAGAAAAAGAAAAGGTGAGGAAATTAATAGCAGCGAAGAAGATTGAACCGAAGGAAGTATGGGAAGAAAGGAAGAAAGAAAATAGACATAAAATAGGAGGATTTTTTTCACGCGAAAAAACTGATGAAGATATGCTCTCCAGCGGGTGTGCGACATAGTTGCATATGGCCTGCCCACTGTTCTCTAAGCTTTTTAACAGTTTTCTGATAATATTATGTGATTTCTTGCAATATCTCTGGATCATATGTGAAATCATGACCGGCAAAAATAGGTTTAAGAGTATCATCTTCATTGTACATTTTCATACCTTTTTCCCCTTTCTATCTGCATGTTTTATCTTGCTGAGTGACAGCCTGTTTCATCAAGTATCCAGCCCTCCTTTAAACGCGTTCATAGTCCAAAGCAATGCCATGGTTTGTAGTTTTACACTAGTTGTCTGCTGGTAACTGCTAAAGGCTGAGTGATAGTAAGTTGCTTCAGATGTTCATTTCTCCTTATCACCCCCACATATCCGAACAGTGCTGTGATTGGTGCTGCCCCATCCTTCACGAGCTTCACTTACCCGGCTGATCACTGGGGGTCGTGAATATCATATTTAAACTTCTCGTACAGACCCAAGTCGTGCATGGTCTCAATCCTTCCTCGTTTCTCCAGCTCCTGCAATCTTTTTTCGGTGCCTGTGGTACAGTTCCCAGTGCGCCTTCTACTATTGACACTACCCTGACCTTCATGGGCTGCACTCAATTCCCTTGACATGTCGTCCTATATACCTGGCTTTTCACTCTCTTTTCTCTTCACTCTGTGATCCTGAAGTGCTACCAGGTGTAATTTTTTTCAGTTTATCTTTCCTTTGTCTACTGTGACAATGACTGGCTTTCTTGCTAGGATGTGACGGTCAGTTCGAAAGTCAAAGTCCTAGAGTAATATGTGACTTCCATGACTGTCTTTGATTTATGCTGATACCATGCCTACATAGTCCAATTCGTAATACTGGTTACTATACTGTGTCTCCTCCTTGTATCCGTGGATTAGTTTGATACATTCACTTGTTATGAGGTCTACAATTTCATCCATTCACCACATAATCCTAATTTGCTATTTTTCCAATTTCTGCCGATTGTTGCCCTAGCATATTTTGCCTTGATGCATTTGTTTTGTGCTGCCATGATGGGAATTCTAGTTCTCTTTCGGGTTTCCCCTTGCTAAACCATGCCCATGATCGCTTATCTGCGATATTTTCTGTATGTCTTTTGAATTCCTCGTGTAGTTTTTCTTTGTTTCCGTTCTCCTTTCCTTGTTGACTCTTCTGCTGCTCAATTGTTTGTTTGTTTTCACTTTTCTGTTGAACTGTTTCGAGTGCTGTGTATAACATCTCTTCTTGATTACACATACTTTCTTACCCTAATTTTGGCCTTTCAGAAACAGTTTCCTCCGCTGATGAGTAAGATACAAACTTCTTCCCTTTTCATATGCAGTCTGTGTCATCTTTTGGGTGTAGAGACTTGTGCATTGTCATAAGCTTCCTTGTTGGCCAGTCGATTGATTGGATTTCAACTTTTGTCAAAATAATGGACATCTGTGTCTTTCTACTAATATTACCCATGTGTTTATTCCTTTCATCGAATTTCTGCAATTTAGAATAGTTGCTAGTATTTTTTTCTCCTGAGGTATTTCCCTTTCTATTTCTTCTTGTTTTATCGAATCACATTTGAGAGCCCCAAGGTATTTATATCAGTACTGTATAGTTAATGATATAATTTATTTGTCCGGTATATCGATTCTTTCTGCTGCTCTAGTCTGTCCGTGGTACATTACCATTGGTGATTTTTTTTTCAATTCCGAACTCCATCCCAATGCAATCTTTACTTCCATAGCTCAGCAAGAGAAGTAAATTATTCGTTAATCACCTTTTTTTCCTATTTTTTCGTTTATCAACCCAATACAGGATGCTAACAAAAGATGTCAGTTACATGACAGTTCCTATTGCGTTATTAACCGGGTTGATTTCTGAATAATTTAAATGAACAACAAATCATGGGAATCAAATCATCACGAAATTATAATTTCAAATAACGCTCGAATAACACAAATCTTACCGAATCAAAATACCATTACCGAATCAAAATTACAATATTTTCACGGTATATTTGATCACAGTCTAACAATGATCCGGTGATTATTGCTCAACATTGATCACTTTTAAACGATATTGGATTGTAACTATTTCATTCTCTCCAATCCCAAACAATCTTTTCTGCATAAACGTCAATATGCCTATGAACCGGGATGTAATATCTATTCAGAACCCTTAGTCGGATTGAAAGTTTAGTATCATAAACCCGGCGGACTGGTTGCTTCATAATTTCCATTGGAAAGTTAGTTTGTTTTTTATTGCTCTCATTATTTATTTATTTTTTGTTCTTATTTCCATTTTTTTCCTTCATTTTGGTTTATCTATACCGATCAACCAACCTGCCAAATGGGCTATGGATTCTTCTCTTTCCTTGTCTGCCTGTGTCCCCTGTTGCTCCAGACATTTTTGAGGGGTTTGAACCTTGAGATATAGCATGAGTATTCCATTCGGCACAATCAATGAACAGTATTGGGCGTGTGTGTGTGTGTGTGTGTGTGTGTGTGTGTGTGTGTTCCAAAAAAGTGCGCTCGTATTTTTTTTAGATCATCATCATCAGTCTTCCAACGTCCATCGTTTGACATAGATTTCCCGAGGATTCGCCACAGTTTTCTATCATGGGCGTTGCAGAATCAGTTCTTTTTTATTTAAGATGATGTTCAATATTTTTTTTTATTTTTTTTTTTTTAAATAAGTTCAGATAGTTATCTAAATAATTAGTTCCGATACACGTGCGGGCTACGGTGATCCATGTATGCGAGGCACTGATATCTATTTCTATTTTACTTTAATTATCTTCATTTTTTAATCATTTCTTACTTCCCCGCTTTTCTCTTTCTTTCTTGAATTATTTTTTTTCATTCCCGATATTTCATTCTTTTTAGTCTCATTTTTTTTCATTCTGTCTTTCTTCTTTTCTTTACTTTCTATCAGATTTTTTTTTCATCTCCTTGGCACTTATCCATCATAAATGTTTTTACCGTCGTCTTCAACCTCCTTTTTTCTTCTTTTCATTCTTTTTCCTGCCCCCCACACCTTTATTCCAATAACCCCCCCCCCAACCGTATTCTTCATCACATCCTCAGCATCCATTCATTTTTCTTCATCACGATCCCCCACCCTCGTTACGTTATTCTATTGCCTGTATTCAGCCACACTCTCTCTCTGTTGACACGCCACAAATCGATGTCACGCGCTATCGATCTTTACAACAGGTGTCCTCACTAATCACATAAGCCGATAGACAATTTCGTTTTAAAAGACCCGGCCACGCTCTGAATGCATTACGCACAACACCACCATCACGTTCCCATCGTATTAAGCGCACAACCACCGCCACCTTCGACAACAAGTACAACAATATAAACACAATCTCTTCAAGGCGTCTTCTTTCACTTTCGTACTGACTACAGTGCCATAACAAAAATTACACCTTCAATTTAATGAACATTAGAAATACATAAACCCGGCAGAATTTATCAAGCATAGACAATTAGTATGAGAGGTATGGGATGAAAATTGGTCGAATTGAGCATTTTGCGTTAAAACTATGGAATTTTGAAAACCTGCTCGTTTGCATGCAAGAACGTTTTAAGAATTGGAAGCACACTGGATAATTATTTCATGACGGCGTAAGAAAATTGTTCCCGAACATCATTACAGTTCCACTACAAAACTCCTATCACAATTAACTGCATGTTTATCTCTGATAGAAGAGATGTGTTTAGTCGCATTGGTCTGTTTGTCTGCAGCTCCCCTCCAATACTTTTTGACTCACTAACATAGTATGCATTTGCGTACGATTGCAACAGGCGTGTCCCTCTCATAGTCATCTATGGAGCTGAAAAATGGCTCCTAAGTAAGAGATTGACCCTCAAACTGAGAACCATGCAGCGTGTACACGAAAGGTTCACGCTTAATATCAGATTACAAGATAGCATAGTTCATATGAAATTAAAAACAGGAGTCAGGGATATCATAGAACCCATCAAAAAAATCAAATGGCAGTGGGCTAGTTATGTTGCGAGAATACCAGACAATCAATGGAGATCTTATACGCTATCGTGGCTGGCAAAATATAAGATGGCGTAACAACCTTGACAATTTTGGAAACTAATGATGCCCATGATACAGAGATCCAGTGAATCCCAGGGAAGGTCCATGTCAAATGACGGACGCTAAAAGCTGATGATAATGATGACTGTGATAACAGACCACTCGTTGTTGCAGGACATCAAAAACGTTTTTAAGGGTTTTAGAAGTGGGGTTCAGTTTATATGTAACTAATATGCCAGTGTAGGACCTTACTTCTTGTCCACATACGTAACTTGGGCGTTTTTTAAGGTGTTCCTTTTTTAAAGCTAAAATCAACAATTTTCTTTAAAAAAGAATCTCTTTCTAACCATTACAATACTCAGGAGCAGTAGCAAGCTTTTTAATTTTTATTTACCTGATCACTCTATCGCGGTCGTCGCAGTGCCAATATCTATTGAACCCCTCCAAACTTCCCAACAGTCCTTACAGTGAACAATCTTAGAGAAACTCACTAAAAATCAGATTTGCTGAGGCAATTGTTAAGCGTTCCCTCCGTGAGAATTTATACATTTTCTATAGCTCACTGTTAGTCAGTATATTCATAAACTTCTAGTATTAATGAAAGCTGAGAATCATGTATATATATATATATATATATATATATATATATATATATATATATATATATATATATATCAACGAGATACTTTTCTATTATGTAGGTCATATTTACAGTGTACCAAATATTCAATAATAATCATTGCCATCTCGGGTACTTTTATCACGAAACGTCGATCACTTAGTAGAAGTTCCGGTGTAATCTCCGACAACATCAACTAAACATTTTCCAGACGCCATTTTTCAGTTAATATGAAATATAGGCTTAACCTATAGAGCCGAGCTATATATCTATATCTATCTATCTGACTCTCTCTCTCTCTCTCTCTCTCTATATATATATATATATATATATATATATATATATTGACGCTCCTCTATTCAGGGTTGAGCACTCTTTAAGTGAGGTGACTAGTCAATTGTAGCTTATGCAATGCTCTTCCTTAGGATTAGAGCACTCTGGTGGACGGGGAATTCAAACTAAAATAAATATATCGCTTGAATTCAGCTTTACTGACCGTCCATTTCCGTAGCTCAGCGGTAGGATACCGGCGTCCGTGTCTAACGAGAAGGTACTGGATGGGATTATTGATAGTCTATAGCCACACTGGAGGGTTGTGATACTACGGAACAGCTGTCTGTGGATGATACAATATATATATATATATATATATATATATATATATATATATATATATATATATATATATATATATGATCAGCTGTTTTAAGTCCACTGCTGGCCAAAGATCTTTCCCATCTCCTTACGTACAAATAGTACCTTTATTTTCCTTCTGTCCAGATTGTTTATATTGATCAAGTGTATCAAGCGAGGTTACATCCTCTAGAAAAACATCGTGTAACTATGTGCAACATGGAAAGTACATCGAGCAGCGGTGCGTAACTACTTTGATTACGCTAAAATAAGCGGAAGATTGGTATGAATCATTTTACGGACTTATCAAATACATCTTGTTTATTTTAGCCATTGTTGATTTTATCCGCTATATTGGAAAAGAAATTAACCACATATAGCCGAAAATGGCTAATTTGGCAAAGCTGGTGTAATTCTTCGCAGCAAAAGCGTTTTCATATGTTCATAATTGCAGGTTTCTCGGTCTGACTAATATAAACACCAGTTGATTTGAACTGTGCTGAATTATTTGACGATGTCGAATCGTCAATTTTTTTCCTTTCTGTTCTAATTAATGAGATTTTGTCAGATTTGATAAGGAGTTTAATGATTGCAAGGACATTTCCATGCAGTGTGGAGCTCCAGAGATACTACATATGCCAGAAATCACGTCAAATCTTGCGACAGTCACGATTTTTTAGTCAACATCTCTCTTGTGGTAAAGAGTCTTTGCTATGGTTCAGCTCTGTAAATATAGTGCTACCATTGAAAGCAGACAATTAAAGTAATATAATCTATGCACAAATTGTTGGAGG
Organism: Thysanoteuthis rhombus; assembly: GCA_963457665.1. Classification (NCBI taxonomy): domain Eukaryota; kingdom Metazoa; phylum Mollusca; class Cephalopoda; order Oegopsida; family Thysanoteuthidae; genus Thysanoteuthis; species Thysanoteuthis major. The sequence goes on from OY735235.1 coordinate 20,708,162, forward strand.
TAGACGATTTTTTCCGTTATTCTGACCTGAAGATTATTATTATTCCAACAATTACCGAATTTCCTGCTTTACCCGATATTTTGATTACTGTATTTTGGTCAATTCATCCCACCGCATATCCGGGTTATATTCATAAGTTTATGATAAAATACCGTCAATAATCCACCAATTATTCGACTGAGTAGACTCTAATTATTCAAATACACACGAACGCACACACAAACACACACACAAACACACACACATACACACATATATATATATATATGTGTGTGTGTGTGTGTGTGTGTGTGTGTTTGATCCGAAATTATGAGATCCACGGAAACATTTTTGTCTGTGTTGATGTCAGAATTTCGGATCGATATGCGTTTATATACGTAACTTATGTATATCATGTATACATACAAGTATATATATATATATATATATATATATATATATGTATATATATATATATATATATATATATATGTATATATATATATATATATATATATATATATATATATATATATATATATATATATATATATATATATATATATATATATATATTCTAGAAACCTTTACGACTTTAAGTATCAAACATATTCGCAAATATTTTCAACATTTTTTGGGGTCACTTCTATCACATTTTTATCCTGTATCTCTTAAAATTTCGCCAGTGCTTTGTTGAGTTTTGCACATACTTCAAGATTATGGTCATATGGGTAAATCTCCTCCTTCTCTCTCTCTCTGTCTCTCTCTTTCTCTCTCTCTCCCTCTCTCTCTCTCTCTCTCTCTCTATATATATATATATATATATATATAGACCGACGTAAAAATTTCAGATAATATTATATGGAATAGATTCATTACCGTGAAACATTTGGCAATGATCATGAGTCGGGTAGGGATTTCGATTATTGAAAATATTTTTTGCGGTTTGTTTCTTTGTGAACATCTCACTGCCCTCTCCGCATGACCTGATATCTTTTTGGTATACCTCCTCCAATACTTCACACCATTCCTATCTTGATCACACAAAATAATCACCCTATTCTTCCATAATCTCCATAGCCCTTTACACTGTTGTATTATTTTAATGCTCTTATCTATTCACATCTATATTACCCACCTTGGTTGGATAGGACAGTAAGGTCAGTAAACAACTGATACAGATTCGCTTCCTGTGACAAAACTTTGAACAAGTTAAGTACGGTACTTCCAGAAATAAATGAAGAAATGGATGTTAATCACTCAAAATTGATTTATCTTAAGAAATAAGGTATTAAATCATACGAGAAACTGAAAGATCATTGATTCGTATGACATTAAAAACATCAAACTAACACATAGATTTGATAATTTGGAGCCATCAAAATTCACAGAAGCATGATTGGAAGATATTGTTCGAGATAAACCGTTCATAAAAATGTTGGTCCGATGGGTAATACCAAGACCTACATAACCAACTCGTAATACCAATTATTCCTGTCGTAACAATTTCAACTTGAATATTCGCCGTCAGAGTACATAATTGAAGAACCATTGCGTCAAAATTCGAATAGAAGAATTACATCAAAGAATAAGTACGGTCTGAATGAATTCTATCAATGGCATTTTCTTTGCAACGGTATACGCCATTGATTTTGAAAAAAAAAAAAATATATATATATTTTAAAAAAAGCAGGAAAATGAATTGTTCATTAACAGTTTTGGATTGGCAAAAGAGGCTATCCAATCGTAACCGGCACTGCTTCCCTCTCATCGAGACGCAGTCCCGTTAAGTTGAGAACGATAAAACACAAATTCTCGCTCTTTCCACACGAGATGTGATGGATTAGATGCATCTTCCGTCTGACACTAATTCTCCTGAAATATGCATTTGTATTTCCTTCTCTGACTGATTGATCGATGAGTTTTATTTGTTTTTTCTGTTTCAGTTTGATTAGGATGGACATCGTCACACATATGGACAAGCATTATGTCCCGTGTAGGTAAGAAAACAAATGAATAAGTTTACATGCATTAAAATAAAATATTGATATACATAATGTCGTGTATAATATATCTATCTATCTATATATATATATATATATATATACACACACACACACACAAACACATACATACTATATACATATATATACGAAGGCAAACACACCAGAGAAATATAAGCACGCACACACACACACACTATATATATATATATATATATATATATATATATATATATATATATATATATATAACAGAAGCATTATCGATATAAGCACATGCACATTATATATAAACATATATATGTGAACACACACACATACATGCGCATATATATATATATATACACACGCATGCACAGTCTATATGAATATATATAATCCAAATCATGGGTTCATTACATATATTCTGTGTGTTCATTTGTCTATACATACACGCAATATATATATATATATATATATATATATATATATATATATATATATATATATATATATATATATGTATATATATATATATATATATATATATATATATATATATATATATATATATATATCGCTACTGCGAAATAACAAAGATCGACACCACTTTAAATCCATATTTTATTTCCAGATATGACGACGCAACTTTATTGTTGTGTCTGACGTGAATATTGAAGTCTCTCATTATGATTTTTCTTGGTATTTCAGAGTATGGAATCCACGTTGTTATACGAGTTGTCTTTCTTTATTCTCATTGTATTTGGAATTGCACCCTAAGATGCAGTTGGTCCCTTATAAAACCACTGACCCAGCTGGAACGGCCAGTGTAAGTTTGAGTAGACACCACTGTCAAAATCGAGTGGTGTGATAGGGCTTTCAAGTCACAACTGACTCAATCAGAGTATCCTGAGAACTCCATCGGCCCTTGGGACCCATTTATCCCATTTATGGTGGAGGGGGACATCCTTGTAAATAGCATTTCAAAGGATAACTCCAGTCCACATTTCAGCTCAGCTGGTAAGAGATACAACCTCATATCCAGTGGTTGCCATTTCAAATCAAGGTTAAGGAATGATATCCTTACTCTTCTAAATTTGGTGAGGATTGTTCTTGCTACGGTGCAAAAAACAAACCCAAATCCAACAGAATGAGATATTTACTGTGTAAAACAGATGTTTTATTATTATTATTAGGCTGCAGGCATATTGATGTAACTTATTATCTTTACTAACAGAACGTTTTCAGTCTCCTATGAAGTATTTGGTGTTTATGTACACTGTTTAGCAGCGAATACACCAACTACTTTACGTTCTGTTCGAACAGCTAAATAACAACACACACTTAGAAGCACATTAGCCGCAACACACATATCTACAAACGTGTACCGATGAATGAGATATCTCTTTCTCTGACTTCCTATGCTAGCTCACTTATATTCATCGGTGTCTTCATTTACCTAATTATAGACTCGACTAGTAGCGAACTTGAGGGCTAAAATGGTACACAGAGGTCAAGCTGAACGTACTTGAAATTCAATAGTCCTTACCGTGGAGACGATTATCTCTGAAATTTCCTCTAATGAACAATATGGACGGACCCCAAATTCTAACGACGATTCCACCAATATCAGTTACACCAGCAATTGAAGCTAAATTCCTTAAACATTTGACGTACTTAACAAGAAATAGTCAGCCTGCCAAAACTTTCAAGGCAATTCTTGCAATGATGGAACCGTCATGCTGAGACCCGAGGGAGAATTTACTGAAATATTCTGTCTTCATCGCTATTCCTTTTACATTATTTTCAAACTATCGTATTGGGACCGTTAATCAGCTGTTTTAGTGCCATCAGAACCATAATTTTAATGATTAGAATATGAACGAACATTCAGTGTAAGCACTTGTGCAATGGTAATACTGATTCCAGTTCTGTATATTCCTTACATAAAAAGATGGCCCATATTACAACTCTGACGGTGTCAGTTCCATTATCTAGGCCCCGTAAAGTTCGGATTGTTTGATGACTCACAGCACTTTTAAGGATGACTTTATAGGTTTTATTTAACGGAAATATTGTGATTGTGTTCCTACTGCAACGATTTAGAGTCATCACTTGCTTAGTGTCACTAATCTTTGATCGCTCAAGAGTAACATTTCCACACTCTGAAAGAAAGTGTTAGAGCATTACCAACCGTAACTTAAAAAATTGAATTGACTCAAACTAATATCAGTATACTTTACGTAATATTATATTTTGGCGCATAGCTCTGACCTTAATTCATAAGATTGCTTTCCAAATGATGTACAGGGACCTAATATTAGAAATCAAAGTTTAGGTTGACGGTGTTAGTAGCAAGCTGATATTAGCTGCGAGGATCCTTGTGAAAAATAATCACAGATATATTTAGATTTCTATTAGATGATCTTCTTGGATCAGAAACTAATAAAATAGTCGAAGTAGAAACGTCAGTAGTTTTAAATGGTTGGTACGCAATATTCTTGTGATCAAATCGTTACTTTTAAGTAGAAGAGTCTGTTGCTACTGACAAGAAGAAACAAGCAGAAAAAATCGCACAGTCAATTACATATATAGATAGATTTTCTTTATTTTATCTCTTATTGAAAGGAGTCGTCTGGGGTACGCCCAAAATCATGTAGGTATACAAATGAAATAGAAACTGGACTTCTTCTTTTTCATCTTTTTCTGTTATTTTTCATTTTAATTTGATTCTTTCTTGTTATATTTTAAAAAAGGTCTGCATAAACTGTCAGAAAAACTGTCACTAAAGGCTTTCTTAAGCTATCATACTTGTCAGTCCCCCTGGCTAGCCGGTTGGCCGTGAATATGTAACACGTACATTCCAAAACAATGGAGCTAGATGGCTGAAAATTCAAACATTCACTCATATCTACCAAAAAGTATTTTCATAAGGCTCTATCAAAAATTTGGAACCTACTGGAGGAATTTACGATGTAAGTGTATGCCAGATTAGTCCGTGTCTGGGAGCGTTGACATTTGTCTTTTTTTCTTCGAAATCTGGGTTTATTTTAGTGATCATAGGTGATATATGCCATTTATTAATGAATCACCCCCTTTTCAAACTTTCTGACTGGGCCCCCGAACGTGGCATGCAGTCAAAAGACGCTGATCACGTGACATTCTGTATCGACCGACTGACTTAACCTGTATCTTTCTTTTGTAATTTGCCTCCCTTCCCAGCAGTTGCCTTGCAGAGTGATTCTGATTTTAATCTTTCCCAAACCCCATCAAAATCTAAAACCTGTTCAATCCTGTTTTCATTTTCCTGCAATCATAGGTTGACAAAATCGGAAGTTACTGTCAGAATTGACAATTGCGAAACCCGATTGGGACAAAAATTCTGGTCTGACTAAGAATCTAACATGATGTGCATTGTTGAGGATAAGGTTGTGCCCTTTAAGACCGGCTCAAAAGAACAAACCATCATTTAGGTAGAGAATCGGGGGAAAGGCGTAGCATCAGAGGCTAAATGATCAGTGATCAGATAGTGTTCCTGGGCAAGGGCAAGGGATTATAGCTTATCTAAACATGATAACCATATATGAAATGTTTCTCTGTTTGTTTGTACATTGATCTCATTGGCTGATTTACCCGTCATAGAAACTCTAAAAGCCTTATGTCTGAACATGGGTTAAAGCAGCATTAGTTGAGACTTGAAGAAAACTTGAAATAAGATACTTGAATTATCAGAAAAATTGCCTGATAAAATAGCTTTACGCACCTTAGTGCCGATTTGGAAATAAACCCCGTCATTTTGACGGGTATATGCTAGTTGATCAATAATTATTCTTTTTATATTGATTCTTCATTTCACTTCCGATACGGAGTCAGAAAGGGCACATCTCCAAGTTTTCATTATATTTTTGCGTCTCATAAAGTAACCTCGAATTTTCCAAAAATCCCATAAGGTCAGCTGCAAGTGATTGCATTATTGAATGGCTCATAAAAATATTCTTAATTTCAATGGGGAATATTCAAAGATATACATCAAGCCTATGATAAATGAAGATAAGTATTCTTTAACAAAATCAGTGCCAAGGGATGTTAATTAGGATTCCCATTACTTTTCGTGTTAAATCACGATTAACTTGATTAAATTCAAACCTTTTTAAAATTTGCATTTTGTCTCTATTTTGACCTCGGCATACTACTATGACTAATACCCGCTTTCCAGCAATACTATTTAGTCTCTTAGAATCCCATTCTTGGCCTACACAAGTCAGCAAAATAAACATTGGATTCCCTCTACTTTCTGTACTGAGTAAAAACTATATAAATTATTATACAGTATAAAATGAATACAATTATACTATTATTCATTTTTTTAAATAAAAAGTATAGAAAGGGATTTTTCTACGTAAGGAAATAGATTATTTTGCCCGTTGATATAAAGTGACCCCTTCCCCCTCCCCCCAAAAATTGAGAGGGTGGAAAAAGAAAAAGAAAGAGACTGTTTTTTTCTGTCATATATATACAGTGTACAGGTGATTTACATGGTCAATTATGGGAATAGATTTGGAACCACTTTTCCCATGGTCTTTACCAGTATGTATATGAATTCTATGTTGTTTTTTTTATATCCAAATATGGAAAGATAACTCCTTGCAGTCCATTCATCTTTGTAATGGATTGTTTTTCAAAAGGTTAGTCCGAACCAGACGGACGGAGTTCGACTCAGCTTTTCAATCCCCCTGGATAAAAGATAAAGAACTCTTATGATATCGTGAATGGAATGACACTTTGATAGAAAAGAGAAATTTTATCAGAAAATCCAGTCAAATCTTTCATTCTCCTCAAGAAGTAAACAAACCATCGCCCAAACACTGGATCGAACGTGAATTAATAAAAGTTTTTGAATGGGATGGCTTATGCAACATTGCTGGCGAGGTGAAATTTCTATTCGTTGGGAACATTCTAGGCACCCAGTGACAACATGGAATGCCATCGATAACAATAAGGATCACCCGGAGTGAAATGCACGTGTAAATAATGGATGACACACATACATCTTAATTCTGCGCAAAGATTTGCAGATAGCAGCCTGGGTGATTTTTGCAGTCATTTTTCTTGCAATGTAAAAAAAAAGTTCGTCTTATATACCTGATTAAAAACTACCAACCCAAACTGTCACTAAAACTGTCAAAAGGGAATCTTTTCAGTTTCTTAATTGGTCTGTCTGGCTGAGTTTTTGTTTTTTCACTCTTTCCTTTTTTATTTTGTTTATTTTATTTTTCGGATTTTTTTTTTTTTTTTTGTGGCTGAGGGGGGGGGGTTGTATAGTTTGTGATTTCATGGCTATAAAGATCAGACATCCTGGATTTACTCTGTCTTTGGACAAAACATGCCAATCTGACTTTTTTTTAGACTAAGCCATGCTTAGTAAATAATTATGAAGTAATTGTGAATTTAGCAAAGAAGGGGATTCTTCGATATCTTACTCCTATGGGTCAATTACACATGTTTTGTGGGATATAGAGTCATTTTCCAAAGACAATATATATATATATATATATATATATATATATATATATATATATATATATATATATATATTTATACACAGACACAGACATATATATATATATATATATATATATATATATTTATACACAGACACAGACATATATATATATATATATATATATATATATATATATATATATATAATAAATGAGGGAGCTGCTTCAAGGCACCGTTACTCTAACCATTAAGCTAAATAGCCAACGATAACTCAAAAGCTTCCCAAAACAGTCTCAACTCCTAATCCTTGACCTGCTTATTCACAGTTCATATCTGCTGTATTAGTTTCTCTTAATGCAATGATTTTTTTTTTCAGAAATGGATATGATTCGACGAAATTATTAGAAATTGCGTTATATTATATAGAAACTCTTATTTGAAAAGATCATCCATTGTTTTTCCAGATGGCTCAGATAGTGTGAAAACAATTTTTTAAATTTGACTGTTGTAGGTTGGAATCGAAACTGTGACCTACAGGATAGCCCTTTGCAATATAGTGTTGCTCTCACCGTTGATGTAACAGCCACCGGTAACACAGAGTCCTAAGGATTGGCAGACCGGTATTCCAATAACGGGAAAACCGGTTTGGGAAGTTTTAAGCAGTGCTGTTATGCAATGCAAGTCTCAATATTGTTTTTATTGTCCTTGTGAGCATTTTTTTAAATATATTTATGCTATCCAATGCATACAACATACCAGCTAACTTCACGCTGTTTCGTATAAAATCATGTAGGAAAAGGGGGACATTGAAAAACGTGTTACCAAGCAAATGACAATGAATGGATAAAGAGAACATGTATAAGGGGAATCTCTCTCTCTCTCTCTCTCTCTCTCTCTCTCTCTCTCTCTCTCTCTCTTTCTCTCTATCTCTCTCTCTTTATATATATATATATATATATATATATATATATATATATATATATATATATATCGCTTTTTCAGGGTCGAGCACTTTTTTTTGGTAGGGCAATTGTTCATTATTAGGTTATATAGCAATGCTATATAACGTATTCATCGAATGCGTTGTAAGCCATGTCCAATAGAAGGGATGGCTTACAAGTTTAAATAGGCAATATTGTAAGTGAAAGAGCAGTGATGACAGGCGTTCAAGTGAAAAGGTGATCTTTTCTGATCAATAACAAAAAACTAGCCTCCTTTTTGTTAATTTGAATGCCTGTTCATTTCTTTTAACAAGCCCGAAAGTCAATCCACGGATGTTTTTGTTTTTTTCTTGCGTGAAGATCTAGCAAAGGCAGTGATGGCAACTTTGAATTTACGAGTAATCCAAAGGTTTCTTCCTAATTATGGTTGGAGTCTTAATATAACCTAAATCTCATCAGAAAAGGTCTTCTTCCATGATTGATTAGTTACTACGTTAGGCTAAATGTTAATTATTGCTTTTTATGCGAGACTTTGTACCACATACCAAAGCTAACTGTCTTTTACTCTAAGTTAATAATATCAGTTGTTTGGGGGGCTTGTCTAATCATTTTTTATGAAAACATATATATCATCATCATCATCACCATCATCCTTCAATGGTATAAATATTACTGAATCTAGAAACGCCCTATTTAGGTTTATTTTATGAGTAAATGAAAAATTGACAGCCATTTGAATGATAATTTCAGTTTTTACTAATGCTATTTGGAAGGAAATACAGGTCGCCTAGAAAACAGAATCATCATCATCAGTGTCATACTCAACTCCAATCATGAGACATGGATATCTCCAAGGAATCGCCTGAACTCTACATCGTGGGCGTGCAGCGCCAATATCTGTGAAATCTGTCGTTACGTGTGAGTTTCCACAGTCTCTTTCTTTCAACACTCATGAGTGAATACAATTGAAAATCGGTTTTTGAAGGGGATTTCGCACACACCTAATACATAAGAATATCTGAGTATTCAGATGCGTGCATGCATAACATAACCAGGATCTCACTGATAATTTGGTAGCGATGCCCATCCTTTAAGGGGTTATGAGAAGCCCCAGCCAAGTCCTTTGCCTACACAACCAATCCATTCATTCCTCCTTCACCCTTGCTCGTCATTTCCTCTTACCCTATTCCTGTCTATACCCATCTTCCCACTTGTTTGTGCCTACCTCATGATTGGAGTTATTCGCCCTCAGCCAGGTCGCTGAACAAATGAGACGGGTTGGGGGAGGTCAAAATTGTAGTACTTTCGAAATGGGTGCACTACTGCAAACCCCTTAATGAGTGAACACTCAAGAGCCAGGACTCACAAAGCGATAATTGTCTGTGGCGAGGACCCAGTGTCGAAATGGAAAAGAATCAGGCCAAGCACCAATAATGATTGCGTGGAAAAGGCGGATATTACCAGCTTTAAGTATGCCACAAGGACTTGATGGTGATTTAACTACAATGGCTTGGCCATAATTTGCTATGAAATGCGATTAGACACGCATACTCATACCTGCAAATATACATCTATCAATCTATCCATATAATTCTTTTTCTATGTATTTATCTATCGATCTATACATTTATATGTCACTGGATAGATTTTGTATCTTTATATTTATATGACCGTCAGTGCTTATAACAGATCAGAGCCAGGCAGGAGGGTTTTGAGACCATCATTATTGTTGTGACTTTGATTATCATTGCTTACCCGATTATTGTAACCTTGTTTCAGACTAAGATGAGTTTAATATCTATCTATCTATCTATCTAACATTTAGGGACCGTCAACCAAAATTGTTTACTCAAGGTCTTCTAATCTTATATGGTTCTGCTTCGATGTCAGGGTTAGGGTGTGTGTGTCGCACATACTGGCTGAACCAGTAGAGGTACAGGGCTGAACATTTATTCCTTAATATTTTTAGAGGAGCGGTTATTCGTTTTTTTTAATTGCCTTCGCAAAAAGTTCTCATGAGGGGAGGGAGCGTTTGGTTCACAATGTAAGTTTGTGCTAGATTGGTCTCTTAGTTTGTTTCGGACAGCATTAACGATTGGTTTTTGAATATTTGGACTTTTCAGTGATACAACAAAGGGTGAGAGAAGTAACATTCGTCAATAATTTTTTTAAATTTTTCTAATGAATAACACAAACAACATGCTGCCAAAAGATTTTAGTCATATGACGGAGTATTTGGTATATAAAATGAAAATGGAAAAAGATAATGAATTCCAAAAAGATAATGAGTGTGTGTGTGTGTGTGTGCGTGTGTGTGTGTGTGCATGTTCTATTTATTCACTCTCCCGCTAGACTAAAGTCAGGGCTTTACTTGGGGAAAATAGGAGACACCTATCAAAAATAGCTCCAGCCGACGTGACTTTGCTAAGCAACCAAAGCAACCGCTGTCACGGAAGCATCAGGGCGATCCCGACCTGTTCCTTCAAGTGCTATGAAACAGTACTGCCCCTGGGGCAGTGTATCCCTTGCAGCTGGGCTGAGTAACAATAGGAGAGCCCGAGGACGAATCCAAAGGCTCCCAATGCACGTAGCAATGCGCATCTTCAGTATAACCTCATTGGTTGACGCATTGCACGGTCTTCAACACACGCCACAACACGATCTCCGGCCCATTCGACAGGCAAGTGTCTGTATTGGCGCCTCAGCTCCTGCCGGGGAAAAGATAGTACACTTTAATCCATGCCAAAGAGGCCAAAAAAAGTCGGGGACACACATGTGCACACGTGCATGCGTGTGTGTGTGGGGGGGGTGTATGCATGCGAACTTACACATAGCCAACTTTTCTATATAAATAAATTTCATGTGCTGTTTCTCAGGGGAAGAAAAGGTAGGTATCTGGACAACTTGCCCCCCAGAACGATTGCCCTTGTGGGACAAATATCCCCTAGTTAACAGCAAAATGACCCCTGACTAACGCCCCCTTCACAATTACACACATTCTCTTTTTTCCCTAGTTTCCCAATTTTACCTAAATTACAATTGTATCAAATTTAACACCGTCCACTTGGTCACATTAGGGGTAGAGTGTTGAAGAAATTCAATATTTACCAAGCTCAGGTTAGTTAATTACCAGGTAACAACGGTGTAGCGCCCATTAAGAATCAAACTCACTATATAAGCAAATTTGTCCGTGGGACGATTTTGCAAACCATCTCAGTAGAGTTGACTCCCCTGAATCGGGCAATTATATTAACTGACCCCACAACTTGCACTTTTGTAAACAAATACATTGCTCAGATCGGAAAGTGGGGTATCAAAATATTCTGTAAGAGAATAAACTTGTCAGGGAATAAAGAAAATTCTTTTTTTTTTTTTATTTTTTTTTTTTTAGAATGATTTTGTTTTGGAATAATGTCTGGTAGGACAGAAGACGGATTTCTAATCCTGTAAACAATACGACATTAGAAGATCCTGTCTGTGTTTGGTAGAACGGCTAGTGCTATATCAGTTCACAGAAATTGATTGGAAAAAAATAAAACTGTCTTCTTTGAGATTTAATCAAAGTTCAGTTGCTTCTATATCCCCCAGTAGATCAGAGGATAAATTTCTAATCTTATAGAAAAAAAAGATGCTCGATTTGGAGATATCGGATGCATTCTTAAAATCAGCTATTTGTCTAGCCTTTTCGCTGATTTCTCCCAGTTCTGGCACAGTGCCAATGGGAATACATAAAGGTAGGAAGACTGTGTACCGCTAATCTTTTTAAATAATACGTTATCTGATTTAACGAAGTGGTTGATAGTTTGAAAGGAAAGAAAGCAGGTGTTGATGATTAGACATAAACGATAGGATTTCCGATTTGTTATCAGTGGCTTCGAAATCTCACGAACAGAGACGTTGCTACACGGCTCAGGAAGTTTTTGTCTTTGACCTAAGGTTAGGATAAACATTAGATCAAAACTATTTATTTGTGAAGTATTGTACTTTCTTCTCTTTTTTTCGGTGTTTCCTTGTAAAGGCACAGAAAAGAGGAGTTGAGATTGGTATGAAGACTAGCAGCGCTGAGAACGAGTAGGTGGACCGAGTTTGATATTCATGTTGCACTAATTTCCTTGGGAAATGTATGAATAACTATCCCAGCTGTTGGAACATTGTAGGGTATTTAGAGTATTTTAGGACCGTAAGGAAGCCATCTAATTGAAGCTTACCCTAGCAGGAGAAAAAAAAACTACAGCTTCGCTATCGGCATTCTAGGTCCAAAGTATGGTATGACCCAATGAAAATATACTAAAACCTTTACTGACACTAGAAGCAAAGTGATTGCAGTCCTATGCTCCTGAAAAGGTGGGGGCTATAGATATAAGTCGTAAGTTATATTGAAGATAAGGCAGAAATCTCAATTTGTAAAGAAACGTTTCTGTCGACTTTTCGTAGATTTGTAATATTTGTCAGTTTGGTTCAGTTGTTAAGAAAGCTGCTCACCGAAAAGTTGGGATGAATTTAAATCACTGTAGGGAAAGGCCGATCTTGTCACGGACAAAAACAAACACAGTTCAAGACACCAACTCTGACTATCGATTGTCTGTTGTATACGTGTAAAACCCTCTTTTGCAATCGTCTGTTGAGAACTTGCGTACTATACTTGAGAGAAGCGTTTTCTTCCGAATACAAAATAGTCTCAATGAAATGGTCCCCTCAAGTCAGTTTGGGTCGCTTTTTTCTCAACATACACTTCACACTCTGATGATCATAGTGGAAAAATCTTACCAGACCAAAAGGGCATAAAATTGTACCGATGGAGAACACTACAAGTATCCTTCCCGCTCAAAGCCATATTGCTTGTACCTAACGAATCTCATCAGGAGTAAGCTTGATTTCTCTATTAAATTCATTCGAATATTTCCTCCTTTCTTCTTTGTTTTTATTCATTGTTCTCTCTCTTTCCATTCTCGTACGTTGTTTCTCTTTTACCTTTTTTAGCCTGTTTTTCCCTTAGGTCTTCCTGTTCTTTCTATTCTGACAGATAATTATTTTTCCCTTAATTTCGTTCGTTTTTCTCTACGTGTTTCCTGCCTTTGTTTTCTATTAGTTTTTTTTTCAATCCTATCATCTCCCTCATTCTTAATTCCTTTTTCTCATATTCTTTAGTATTTGTTTGTGTCTTTTTCTTTTCTTCTAGCAATCCTCGTATCTCATTCATTGTTTTCTTTCTTTTTCTTTTTCTTTATCTAACTCATTTCTTGCCCGTATTCATCCTTATTCATTCATATGGTGATTCCTTTTTTTTGCAATTGATTTCTCTCTTTCATTCCTTGTGTCTCCTTTGGTTTTCCAAACTTTTTTTCTCTTTCATTAATTACTTTCATTTTTCTCTTTTCTCTTACTTTCTTCTCTTTTATCTTACTTTCTTCTCTTTTCTCTCTTTTTTTCCAATTCCGTACACTTCTTTCTTTTCCTTCTCTTTCACTCATTCCATTAGTATTTACAGTTTAGTTTTTTTTTTTTTTAAATTGGTTTCGATTTTTTCTCTCTCTTTTTTTTTTTTTTGTTTCATTTTCAATCCAGTCATTTTTTCACGTTTGAATCGTTTTTCTTGTATATGTCTTTCTTCATTATCATTTTCCTTTCTGTTGTCCATCTTCACAGAATTGTCTTTAATTTTATTTGTTTCCTATTTTGCTTACTTCTTCCTTTACTGCTATTGTTCTTCCTTCCTTTTTTGTGAAGTGTATCTTTGACTCTCAATCTACGAATACTTTCATTTTCTCTTTTTAGTTTTGTTGCCATTATTTCTCTCTTTTCTTTTCTCCATCCTTCAATTATTTTTTGTTTGTTTCTTTTTTTTCCTCCCAATTTTACTCCTTCTTTTAGTGGTCTGTTTTTTTCATCGTTTTTGCTTTTTTTTTCTGTATTTCGATCTTTGTACTCTTCCATCCTATTTTTCTGTTTTTTTCTGCTTTTGTCTGTGATGCAATTTTCCTTCCTTCCACTATTCTTCCTTTTATTAACACCTATACTTTTTCCCTTCTATTTTTCTTTCTTCTTTCTTTTCCTCCTTATATTGAAATTGTTTTTCAAATCACCAGAATCCTTTTTCTACTTTGATTTTCTTTCTTAGCATTATTCTTCTTACCTCCTTCATTCCTCCACCCAATCTTTCTCTATCCTCCTCTTTTTCTTTCTCACTCTTTCCTTTCTTATTTTCCTCTCTCTTTACAGCAAATATTCTCCCTTTCCATTTTAATTCTGTCTAGTTCTATATATATTTTTCTCCTCAGCATTTATTCTCCATATTTGTTTCCTTGTTATTTTTCATTCCTTCTTGACGATGCACTCTCTGCCAAGCAGCTTTACCATGCCAGATTGTCTGTGTAGTGACTTTTGATTGTCAACTCTGTTCTCGTTTCCCGCCATTCCAATATTTATCTCCTTTTTCTTCTTCGACGTTTTTCCGCCATTATAATTCAAGCGCAAATAATGACGTGTTTGATCCGGTCGTCTCATGGAAAAGGGATCTAAAGGAGAAAAAAAGAAGACAAAACTAGCTGATAGCCAGCCAATGAAAAAAAAAACAGCCTATAAAACATTTTCTTCTCACAATCTTAACGGTTGTTACCGTTTTCCCTGTTATATATTGCGATGATGTGTAGACTTCCGTATCTTTTGTGCTCACAAATTAGTTGTTACTCGTGACTTTTAACGGAGTTAAAGTGACAACGAATCCTCCGAAGACTCCAACACTTTCTTCAGTTTTTGTTTATTCTTGTAAAACATGGGATCACAATTATTCTACTATGGTTTGAGTAGCAGGTAAGCTTTTAATGGGGTAGAATTGGTAGCATGAATCCTCCTCCTTCTACGTTGGATGGGACAGATACGACGACAGATGAGCAGTAGGGTTTGTTTTTCTTTTGTTTTTTTGTTTGTTTTTTTTTTGTTTTTGACATAGTAGCCTTCTCTACAATAGACACGAAGTGAACGTAAACATCTTCAACTGAAACTCGAAATCGATTGGCAGTTTTCTCTTTTCCATGCCATTAACCACACCTACACTTTCTTCAATAGTCGAGTTGTATTTTCTAGTAATGCCATCTGGATAGTTTTTATTTTTTTGGCAGATATTCCAACTCTTACCAATGTTTAACCAGCTGTTCAGAGTACGCTGCAATTATTAGGCACTATTGTCACCTTCATGTGCTACAATTTTTTCATTTACCTCACAAGGTCCATATATTTTCCCTGCTTATAGTATTCTCCCATGTTATTCAGTGGACTGTTGTAATATCAACATGAAATACCTGACATTTATTTTCTTCTTGGTTATAAAATAAGATCTAATCGTCTGATCTAGATTTAATTCTCAGTTTGTCTTCCATGACCCAGGATATTTACTTCCGTCATTCTGCAACGTCTTATTTGTGAATGTACCATTGGTTTGCTGTTCGAATTTCATTCATTTGCACAATTCCAATTCGATTCCTTTTTCTACCTAGCCATGTCTATCATTGCTCTTCTGAGCTGTTTTTCACCCTTTTGTTATATATATGACAGTCTTCACTCTATCATTGCTTATTGGACTTTTGTTATTATGCTTCGTCCTCTCGATTTTAATTTAGTTTGTTAGTGCAAAAAATTACATTATGAATTTCATAATCACTAAAATTGTGAACAAGGGTTTCTTCATCATTCAATTTTAGGACGGCCGGTCATGAGTACATCACGGGTGAAGGTAGCGCCAATGGAGCTAAAGATATGGACAATTAAACATATTATGTATTCAAAAACTTTTTTCTTTTTTTTTTTAAATTTAGTTAGAGGTTCAATTTAAAACTTCGAAGTAGGCTAAATTGACCCCTTAGTTTGTGTCCGACGGCATTCACGCTTTTGGGGGGAAAATTCAGACATTTTTAAGGATCACTACTCAGCTAAGGGCGACAGAGGTAACTAATAATTAATTGATCATTCTTTTTTCTGATTTTTTTCAACTGATCACTCCCAACACAGCATACAATCAAAAGACGTTGGCCATGTTGCAGTTTCTATTGAGTGACTAAGCAGACCTGTATAATATCCATGTTTTACATTAATCTATCTTTATTTACTAATCTCGATGATCAAATCGGAATAGTATGATCCGCTAGACTAGCTCAATTATCATTGCTCTGCAGCTTGTACCTAATTTGAATAAGTATATATGAGACTTAGCTCTGTGAGGCACATGTCCACAAGTAGGGACACCCAGTTTTGATCAATCTCCCATCAGTTTTAATGACATCTAGATTAGTTCGCGAACCTATTCTTCAGTTTTAATTGCTTTAACAAGCCTCGCTCAGTCTTACACTAAAGCAAAATTGTTAAGCATACATCGAGGATCGAATTCATTACAATAAAAATGGACTTTCTGACAAACGATTTCCTTAGCAAGACAATTTGAAACCATAGATGTGTCCACAATCCATAGCAGAAACAGGAAGAGAAGAGAAATGCAAGAAGCCCTTCTTTGAGTCAATTGATCCTCATATTAATGAAATATTATGATACTTGTATAACGTCGTCATAAAACAGATCCATTTCGTGTAAATTCACTGTTTTTGGCATTTGGCCAGCGGTCAACGAGACAAGAATTTTCTGTCTTCAACATATATTGTTTCCTGGTCGTAAAAGAGAAATTCTATCAGCATTGTTGAATTTACCTGGAATATGATTTCAAAAGGATATTACACAGCATACAATGTATACTACCCACGTGAAATTCCATGCAAAACCATGGAACTGAACTGAGTTTAAACGACGGGCACTATGTCTTGGTAATATGTATGTGCATATCGACTTTCTATTCAGGTAGGCAAAAGGACAGGTTATTTTTACTGATCCTAGTGTAAGTCGAACTGCAGATGTTAAACCGTTGTTTAGCGAAAAAATATTCGTCACATATACAAGAATACATGGTAGATGAAAGTAAATCATAGTAACAAATTAGTAATAATTGAATTTAGTAACTTAACAGCCACTTGCTTTGATATTTTTCTATTATGAAGCAGTTATGTGAGACCATGAAATGAAGAGGATTTCTGATTGCCTTGGGGTTGGAGTAGAATGGGAAAAAATCGAAACACCCAGGTGTTCTTGTCCGGGCTGACTTGGACAGAGGTTCATAAAACGCTGCCTTCCAATAATTGCCGGAAAGTGCCAATAGAATTGACTGGAGATATTCCAGAAACGTCAGCTACATCTTACAAAAGTCACCGTAACATTTCTCTCTTTGATCACGTAGACGTGGTGGAGCCAAAAAAAACGGCCTCTCGATATTAAGACTTACCAACCACAGGCTGACCGTCTGAACAATCTTCACGGAGTGGTTATGGAATAAAACAACAAACGTTTCCTGTGTTTATCATTCCAATCTCGGGACAAGTATTGATTGGCTGGCGCTGATCGATTAGATATTGAAAAGCTCTTTCTGAATCTGTTTGAATTTTGGGTGGATTCGGTAAAGGTACACCATCAATTTTCTCCAATCTTTGATTCAGTATCCATGCCAGACTAGTGACTAAGCCTTCGGTACAGCAAGTTCAGCATTCAAGAGCAAGAATAAACCTTACTCCTAAAAAGAAAGTTATTCTTCCGATAGTCACCAATGGAGCTGAAACATGGAACCTAACGACGAGACTGACCCCCAAATTGGGAACCACGCAACGACCACATGAACAAATCATGCTCAACATCCAAGAGCTCACAAGGTAGTACAATATATCATATAGGGGATATAGAGAGAGTCTGAAACTTGATAGAATCCATTTGAAAACTTGATAAAATATGAAGTCAATACTCCAATACATCAATGTGAATGATACAGTCTATCAAGATAAACGAATGAGATACAGGTATAATAATTATGTAAATATTGTATAGAGATTAACCTCTCAATAAATTCAGGAAAAATCGAAAAACTGTCTATTTAAACCAAGGGGGACATCAAGTTCGAGCAAATCTGAGTATAAGCCTTAACTGTAATCAAGTATAAGCCCACATATAAATCTATACAAATGATTGACCATGCATTTATGTTTGAAGGAATTTCGTTGTTCGTACCCTAATAGGCACAACAATGAGGGACCTGTACGGTATATAGTAAGATTATCGAATTGTTGGATATCTGTCAGGCCCAAAAGATGCACAAAGAAAACAAGCCCAAATAACCCAATTCCAAAATACTTATGAGAGATTGCAATTCTTTTGTACACACCAAGAATATTCATTTTATAAGAATACCACAGGAACACATCTCCATTTTCTGTTCTGTACAAATTACTACAGTGAGGGTTTAGTTTGGCATTTCTGTCAGATTGGGATCCCTCACAGACAAGACCTTAAAGATATGACTTTTTTTGCTTGACAAATTTCCTCATAAAATAAGTCTTATTGATTGGAAGGAGAAAAAATTACTTTCGAATTTATTTCTCCATTAATTCGAAAAAATATGTTTGAAGTGATTTTTTTAAATTCCAGAAAAGCCGAAAATCAAATGTGACCGCTTCAAAAAGTTATTAGCCATATGTAATTCAAAGAAGTCAGATTTGTCAGATTTTGTGCGGAAAAATGGTCAAAATGGTGACTTTAGAGTATAGTGCAGTCGGGTTGTGTAAGCCTAATATTTCTTTGTCTTGTTGCTAGTATCGAGAGTTGCAGATACAAAGACTGTAACGTGTAGTGCATGGTCTCAGGCGCAGCAAGTGAAAATCCTCCATTAGCGAACGAAATGTTATAATCTAATTAAACTCTGTCCAAGAGTAATCAATCTACCACTCAAACAAAAAAAGAATTAAATCAAGCAATGTTATTTACCGCATAATTTTTCTCACACTGACCTTTCTAACATTTCTTCATACTTCTCTTTTTCTCTCTTCATTCGATCAATCATCTTTTAAAACCTAGTGTAAAGTGCAGACGTGACAATCATGCCGTCATTCTCTTGACTTTTCAGCTATATTTCACTTTCTCTGTTTCTTTATTTCAGAGCAAAAACGTGAAATAAAGCTCTTAAAAGCATAGTTTATTTTATGTAGCTTTTTAAAAAATCTTTCTCCTTTGTTTATAGTTTTTCGACCCACACAATTCTCATAATTTTACTCGTGTGTTTGGCTTTGTTTTTGGCAGAATGGAATTCTTACAGAACTTGAAATACTTTTTCTTTCTTTCTTAAAAAATTTTGAAACCATCAACCAGAACTTTCAGCAAAGTTGACAGCATAAGTTTTTTTCTGATTTTAAACTGTAATGGCTGTCTTGCTATGCATGTATGTGTGTGTTTGTTCGTTGTGTTGATGTAAGTTCATCCGACAAAATGGCAGTGGTAATTTGACAATGTGGAGAATTGGAAGATCTGCAAGAAACAAGTGCTGCATCTCAAAATATGATCACAGGAATAGGCTTGATGCAATTTGCTGATTCATGAGATCTTTTTTTCGAAAGTACACACAAGCGTGCAGGAATCTGTTCAAATCATATGTGTACCAGTTTGCATTGGAAGATATGAAGGAAATAATATGGTATATGTAATGTGTTTTTAGATTGTTTAGTAGGAGTAAAGGGGTCGATCTACATTATCAAATTACCACCACTATGTATGTATGTATTCATGTGTATATGCATGCATTGCACATACTGATGAGTTGAAAAGCTTACATTTTTAACATTATCGCTGGAAAATAGTAGTTTTTTTCGACACCCCACTCCCAGAAAGAATGTTTTTTTAGTGGGGGTCCAATTTACAATGCAAAACTTCGCTGGATTGATCCCTTATTTTGTGTCCGGTTGCATTCATACTTACTTTTTTGAAAGATAGGACTTTTTAAGCGATCATCACCCATCAAAATGCAAGAGCAGTAATTTATTCATTGATCGACTATGGTTCCAATATCCTCAATTTTTCAAATGATCACTGCCAATACGGCATGCTGCCAAAAGACCTTGGTCACTTGACAGTTTCTTTTGAGTGATTACCCAGACCTGTTCTTTTCTAGATTGTAACATTTTTTCTTCGAAAATTACTTTTGTCTTTGTATCTGCCTAACACTCCTGAAGCCAAGGATGAAAATCAATACTTATTTAAGTTCCCCCAACTCGACTTTCACGATAGTCTAAAGAAAGACTTGTCGTCAAATTGTATTTAAAAAATGAGAGCTGTTGTTATATCAGTTGCCTAACCGGTTAAAAAAATTACCACGTGGATTGAAATAATTATCTCTGACCCATATATCCTAATAACCATTATATTTAGTTTTCAGATAAATTAGCTGACTTAAACAAAACTGGAAAATTGCGTTGATTTTTGCACTCTCGTCGCCATGAATATGAAGACAATAGAGCAATATTCAAGTGAGTGTAATGTTTGTTTTTTTGTTTGTTTGTTTTTTTGTTTAGAACCACAAATGTGTTTTCAAGAGAACACTGTACTCAATGGTTTTGAAGTTCTATGTCGAAGTAAAAGCATTATTTAACATACTTTTTGATCATTTGCTGGCCAACCGTAAATATAAAAGATGGTGGAGAGTTTTGTCCTATTTCATATGTGCTTGTTAACGTATTTATATATGTGCTTGTTAACGTGCTTATATATCTCCTTGTGTGTCTCAGCACCTTTTCTTTTTGTCAATAAATTTGAAAATTAGAACTTGGACTCCACTGAACCCTTTTTTAAAAGTCCCAGTTTCATTTTTGAAGAGACAAGAGTTTGTTTTTCTTTGCTTTCTTGACGTTTATTGATGTGTTCTTGGATAACATCCGGATTCTCCAGGATTTACATGTTTAGATGTTTTTTCACTCTCTTTTAGATGTTTTTATTCTCATTTGAAAACGTCAATGATGTCAATAATTGAATTCATTCAGACCATATTTATTCATCAATGGAATTTCATACATAATGGAGAGGTTGTTATCTCATGGATTTTGATCGCAGATTTTCTTCTTGTTTAACAAAGTTTTAATTTTCCCTTTATCCCTGTATATTCACGACTTTCTGTCTGAAAGTATCCAACAATTTGATGTTAACAAAACTACAAAGCCTACTCAAGTCAACTGCATCTTAGTCTACTCAAAATGACTCTAACGATCTCAAACACTTTTCCAAGCATATTTTCTTTCTTCTAAATCAGTCAGAGAAGTCCTCTTTTGAGATCGGCATCACCTGATTGTTTTGTTCACCTTATCTCTCCCACTGTCCAAACTGTAAGGCTACTGGCAGACCACGGTGAATCGGTGTTTTGCTAAGAGAACCTGTGTGATCTGAGTGAATGATATGATCATTCAGTACGCGAACTCACTCAATTATCTTTTCATAGCCGATTGAGGAAATACAGGAAAGAAAGGCAGTTCAAATATGCTCATAAACTTCTCTCTTATTGGTTGCCCTGTCACATCAAAACCATACAACCGCTCCTCTGGATATTTCTTTTAGCTGGATTCTTTCTGGACAGACCTTCGATAAGGTACCTTTTGAGCATCAAACTCATTATATCAATCATAGTTTTGAAGATTAGCTTGGCCCAAACACAGCGACGTACCTATGAGTAATTTCTAAGCATTGCTCTGTTTAATTAATCTGGGTATAATAGTAGTAACACTTTTTTCTACGAAATTAGACAAAACTTATTTTCTCCGTTGTGAATATGGTAATTTCAAATCACGTTTTGATTCTAAAAAAAGAGTTTTTTTTATGGTCACGAAGTAAACACAGTCTGTGCTCCCCAACTGAATGAAAGAAAAAAACGTCTATTCATCTGGAATATTTCTTTGTTGCTTCCATATATGTATATGTACTCATATAACTCATCCTTATCATCAGGCTTTATGTATATTTTGCTGGACACAGACCTTTCTCTTTTTTTAATGACAATTATAATCGTGCTTATCTGAGCGATGTTTTGCCAGGTTTCCATCTCAACTCTTTTCATGTTATGTCTGGTCTTTTCTGTCTTCATTTACTATCTCACGGACACCAATTGGCCAGCTTCGAGTTGTCTCTTCTCCTTGGTATATACCCTGCCCATCTCCGAATAATTATTTGTACGACATCCTACACCCTATTCGTCCATCGGATCCATATCTATCTTTCTATCGCTAAGAGTGATTCCCATCATTGCTCTTTCCGTTGCTCTTTGTACGGTTCTGAGTTGATTTTGAAGTCAGTTTGTATGTTCCCGGGTCCATCATCCGTACGACATGCTTGCATCTTGACTGTATTGCCATTTTACTTTTTTGTATGTCTATTTATACCAAATGCTTTCCTGCCAATCGTTATGCACTTTTTCATTTCATACCTGTGGTATTTTTCTAGCTTTGTCGCCCAGCATAGGTAAACGTATTTCTTAACTTCTTCAAAGGCGTCCCCTTTTATTTCATCTTTTTTTATTCTAAGGACTTTATCATTGAACATTTCTTTTGTCGTTATTTTCTTCATTGTGAACCCTTTCTCATCACGGAACCTTATATTGTCTACCCTTGTATTCGCCCATGTTTTACCAGCCTGTTTTCCAAAACGTGCTTTTGAGACACACAGTAAAGAGTTTTAGTGATACTGTATTCCCCGTGACATACTTTTTCTCAATTTTCATCATGTTAGTATCTTTTTGAAGTCCAATTATTGCAGTACCATCTTCGTATATATCCTCAATCATTTTTTGATAATTCATATTTGTATCTTGTTCTCGCAATGTGCTGAAATCGCCGTGTGTTTTATTGAATCAAACGCTTTTTCAAAGTCTACACACGCTGGAAAAATTGGCTTGTTGAATTATGATGTCTTTTCGATTAGCAGGTGTAAAGTATGTAGGAGGTCTATTGTCAAATATCCATTCCTAAAGCATGTGCCTTTGCTTTTCTTCAAAAGTTTCTTGATTTTCTTGCAATTTCTGTCAAGAATAGTTTGTGTAAATGTTACCTGTAGTAAATTATGAGAAAACTGAAATCCAAATGCGGATGCATGCGCACACATGTATATAAATATATAAGTTTCCACGGATACATTTGAATTTTTATGAGATGAGTCATCGTTAGAAATTAAAACTACTGAGCAAATTTCAGTGAACAGTCTATAGTTTGAAATGATGGTTAGGTAGTTTTTATTTGCAAAACTTTTAATTTCTAGAAGAAGAGTGCATTGATCTGTACATTATATAAGCAGATTCTTATGAAAGTAAAGAAGATTTATTCTAATGCAGCTACTGTGCACTCAGAAACAAACATACAAACATGAATGCATAAGTAAGTAATGTCCTTAAGTGGGCAATGGAATCAGCTGTCATTTCCCAGGCTTCATATATCATAAGTTCCATGGTCTTGACTAGTTCTTCAAGGTATGCCATACGTGAAATAAACGTAGAGGTGACAAGCACCCGTAGTGGTATCACTCTCTTCACTACATTAAACGCATGCGTAGCTTTGTTTCGCAATACATGCTGAGAGTTTACAATAAAGTCGCCATTTGCACAGCTGAATTTCCCTCATTACATGTGAACAGTTTCCCTTCATAGACTAAAACTTGTGTTTGCCTTAAAGTTGACGACATAAAATGTAAACCGATCGCTTATCTTTTTTGAGGTGGTGATGTTCGATGCCACTGGATACGAGTATGTCAGCTTCTAGGAGAGCACAATGTTGCATACCCTTCACGGGGCGATGAGTACGTGAGGAAGTTGCGCGAGAAGCTCTATCATTATGTGACTGAGCATTGGCTGAGATGGCCGCAGAACTTGTCTTATCTTGTTGTTACATACGATTTCCAGTATTTCTAGACGGTCACCCATTTGGGTACTGACCAGGTTCATCGTTGCTTGACTTGTTTATCTTTATTTACTCTTCATGGAGCATAGAACGACTATGACTTTGCAGCAGTTTCACTAGCCGGTAGGTTTTCAAACGATTATTTTACCGGAGCTTAGGACCAGCTATGGAGACTGCTAAGCAGTCCAATTCATCCATTTGATGAACTATGTCGAGGAAAAGATCGAAAGTTCTATCATCCCTACTATATCCCTATAGAGGGTTAAATAACTGGATTCATACCTTCTCAAAGGACGTGAGTGAACTTGAACGGCCTCAGCCGCAACTCGTATTTAGCCTGCTGATTCCGTTACGCCACTCCGCACCTTTTAACCTAAATCTAAGTTACTAGAAAAACCCAGATTTGTAAGCTATTTTTATATTTACTTTAACTATATGATAAGGTTATGTTCACTCATTTTCGTTCTGTGAGACTTGGAATCTTGAAAAAAGATTTTAAGTTGATTTATCGAGCTTTTTTTTTTTTTCTTTTCTTTAATCTCCTTTTTTTTTTAGTTACGACTGCCTACGAGAAAAAGGGACTGGAAAGTGCGTTTCTGTTTTTTCAGGTTCAAACCCATTACTTATCTCATACTAGAAAAAGCTTGCTAACCACTCCATAACAACGATGCACTCAGAAGTAATTTATATCCTACTATAGAATCAATAATAATAATTCTTCCAATTCTAAACGAGGGGAAAATATAAAGAAATATCCATTTGATAAAAAAAAATATACCTTCACTGCCTTCATTCGGGGAGTTATCAACTGGAGCAGGTGAATTCTCCTCATTAAATTTGAAATTTTTAACACCTTGTAAATTTCATTTACTGAGAATTTAACGACGTACAACTTAAACCGGAGTACTGGAAGGATCTGATTACACCGTTCATTTTTTATCGACTTGGTTTTAACAATTCAATTACACTCTGTTCGTTTCCTTTCGTTTTGACATAGTTACAATCTCTGTGGGAGTTTCAAAATTTATCTATCAAGCATCTTCTTTTTACTCACAGGTGCCTATGAGGTTCGACGTCCTTTTTTAGAGTGCACACCTGTATGTAGTTTCCATTGGAATAGATTTTTTATATAGAAATACATAAGCATGAAATTACTTGACTGAAAATAACAAATTAATTAGATAAGTTTATATCAAACAATAAAACTCAGTTTGATTCTATCTCTTTGCATGTCAGTTTTTATATTGATCTGCGTGTCTGTTGTCTATCAATGCCAATTTATTTTATTTCTCTTCTATCCATGTTTCCATATCCCTACAGAATTTCATTATCCAAAACGAACAAGTATAACGACCTAATCCTATACTTAAGTATAAGAAAATGACGCCCGTTGCGAATCTATGCGTGGATAAACCTCAATACTGAAATTTGAAAGAAATATTCATTAAAATATATCACAACTGAACGGATGTTATATGATACAAAACAGAGCAGGATCCCTTCATTTTGATGAAAAGTGAAATGCAGATAAAAACGTAACCATACATTATAAACTTTATCACCAACAATTTTTTAACTAAGCCTTTTCTAATTTTGTTTCTGTTGCATCGAATACCAATTATGCCAAGTGTCAGGCAATGGCCATTAAAGTGTGCATCAGAAATGAAGAATAGCTCCCGTTGAGATTCCTATCCGCATCCCCTTTTCGTTTAAAGAAGACAGGACCGTTCTAAAATTGTTTATTCTATTCATGCTGTCTAGGCCAGGTGATATATTGACAATGTAATGACCGACGATCAATTCAAGTGATAATTTCTATATAATATAACGCAATTTATAACCATTCTGTTGCATTGTATACATGCATTTCATAATGCATCACTATCGTATTGAAAGGAACGAAAAGAGCAGATATAGACCAAGAATGAGCGAAATGTGAATTTGGACTCGAAACAGCTATCTGGGCTTTTGCATTACTGGCGGTTACTAACTAATTTGTAGAAGCAACACTATGTTGAAGCATTTCCTTTCCAATGGAAAATTCAATTCTTGCAGAATCCCAATTTTCTTCAATCTTTTATTCTATTTACATTGTTTAAATTGAATGATATAATAACCGTGTAACGACAGGTGATCATTCCAAATCAGTTTGTTATTTTTTAATAAAATAACGCAATTAAAATTCGTTCTGTCAGACCAAATATGTCCATTTCCTAAATACATACTGTGACGTGGAAAGAGACGAAAAACAAAACAAAGAGAGGAGTTATGAATTCAGGTAATAAGCAGTTATTTGACCCTTGCAACGTGTATTACTACATTGGAGCGGCTAGCATATTGGAGGCAGGTTCGATTCCAGCAGCAGCCCAGATTTGTCTCATTGTTTATTCTATTTACGTAGTCTAAATTGAGTGATATATTAACCTTATAACAACAGAAGATCATTTCAAGTAAGTTTCTCGCTCTCTCTCTCTCTCTCTCTCTCTCTCTCTCTATATATATATATATATATATATATATATATATATATATATATATATATATATATGCACACACACACATACACACACAATACCAATCAGGGATACAACATATAATATCCTGAGTCGACAGGACAGAAGTATAAACGTGTTTGTGTTGCTAATTCCTTGCATTATATATATATATATATATATATATATATATATATATATATATATATATAGCGGGAGACAGACAGATTGATAGATAGAGAGGGAGAGATAGACAGAGATAAAGATGAATAGATTCGATGGATAGATTCATATATATATATATACATATGTATATGTATATATATATATATACATATATATACATATATATACATATATATATATATATATATATATATATATACAGTATATATATATATATAGTACAATGTGGATTCGCTCTTTGGGCCTCATCAGGTGAGTATTATATTATCTAATACTGCTAGCTTGATTTGTACCACATATACTGTACGTGTGTGTTTGTATATATATAAAGAGAGAGAAAGAGAGAGAGACAGACAGACAGATAGACGGACGGACAGACAAATAGACGGATATATATATATAGAGAGAGAGAGAGAAACAGACAGACAGACGGACGGACGGACGGACGGACAGACAGACAGAGATGGACAGATTTGATAGATTGTGAGTTACAGGTACACATGATCAGTTATGAGAGATAAATACATAGTAAAAGCCATACGGATATAAACAGACTGGATTACGGCAAAACAATCGCCTCGCCGATACAAACAATTTTCCCCTGTTTGTGTGATCGCCTTGTTCCACATCGAAGGTTTCGAATTTCCTAATCTCAAAACATAGCCCTATTTATCATGATAGTTTGTATAGACTGCTGTAATTCGCCCGATGCCAATGGCGATATATAAATAAGGTTGCCAATTAGCAATAATTGCCGTCTACGAAACCTGGAGAAAAGGAGAGAGGGTTGGGGGGATTTTTTGGGCTAGTGAGTGTTCATCGCCAAATATAGTTACAGAAAAATGGAGAGGATATTTTTTTCGAGTGTGAATAAAATAGTAACAAAAAGTTGTTTTTTTTAAATGGACGTTTATGTAGAATCGAAGTCGAAAAGAAAAGCATTTTAGTCAAATTAAAAATAAAGGAAATAGGTCTGGTTAGTCAGTTGATAGAAACCATCATGTGGACGAGTCTTTTTAGTTGCATGATCTGTTCGGGATGTTCAATTAAGGAAAAAGAGACAGGGGGTATTCATTAGGAAAAAAATATACTTCTGTTGCCATCAATGTGGCAGTGATCACTAAATAACCTGGATTCTCAAAAAAACCAAAAAACAACCCACAGTGAACGTTGATTGACACAAACGAAGGGATCAATCTAACATAAACTTACATTGTAAATTGAACCCTCTCCCGAATAAAAAAACTTATTCAAGACAGAATATAAAAAACAAAAATCTTTTCTTTTTCCCAGATATTATTATTATTATAATTATTTGCAATCTCACACCAGTTGCCTGGTGGTAACCGCTGGAATTTGAGTTTCAGCAAGTCTCCTCAAGTCTCCAGCCCTTCTCTAGTAGTACTCATAGCTCGCAGTAATACTGTGATTTACAGATTCACACCGTTTGCCCAGTGGTTATCGCTGAAGGCTGAGTGACAATATGTCTCCTCAGGTCTTCAGCTAACGTCTCCTCTCTCTTTCGCCTATCATGTCAGTGCTACAATTCGAGTTTCCGCTTTCATTTCCCTTCCTCTGTAGGGTCACTATTGATAGTGTTGCAGTCCTTATATTTCTAGCACTTTCCTAAGTATCCGTGCAGTTCCCAGTAGTGCTGTGGTCTGTACAGTCTCAATCCTTCCTCTAATTCCGATCTCCTCCCGTCTCACCCTCAGCGTTTTTGGGACAGTTCCTAGTTTGCCCACTATGACCGGTACTACCCTGGCTTTCATGTTTCACATCTTCCATAATTCTCTTGCTAGGTCCTGGTATTTTTCCCGTTTTTTTTTCATCATCATCATCATCATCATCATCATCATCATCATCATCATCATCATCATCATCATCATCATCATCATCATCATCATCATCATCATCATCATTATTATTATTATTATTATTATTATTATTATTATTATTATTATTATTATTATTATATCAATAATGATAGTTAATAATGATTCCATGAGGTATACCTATATCGTCAGCCAGCAAGACAAACGTAAATAGTGGAGAAACCTATGTTAATGAGAGTTTTGGTTGATAGTTTCTAAATGGAGAAAAAAAATTGACGTTGGGATTTTATTTTCCAGAAACCAAAACAGTGAAACGCCCCAATCGAAATTAAATACGTTCTTTCGTCGGATTTGCTTCAAAGTGCCTGAATCGAGCTGTTAATATTCATCCTGCTAATATGCTTCGTTCATTGTCGTAGAAACACACATCCCAAAACCTCTCTCTCTCCCTCTTACTCTCTCTCTCTCTCACTTTCTCTGTCTGTCTGTGTCTCACTCTCTCTTTCTATATATATATATATATATATAGATAATTGTGTGTGTGTGTGTGTGTGTGTACCAAAGTGTGTATGTGTGTGTGTGTGTATATATATATATATATATATATATATATATATGTATATATATATATATATATATATATATATATGTCAATATATAGATAGATGTATATATAAGCATACATCGAAATAAATATATATATACATATATATGTAGTGTATATATATTTATACATATATATATATATATACATATATGCATATATCGAAGTGTATATATGTGTATATATATATATATATATATATATATATATATATATACCAGCACACCCACAAATATGTGCTAATGTATGTGTTTGTTTGTGCATGTGTGTACTTGTACTGTTTTATCTTGTGTGAGAAAATAAGGATTATGCTGGCCTTTTCACAAGTAGCAGACACCCAGTTTTGCTCGTACTCATTTGTGATGATTCGAAAAACTTCTCTGTTAACCTTTGGTTTATGATGTGGTTATATATATATATATATATATATATATATATATATATATATATATATATATATATATGTATAAGTGTGTGTGTGTGTGTGTGTATGTATATTCAATATATATATATATATATATATATATATACATTTATATATATATATACGTATATATATATATATATGGTTTGGTTTTATATATATATATATATATATATATATATATATATATATATATATATATATATATATCATCGCTAGAGTGAATGAATGTTTTGATGCATCTCTTATGTTGATTTCTAGACGAAGCCTTTTAAATCTTTAACGGAGATTTTTCTATTTTGCAATAGAAATTGATAAAAGAGATTTTGTTGAAAAACAAATGAATGTTGCGTGAAATAGACTCTTTTTTATATCATTAGGCTAAAGAGTGATTAATGTACCCTTGTTCGAGGGTGACTCGTAAGATTCCGTAAATCTGAATTATTCGCCGTTTAAATACCCATGTGAGTAATATCAACCACTAAAGTACCTGGATTGACAACGAAGGGGATTTTTTTGGAAAATGTATAGTTTTGTGCATAATAAATGAGTTTTCCCTCCTACGGCTACAGACTTAT
This sequence comes from Thysanoteuthis rhombus, assembly GCA_963457665.1. Classification (NCBI taxonomy): domain Eukaryota; kingdom Metazoa; phylum Mollusca; class Cephalopoda; order Oegopsida; family Thysanoteuthidae; genus Thysanoteuthis; species Thysanoteuthis major. The sequence goes on from OY735235.1 coordinate 20,738,464, forward strand.
TGATGTATATACGTATATACAATGGTCTTGGGCCATCGTTAAACCCCATCTAGTTTGTGGGTTTTTAAAACTGGTACTCTACTTCAGCTCCAACCAACAGCAATGGCTTGAAATTTCAAGTACGGAAACCAATGACTTCTTTACAGAAGCTTAAAAAAATGAAACGCTGTTTTTGTGTTGTTTTTTGTTTATTTTCGTTTTGTTTTTGTTTTTTTTGTTTGCTTTTTTTTTTATAAGCCCCCACCATGAACGAAACAAATCCAACATCTCACTACCCACCAGTTGTTGAAATTTTGATTGGCTGGGGACTGGCAATAAAGTGCCAAAATGCTATCTTCTGTATTGTTAGTTCTATCACATTTCAGAAAATTTTGACAGCATTAGAATATGCAACTCATTCAGTTCTTTCCTCTGTATGCTTCCGTACTCGAGATTCATGGACCTCAGTTGTTTTTTTGTTTGTTTGGGTTTTTTCCATAGTAATCAATGAAAAATCTCGATTTTTCCTCTTTTTTTTCCCCCGCTAACAGAGTCAGGTTCCGTGTCCAACTTGAGATCCCCTCTGGTTCTACAATTCAAAAATAGAATAATTCAATTTCCAAGACAGTCCAAATTATATCTGAAGGGCATTGTATCTTGAGAGGGTATTGTCAAGCCTACCTGATCCTGCTGATATTTAAAAGTCTAACCTCCCAGTGGATCCCTTGTTCCTGTTGATTAAGTGAAGACCTTGGCAACCATTCAGTTCGAGCTGTTAGCCATGTCCGATCTTCATACTCTCCCAGCCTTACGGTAATATCTCGCCAATTCCATGTGCAGCTAATCAGCCTTCAAAGTTCAATGTTGGACATATGTCTTTCCCAAGTTCTACCCGTCATGTTCACCCTTGAGCATCATATGCCAAAAGATTCCGAACTTGTCCAAATCAACACACCATCTTATTTTTGTCCGTCCCAATTTTGCCTGTGATCACAGAGAATCAAAGTTGTGCATTGCGAAGTCCAACGGTTGTCTCGTTTCCCAGCAACATGGCCTGTGCATTGCGATTTTGGTCAGTAAATGTTTCTTCCTGACATCTGTTTGCTCTTCAATCTCGTATGCTGGTTTCCGTACAAGTCTCGTTAAACCGAGAACTTACATTTGCAAGATTTGGTATTTAAATTGTCAACCTCTCTGACAATAGAACGGTCAGCCAAAACTTTCTGACAATAGAGACGGTTAGCCAAACCTGTCAACATGGGATTTTTTTTTTTCAGTTTTAAGCTGGACTTGCTACGTAGGTATATATCACGGTCTGATTTTTTTTAATTTTTCAGTGAAGGTTCATTTTGCAATGTAAGTTCATCCTGCATTGATCCCTTAGTTTCTGTCCGGCACGATTCACCTTTTAATTTTGGCTTTTTTAGTAACAAAGGGCGGGAGAAGTTTTTTTTTTTTTTAACTTCTTTAATTGGTCGTACCCAACACAGCATGTTACCCTAAAAGATTGGCTATGTGACAGTTTCAAATAAGTGACTAACCAGACCTGTTTTATTTTATTTCTTGTTTTTTTTTCTCCTTTTCATTTCGATACATTTAATTATTTTTCGTACGTTTTCCCGTAGGTTTTTTCCTATGATTATAATGGTTTCTCTCTCGAAATGCAATGCTGTTTCGATAAAAAAACAAATAAATAGATGCATGTGATATATATTATTTAATTTTCTAAATTATATCAATGTGTAAAAGGATCAACCCTAACATGTTGGATTAGAATCGGTACATGAACCATAATCCGATTTTTACTCTCTACAGACAATTTGTTTTTCTGATGAAACAAGCTTTGCTGTGTTAGGGCCAAATTCTCTTGCTTCATTTATATCTGGAATTAGACATTATCGACAAAATTTAAGTCATTTCAGACTAGAGTCCAAAATATTTACGTATAAAATAGGATATTCTTTCAGTAAAGGTTGCATTAATTCCAGACCAATGATAATACCCTTTTCCCGATTTTCATTGTATTGCTATAGCAAATGTTTAATCACCATACGTACATTAGTTATATTTTGTCATTAACTCATACAATGATTCTTGACCATGGATAATCCCTTTTTCCTAATTTGATATGCATATATATGATAATTATCTATCTATTAAACATATACTGATCCTATTCTATCAATAACACTTGTCTTAATTCATGACTAGAGACAATCCCTTTTTCCTGGTTTTCAATTTATAAGGCTAAAATTATTGCCTGTGCATAGTATTAATAAATGTTTATCTCTCATGCATGTAATTACCTCTTTTTCAAGAATGTATGTCTGAATTATTCCTCACTCCGGAGATCCCTCTCGCCCAAATGTACAATGCTTTCTTCTATAATAAGATAATCAACAGACCATTTCTATAACAACCTGTCTATAATGCATAGTCTATCCCTCTTATGTCAATCACACGAGAAAAAATTGCATTTAGAAGTGTTCTGTCTCACTCCAAGCGCACTGTCGTTAATTAGGCAACAACTGATTAAATCAAGAACACAAAAAAAGTTCACAAAATCTCAAACCGAAAATCAAAGAGATAAAAATCTGGAACGGAGATTGAAAAATTTTTTTGTGTTTTCTGACTCGGCAGCTTTTGACACGTGAAGGGAGAGACATTTGCAAGTCATTCAGACGGAACATTTTAGGACAAACACCACAAATACTCGTGTATTAGGATTGATACGTTGTTTTATTGCTTTCATCTTTCAAAAACAAGAGTCTCATTATATTTTCGTATAAAAGAGATAGTACAGAGTCCACAAATAAATTGATGAAAGTTTTGAATCATAAAATGTCTTCGTTGAGAGGATTCCCAAGCCCAAAATTTCACATGCATTTTTTAAAAAATTATCTGTTATATTTTATTCATATCAGCTACTATATCACTTCCTCCTCATCATTTTTCTCTTTGATTATCATTCATTTTTGCTCTTTCTCCTTTCGTGGCTCTTCACAGACAGAGCTGGATGGCTGCTAACAAATTAACTAGTCAGCTGTCAAGTTAACATCGTTGACTTGCGGGCGAAACCTCAAATCTTCGGGTTCAAATTTAGTTCAGACAACGATAAAAGGATGACGACGCTAAGGAGAATCCTGTGAGGTGCTCTTGGGTCGGCTGATCACCGATAAGACCCTCTGTGGATGGCTGACCATTCAACGAGAATCATACAAACTTGTCCAGCTATCTTCATCAATGGGTCAACGGTCAACATCCTCTTTCTCCCATCGACCTAAATCTCTGGAGACGATCTCAAATAAATCTTCCTTCTGACCTACATTTTCGATTACTAAAGTGTCCATTCCTCAACTTATGTTAGTCACTTCTTTCTCCAACTATTTGTTTACTCAGTTGAATCAATTCCCCGTCACAGACAATCTTTCTGTTCATGACCTTTAATTTATTTTCGAGACATGTCATTTCCAGCGTATATTCAAAGTAAATTTTTTTCTGTTACGAATGTAATGGCTTTATACTGTCAGTAACGCATCTCCTCAATTCCTACCAATTATGTCCACTTTTTCAACTGATAAATACGAATTGATTGTCAAAATTTGCAAAATCGATTTTTAGATAAAAAAAATTTAACATGTAAGCGCTCGTATTACTACGTTGATTTATATATAACCATTACTAGCTCTGTAAGAAATATTAACCTTCTTACACCAAGACTAACACTCAAAATTGTGAACTCTTAAAAATCTTGTGAGCGTGGAATAAAATTTATATTCTTTCTATCCCCTAGTTAATTATTTAATAGTCGTTCTTTCATAATTTTTCTAACAGAATATGGATGTTTATCAAATGACTAACTCTTTGAATTATTGAGCCTTCAATCGCTGAATTCACAACAATGTTTTCCCTGTTTTCTTCTAGTATACGGTATTTCCATTCAATCCACGCTGGATTTATTCCATAACTCCCAGCGGATGCCTGAAACTGCAGATAGTATCGAAATCTTTATATACTATGTTTTTCTTGTGTATAAATATCTATGATGGAGTTTAAATCATAAGCCAGACACAATTGAAAATTCCCAACGATTACTAATAATAGGATTATTATTACAATATACTCTGATTCGCTATGACAGTCAATAATTGAACAACCGTAGCATCAAAATTTGAAGTCATGTGAAAACTTCAATCGAAGAATAATCATGGTCATAATGATAGCTATTTATGGCATCACTGGCGTTATTTCATAGGAAAACACCTTAAACAGAGTAAAAAATATCTAGACTGATCTACACTTCTAATAGAAGCTCTCTCCCGGAATTTTAAAAGTTTTTTTTTTCTCCAAAGAATAGACAAAGCATTTTCAGAAAGGGGTCTATTGAAGTACTGATGTCAATATCCAAATCTGTAGACAAAACTGTATGTCCAGGAGCACAGGAACACATAAACAAACAAACACATGCATATATAGATAGAATCTTCCATTATCTTTGATGGTTATAGTTGTTCCATAAAAGTTATGTGATGGATAGAATATTTGTTCCAACCATCAACCCATCCGCTCAAGCATAAGATTTTTAATTTTTTACTTAGTATGGATCTTTCACGTATTCCGTTAAAGGGAAAAATTAACGGCTTTTCTTTGACATATCCAAATATCCTGTCCTAATCATTTAAAGCTTTAGAGACATCATAAAGTAAAACTTGTGGATTATTTAATTCTCAGGTTGACCATTAATAACTGAAACTGTAATTAAAGAGGGGAAGCTTTTGCATCATTGTAGTATCTGCTGTGTATCGGATCATTAGAGTGATGCAAAGTTTTGGCACATCTCTTCCATGAATCCTACCCAAGATATCACATGAACATTTCGTTGAAAAAGGATCTTCCAGGAAACTTAACAGTTTTAAAGAAATTGAAATTTCCAAATACGGCCCAACGGGAATAGCAGTATTTTTTTTCTTTCTCGAAAGGAAGTCGATAATGAATCAACTCAACAGGTGGACCTATTCTGTTTTGATCGAAGAAAAATCACCTTCATGGCTTGTTTGTTTATTATTTGGTGCCAGCGGGAAAGCTAAGATAGAGGGTGGTAGAGTGTGCAGTACGACCTCATTTTTTTTTTTAACTACAATGTTCCTCTATTGATTCTTTCTTTTATTCGTAAATCTCAAGATACCACCTGTGGTGAAGAGATTAGATTAGGTTTGTTTGTTGTCTGCGAGAAGAAAATTCAGAAAACAGGAAAAATAATATCATATTTTGTCAATTTTTGTTAAACGTATTTACGTCTCATATTCATGTTTTTTCATTCATTCTTTTTCAGCTTTCTTTTTTTGCTTTCCTTCTTTGTATTTTTCTGACGATCAATTTTTTCGTTATCCTTTGCTTCTTTCGGTCGTTCTTTCATTTTCTTTCCTTGATATTTTCTCTTTCTGATTTATTTCAATCACTCTTTTTCGTTATTCTTTTCTTCTTTCGCTCATTCCTTCTTTCTTCATTTATCAATTACCCTTACCCACAACACTGGTTAACACGAAAACACAGGTTTATATACTATTGTTGGGTTTACAATATTCATACGTTGTAACACTTAAATGAATTGATGTTGATCCTAAAACTTGGAATTTTGCACACACACTCCCCTCATCAAACAGGCGGCATGATCTTTTTGTTTTCTTATATTCCCTGCCAAAATAAGGTTTTTTGGGCATGCAACTTTCAATGTATGTTTATGCTAAATTGGACCCGTTTTTTGTGTCCATTTTTGTTTTTGTTTTTTCGAATTCTGATATTTTAGTACTCAAAAATGGCTTTTCAATGGGAGATTCAATTTACCATGCAGGTGTCTATTATATTGATCCCCAACTATGAACCTGCTTGTTATTCGAAAATTTGTTTTGTTTTTTTTAGTGATCATCACCCAAACAGGATGCAAGAGAACTTATCCATTGACCATCCCTTTTTCCAATTTTTTAATTGATCACCCTAGTTCAACATGCTGCCAAAAGACCTTGGTCACAGGGTTTTGAGGAAATGAAACACTATTCCACATATGGCTCATCTGCTATGCATGAAACTGTTTTGGCCGTTGCAGTTATCATTCACGATTACTGGATAAATGAGTATAATGAAATGAGCTCTTCAAAAGATTGGACCCGGGAAAAGTTCCTATCTAGGGATCTCCCTATCACGATTTCATATAGGGTGTAAAACAGCCCATCGAACTGTGATGATAAATTTGTGATGTTCAAAATTTCTTGATTGGCACTTTCGTGGGCCAAATTATCACCACACAACAAAATGCTGAAACACTTTTGCTGTGTTTAAGTTTATGTGATTGCACAATCATATATAATCATTTTTCTATGAATCTATGTATCTGGACACTGTTCAGCTTTGAGCGTTCCGAGTAAAACTTTATTTTGATCTCAAACACTCTCCTCAATGAGTAGTGGAAAAGGTTTTGCCTTCGACTTTTTTAATGATTCCCTCCAAAGTTTTTGCTAAATTTATGTGATTGAAATTAGTCCATATGGACAGCAGTGGTTCATGGTTCTTTTTGGGTTTTTTTTCTTATTTCCGTCAATAAATATTTGACTATTTTAGCTTTTTTCTCCTCCCTCTTCTTTTATTTTCTCTTTTAGCCCTTCTGAAAAATGTTCTTCCATTATGTATTTCTTCTTTCGTTCACTCTTCCTTTCTTCTTTATTTGATTATTCTATCATCCTTTTCTTCTTTCCTTCATTTTTCTTCTTTTATTTCTCTAACTGTTAATTCTCAAGATGACGCTGATGGTGAAGAGATTGAACAAAGATTGTTCGTTGTCTGCTGGGAGAAAATTTCGGAAATAGAAAATAATGTTTCGTTTTTTTTTTTCAAATTGAAATCTTCCAACCTATTTCACATTTTACCAATGCATCCAACATTTATTACAGTAGTTCCAATTTATGTTTTTTCCATAAAATAGTTTTTAAAAAAACACCTATATTTGGAAAAATATACATATTATCTATCAGCTGTCAAGATGAGACTCCCAAAATGTCAGAAGAGTTTGTTTTTTTTTTCCAGATATTGTAAAGAAAACAAAAAGTAAGAAAGTCTAGTGGAGTACTGGTGCCAATTTTCAAGTCCGTAGATAAAATGGTAAGGCTAGGAACGCTGGATCACACAAACAAATACATAAATGAAACACTCGCTCACAATAAAAGAAGCCTTCACCATCTTTGATGGCTACGGTTGTTCAATATTTAAAATTTTTTTTTTTTTTTGCTATTTCCTAAATTCTTTAAGATTTTTCCATTGTTTACCATTTTTCTACGTTCATGTTTGTCTTTTTATTTCTTCTTTTTTTTTTTCGAGTAGTTTTCTGTCGTTCGAGTTTCCCCCATGTGTGTCATTCTCCATTTCTTCTATTATGATCATTCGTCTTTCCGTTATTCACCTCTCTTTCCATCCATTTTTTTTATACTCATTTTCTTCAATTTTACTGCTCTTCATCTCTTTCTCCTTTGTTTTTTTCTTTTTTCGATTTTTCTTTCATTCCTTCCTTATTTATTTTTCTCGATTTTTCTTCTTTCATTCACTGACTTCTGTTCATTCTATCTTCCATTCTTTTTCCTTTTCTTGAAATAATTTCTTCTGATTTTTTTTTGTTTACTCCTTCTGGCCTTATTCTTTCCTCCTTTTCTTCACCCTTTATTCCATCTTTCTTTCTTCTTTCTTTAATTCTATTCATGAATTCTCTTTTTTTTTCTTCAGTGACAGTTTATTTCGTTCCTTCATATCGTTTTCTTTTTCCTCGCCATTTTTCGACTTCATTCATTCATTCTTTCACGGTGCATTTTCTTTCTTGGTTCTTCTTTCTCATTCTTTTTTTCAATAACATTCCACTTATTTTCCCTTCATTTCTTTCTTTCTCTGTCTATCCATCTTTACTTCCTGTTTTCGTCAACAATCGTCTTGATTTACATCCAACGATATCCCAATTCCTTGACCCAGCCGACTTTCGTTCTTTTTTTTCATTCTCAAGGATTTTCTATTTTTTCATTTATTATTTTCCGTTCCTTTTGTTTTAGACACAAGTTGAAAAGGATGGCCAGTTTCCAAGTGATGATTTTACCGGCTTTTTGGAGTAGGTCGATTGTGATGTTGCCTGGTCCAGGGGTTGTTCCTTTCTTCGTCAGCCTGAATTAGGATTAGAAAATATCAATATTTGGACACTAGCTAGCAACTGTTATTAAACACACCAAAAAAGTTGACCGATGGTCAGGTTAGTGTAGACGAATACATTAACTTATTTGGTACAGCACATGCATTTTGTGATGGGTCATCTGATAAATGGCATTTCACACAGCCATTGCTGCAGACATCAAGATATATCTGTGACCTCAAATCTTTGGGGAAAGCTGTCTGGGTGACGTATTTCTGATAAACATGTATCAATAATTTATTGGTTTCGTGATACAAATAACCAACAACAAAAAAAAAGAGATATTTGTCACATTCACCGTGAGAAGATGTTTAACAAGTATCGAATATTTATTTGTTAAGGTTATGGATTCCATCCGTACAAGAGAGGGAAAACATAAAGGCTTTTTGTCAGTTTCCCCAAAAAACTAATATCCATAAATCTAAAGTACAAAAGTCAATGAGGGATTAATTTTTTTGCATTTATTTCGTCGGCTAGAAAATCAATTTGTGGTGAATTTGAACTTCACAGAAAAGGTTAGCCGAAGTCAAAAAATTTTAAAGCCGTAAAGGCTATATCAAAGGAGCAATAAATGTTGAAGTTAGAACGGGACGGCTTGTTCGGCAAAATGTATGACTTTGAGTAAAATTCCGATGATACTGAATTTGAAAATTTATTGGAGATGCATAACTAACATTTTGGAAATATCCATAAGCTTGGCGATGTTTTCCAATTAATTCTGAGAGCATGACCCAGGGGAAAGCTCTCTAAATAAGCTGGTTTTAAATGGCCTGACTGAGAGACATAGCATTTTGAAAGCTTATCCGTGAGTTCCAACCGGGCTAAAATTTTCATAAGCTGTAGGAATTGATACGTCATGTTGAGTTTGTTGGTCCGGTCACCCAGGTGTTTCGGGTCAGGGTTTTCTGTTTGAATGGTCGGGATTAACGAATTGAAACATCATTTTGGGCTGTTTGTAGAGAAAATAAAGCAATTCAAATATATTTCATTTTTCATTGCTTTCATAATTTGAACTCATGGACGTTAACTTTTGGTGAGTTCTTACGAAAAAGATCCAAAATATCACCTTCAATTTACTCCTTTTATTGTTATTTACTTCTATATATCCTTGTTTTGCTGTTTTATTTTCTTTTTTTTCAATATATTTTCCCCTGTCCGTTTAAGGATCGAAATTTTATGAACACAATGCCACAAATATTGTAAATACAGTAAAATAGATGTCACAGCAATAGTTCAAAGTTGATCAGAATGTTGATCAGTTCTTTTAGTCAATTTTTTTGTTTCTACTACAACTTCATTTCTTTCTTTAATTTTTCCTCCCAATATTTTTGTAATATTTCATTTTCATATAATCTATTCTTGTTTTTTCTATCTATGTTTAACTCCACAGTATTTGTCAAAAGTTATATATATATATATATATATATATATATATATATATATATATATATATATATATATATATATATATATAGTCGTATTACGACTCTTCAGCGTGGCTATAGGCTCAATATTCACCCAGTGCAACCAAGCAGGATTGAAAACCTCCGCTACAAACCTGGTGTCTGGAGCTCTCTCTCAATCTATATTCTTTGATACATTATCCATTTAACAGTATCAACATTCCTTGGTCGAATTGACCTTCTAGTAAGCTTCATTTATAGCCGAATTTTCGAACAGTATATGAATTCTTTGCCAGTAAAAGATTGAATCGACAAGAAATATGGATACTGTTTAATGAAACATGTCTCAGAGAAGAACTGCTGCAACACACACTCACATATATATTCGTGTGAAACAGTGTGAGAGAGAGAAAGAGAGTGTGTGCACTTTCTTGGATATAGAAATGTTAAAGTATTATGACATTTAAGAAAAAACATTTACACGTTATGCAATTGCAGCTTCATGTTGAAAAACCAAAGTTTGAAAAAAAACAAAACATAACGATCAATTCACGTTTTGCATTCATGTCGTTATTGGACAAGGCAGATATATTTAGGTTTTTCCTTCTAAGATTTTTTGGTCGTAGACATGGAAAACAAGAAAAACAACGGGAACAAAAAAAGCAAAGGTGTTTCAATGACTTATACAATACATCGTTTTGTGACCGTCACTGCAAAAAAGCTAAGACGACGAAACCTAAAAATATCTGTCTTGCCTAATAAAGACATGAATTGAAAACGTGATATGAGTGTAAGATTTTGGAACCTTGGTTTTTCGGCATTATTTTTGATAAAGCTGAAATAGTGCAATATCTGAAAAATCCTAATCGTCACAGTACCTTTATATATAATGCTCCCCTGTTCAGGGTTGAGCACTCTTTAAGTGAGGTAACACGTTCATTGTAAGTTTATGCAATGCTCTCCAATTGGAATAGAGCATCCTGGTGGATGGGGAATTTAATCCAAATAAATATATCGCTAAATATTTAGCCTTACTGACTGCCCAGTTCCCTAGCGCTGAGGTATGATATCAGCCTCCGGGTCTGATCCTGTTTCGTTGTACTGGATGTGATAACGGTTTGTCAAATAGCCACACTGAAAAGTTTTAATACATCGGAACTGCTGTTTGTAGATGACACATTATATATATGACGCATATATATATATATATATATATATATATATGTATATATATATATATATATATATATATATATATATATGCGCATGCAATGGTCTTTTAAGTGTAGAATAGAGCTCTTTGGTAGACGGGGAATTGTGTGTGTAAGTAAATATTCATTGCTTAGTTCGACTTTGCTGACCGTTCAGTTCAGGGCAGGGGGCAAAGTGTCTGCCACTTGGTCTGAAGCAAGGTTTCAATCCTACCTCGTGGTACTGGATGTTGGATAGTCTATAGCCACACTGAAGAGTTGCAATACAACAAAACAGCTGTCCGTGAATGACAATTTTTGATATATATATATATATATATATATATATATATATATATATATATATATAATGATCGAAAAAGTATTTAATTTATGCAACTAATATTCATTTTTAACAAAACTGTCTTCGTCAATGCACTGAATTCAGTAGTGAGGTCGCATTTATCAAGTATGATACATAAGAATTTTAACTAAAATACCAGGTAATAACAGCATTTTATTCGACAGACTTTCTGTTTTATCCACACATCATATATACATATGTATATATAAATATATATGTGTGTTTGTGTGTGTGTGTATCTGTATTTGTGTGCGTGTGGAAAGTGACGATTGAAAGGTCAGGATGAAAACTTGAAAGAGAGCAGGTGTTATATCTCATTTGTTTTTTTCTGTTATTTTATTGTTATGTTCCAATGTATCCCGACCAGTGCCAGCAATTTTTTTCAGAGAAAAACTTGCTGCAGCTCACAGTGAATTTTGCTGCTTACATGTTTGACATCGAGCAAAATAGGCATGTAAACAGGAAAAATCTCAATAAACTGTTGCAAGTTTTTCTCTGAAAAAAGATGATAGGTGTTTCATACGTGGATCAGAATTGTTTTTCTTTTTGTTGTTATAACTCAGTATGACTCAATGATTCCTTTATTTATGACATCTGATATTTTAGATAAACATTTATGCGCATACACAATGAAAGGCCCTTTCTAAAACTTTAAATCTTCTGGCTCACATTGGTCATCTTCGTCGCCGATTTCACGGAACAAATGTGACTGGTCATACACTGCATGGTTATCAGACAATAAGAAACACACAGTAATGACCTGTCACATCTAAACCGATTTACACAAAAATACCTGACCGCAGTGAGCATTCCGAGTGATGTTTCCAAAGGCCTGAATCAACCAATGAATCAAAAATGCTTTATATGCTTCTCAGCACTTGATCGTCACCCCATTGTTATTCATTGACGCATCTTTATCATAAAACCCATTGCATGGTCGTTTGGGCAATACTTATTATTCTATCACCCTTGTGTCGAGGGCGACATTGCCTGGTGGAGCCTTTTCCTCTTAAGGCTGGTTTGAGATCAGAGTTGTCCGTCAAGTACACTGGTTAAACTAAGGCTATATAGCACTGTTATACATAGTAATTACGCATATCAGGATGAAGGAATTATAGATTCATGCTTTTCCCAAGGGCACAAGTGTCAAATAAAGAAAAACTGTCCTAGTCAGAGTTTTAATTTGACTTGCTTATTCCATTCAGCTCGCAGTTAACAGTTTGGTCTCTCCACACCTGTTAGATAGTTAGTTTTAATATTTTAATGTGGTATAAACTCTCAAAGTTATAAATATGCGTTATATGAAATACGTTTTATATAGTAAAACCTTACTTCTTTTGATGTACGCCTGTGGTTTCAGTACAAGGTAAAAAGGCTGTCATGTTGTGCTTGCTTCGAACGAGTTGATCAAATGGTTGAAAGGGGCAACGAATTTTGTTCACAACTCGCTATGGGATAGATAATGTGATGCATTATTATTTCTGTGTCATTATGTATAAACCAGAATATCCCCGTCCAAAATGACAGGTTTATTTCTGCATGAATCGTTAATGTGGGGACCAGCGAACAAGCATATGAAGGCTTTCTGCTTATCACAGATCTCGTGATCAAAAAATTTTCAAAGCTTTGCAATGTTAGATATAAATTGTGACGGACAGGGTGTCCAATTTTAATGCGATTTTTCAATATTTTGATTCTGAATATCACTCTCAAATTCATATTCGAAGGAAATATTTAAGAAGAAATTTTTCTTAATTGGCAACACTGGATTCCTGAACAAGAAGCTTTTGTTTTCAATCGAAATATTGTCAAGATAAGACTCGCAAATGCAGAAAGAAAAGATTTGAAAAATGAATATCTAAATCAGCAACCTTGATGGCAGGACTGACTGTGTGATCAACTACAACTGCTTCCTCATTAATGTTAATACAAGTTCTCTGGCCACCTGCTTCATTGTTTTCTTGAGAGCCTGTGGCTATCACTGCCAAAGCCGAAATTCGCGAGAAATTCGTCTCAGTCCTTCCTATGCACCTTGCGCATCCTGGATTGGCTTCATTAGCCATTATTGCATACGTGCTCAAAGTTGAACATCGTTTTAGATTTTTTTTTGTTCACGAACAAATAATAATAGGTAGATAACAATCTGACTCGTTGCATCATTCTCTTAAGGAAAACTACGGATCTGTCCAAAGTGACCTTGGATTTCCATGCCTTTACAAATGAATAAATGACCAGGTCTAGTTAGATACACAATTAAAACAGTCAGTGACTAATGTCTTTTGGCAGTACAATTGAAGGTAAAAAATTAAGAAAAAAAATATCAATGAATAAGGTACCTCTATTGGACAGCGATCTGTGTAAAATCCAAGTTTTAAAAAGAAGAGTTGACGCTGCTGGACATGACCTAAGGACGCGATGTGGGATATATTTACATTGCAAATTAATCCCCCCTAAAAGACCTATTTGGAGGGGAGATTTGAAAAAAAATAAAAAAACAATTTGTTTTTTTCGAAAAAAATAAGGGATTAATGTTCAACCTTCCAGCACTAGAAATTGTTTGGTGTCGTAAATGCACGTCATACATGAATACATACATAGCCAGCCCGCCAAAACAACTGAAAAACTGTAAAACACTTTTTTGACTGTTTACTGGCAGTTTTGTGCGACTGTCTCTAATAAATAAGGGTGTTATCCCATAAGGGCATCCAATAGTTATATTGATGAATCGGTCATTATGATATTGATAGAGGTGAGAGCGAACACGGACTCCAAACTATAATTATTAGGTTTTAAATCAAATTTCTCAAAGAGGAAGCTGAACACATCGGAAATATCATGGTAACATGCAGGATTAACCTGCTATCGTAGAGTAGAATGTCACTATAGAAATCTTCTTTGAGCCGAAATGGCGAGGAACGAAATGCGATCATCATAGATCATTATGGGAAAAAAATCATTTTAGAATTCCCAGACTCCAATACCAGTGGTTATAGCATGATGCGCTGAGATGTTGGAAGTGGATTGAGAGAGGTCCAGGAGACTGAGTAATAGAAGATTGACGAAGAGAGTGCGCACTGTATCTACAACGGCGAAAATGTATTTTACTTTTTTCTCTATTATGAAAAAGTAACAAGAGGTCAATTTCCAAAAAGTTGGGGAAACCATGGTAAGGAGAAATATCTTTTTCTGATATTCTTCAAGCTTTAAGAGATGAAAGATATAACAGAAAATACCGGAAAGTTAACCAGCTTGAATGTTGGCTGGGAAGATCGTATTGCACCAATCTTCCATGTGATGAGGATATGCCTAACAGCCCCTGAGGGAAAAATTTATAGAAATATTGGATTTTTACTTCGACAAAATCATCGATGTCTAGCGTCGGTATAAATTTCGTAATAATAGTCACTAAGTTAATATCGAGCTTAGAAACGAGGATAAAGAGATCGTATTGTACTAATGAACCAATTCTAGATAGTTTGCCGGAAAAAATATTCGAAATGCTGACATTATTGTGACTTGAAAACCAATATTTGGCGCCGGTAGAAAATACATGTATCCCTCACATTTTGAAAATTTGCTGTATGTAACAGTTTCTATTAAACGAAGAGAAGGTGGAAAACGTTAAGAAAAAAATCTCCAGTTTGGGGATCTTGCAACGGTCTGAAATCTCTTCCGTTTCACCAGGGGAAGGCAAAAAATCCAGTGGGAATCCAAATCTTGACTGCTGGAATGCCCACACACCTGAGTGATATGACGTTTTCTTTTTAAAAAAAATGATATAATCTCTACCCAATGTGAACAAAAGATGAACATGGTCACGATTAAAACGACGGCAACACAGTACACGTTCATTCAATGGTGTCTAACAGCCAATTAAGTAAACCCACTGGAGAGTTTCTGTTCACGCAAGCGGAGCAAAGACTCCTTGTTGACAAGTAACATCATGGCTGTACAATTGGTTCTAAGGGAATTAAAAATGGCTTGAAACTTTTCAAAGAAACCTTATTCACCTAGCTGAATAGTTTTGTTTTTTGTTTTTTTCTTATCCAACTTTCTGCTTCCCAATATTTTTTGCATACGTTTAAAGAAGGATTTGCTGCCTATATAGGTTGGCATCAAATTTTCCCACTTGGAACCAAGCCCGACAGGCTTGTCGGAGACTATCAACTTCAATTACCCAAATTAAGTTACTCCATTTAACTGAATTAACGTGGGGATATTCATGATTTGAAGAGGGAATGATGTTTCCGTAAGTTGGAGAAAGAAAGCCGAGTAACTTATGATTATCGTACTTTTGCTTTTGGCACAGGCATCAGCTTTAAGTTGCATCTCTTTCTAGTTGCAGCAACAATGAATTCGCCTGGTCTTGTGCTTCATACATAGCCAGCTAGACCAACTTGAACACTGAGAGAAACTTATTGTTATAGTTTTGGTTGGTAGTTTCTGATAAAAGCCTCTGTTGTGAATTCTCCCTATTCCATCATCATTATCATCATCTTCATTATCGGCCTTTTAGCGTTCGTAGTTGGACATTGACCTTCCCCAAGATTCGCTTGACCTTTCTATCATGTCCATCGTGGAGCCAGTACTTAGTGAATTTATCTAGCTCATCACACCATATGACTCTCTGCCAGCCACAGTTTCGTATATAATCTCTGAGGATCCATGTTGTGAGTCGTGATGTCCGGTGGTTGTCTGACATTCTTACAACATGTCCAGCCCATTGCTATTTTTGTTTTCTCTCAGTTTGTATTGTGTCTCGAACCCCTGTCTTTTTCTGATATACTATGTTCTCTTCTGATTTCTCTGTGTGATTTTTTAAGACTATTAAATTTAGGCCACTTCTGCTCCACGCAGCCAAGAATACGCAGAATCTGACAAAAGAGAAACTATCCCTCCCAACAAATACAGGTATATGAATGTACATAGTCCCGACATTAACATTCTGTAAGCTGAAATGGCTCAAAGCAGTGGATCCATCACAATTAATTTTTGAGTGTTCACAGATTCCAAAGAGATGATGCGCTTGGATCGGTCGTTGAGGAATGTGGAAGGCGGGAGGCACCGGGAAAAGCGGTATACAAAAGATATGAAGGTGTGAGCTGCCCCAATAAAGATTTGCTGCAAGAAACGTTGAATCCTATTTTTGCTTTTCACCTTTTTAGTGGCATAAAATAAAAAGTGGGGCACACCTATACTAGGGTATGTGTTTGTTTTTGTGGGAAGATAAAAAAAAACAACAACAAATAAATGAAAACGGAAGCTCAGCTACTCCGTAAATTTATACGGACAGAGATTTACATGCCTTTCTATATATGGTACCAGGTCATGAATCGACGATCTGGATTCTGGATTTGAAACGAAAGTTTAGGAGTTGTCATAAGATCTGAAGCCGTTGAATTCTACACCAACGCATAATATACACACCGAATATGAAATACACAATTAAAAGTAAGGAATAAAATTGTATTTATCTAATTATATTTAATTGTATAATTAACTGGTTGTATGTCGTGTCCAATCCTGTTATAACCCTAAAGTTATAATGGATTAGTCCATATGAAATAGATTGACATAGCTAATACAAACATTTATGGGGTAGTAATAAAGCGAGATTGCGTGTCATGATGAATAAGATATCACTGTAAAGCTGGATGTTTGGAGCAAAAATATCGAAAAAAGAGTAAGTGACTGGAAGAAATGTTTAATTTTCAACTAAGGTTTATGAATAAAATGTGAGTACCTGAAAGATTATTTTATCAATGAAAATTGCTCTACGACCCTTGGTGCCGATCCATACATAAATGTGAGTCTCTTTCCACAGATAGACATCAGAATACAAAATAATTCACTCCAAGAATTGTGTCTAATCAATATCACTCCACAAATCATCATCAGGGGACAATTCTACGACGACGAGTCATTTTAAACAAAAAATGGTTTAGCATTAGACTACTATAACGCCAGGCAGAGTCAAAATATTTTAACAAATCTTCTATGAAGTCCTACAGATTCAAAATCAGTCGGTTTCATGGTAATTCCATTTGGATGGAGGCCATGATAAAATTTTATATACAGAACAATACTGCATCGCTATATTTCGTTTTTTTTTTTTAATTTAAGGGATAACGCATTCAACGGCAAAATACAACAAAAAACAACAATTACACCTGGACTTGACGAAAAAAAATATCAACAAGGCGTAATATGTCTAAAAGAAATGGAAATCCAAGAGAATATCAAATTCAAAGAAACTGGTAGTCGGCATCACAAAGGCATGGAGGGAAATGATTTTTGAAATGGTAATGTGGGAATCTGAATAAATATTGCATAGTAAAAATATGTAAAGAAACTCCGTTTTACATACTTCTCTCTTTTAGTAGAAACGATCCTACTTAACTGCTTATGAAGAACAAGGCTAACATTTCCATTTTGCTTCTTGTACTGTCATTCTAACTTAACTTCCCATGAGGAGAAACCAAAGGATCTCTTAAACCAATAAATCATGTTCGTTCACTTAAATGCTCAACTGGCGAAAATCGACCCATATACTTCCTTCAGACTACTCGGTCAAAATTCAGTACACTGCCGGCAGGCGAATAGAAGGCAAAACTTTTTGCACCTTCATCTCACAATTGTTACCACTCAAAGTACCAAATATGTAGCCCAGTAACCAAGCTATAGCTACTTGTTCCACGAGTTGCCGATGTCTGATAAGTCCAACTGCCGGTGGCATTGCACCCGAGTGCCCGATACAATTGACCCACGCGCCTTGACATCCTTAACTGGTCTTTTCCTTCGATTCCTCTCCTCTACCCCTGAGAAGAGTAGTGCACTCACCACACCCATGTTAACAGCTCAGTGTATGTCGGGTATCGTGCTACCACACTTATCGAATCGATTATATCGACGCTTCCATTGAAGTGAATATATGTCTATATGAATAGCTTTTGTTAACGTGAAAAGGAAAATTTTAGGATTTCATAGCAAAATGCATGTGTTCAGCTATCGGGGAATGAATTGGCCAGAAAGATCTCAATATCATTATTTTTAACTTATTTATCTTTATGATAGATAACTTCACTATTCCTGGGTATCAAAAATCATGATTGCGCATAGAATTGGAAAAAAAGATAGGCTTGCAAATTCAAGTCTCGGAAGAGGATTCATATCATTTACTTATTTCACATTTTTGCTTCAGCAGTTGAACATTCTATCGGCACTGAGTTCAGTGATATGAAACAGTATTTATAAGACTGAGAGACAGCTGATACTGAACAAGGATATTTGATTCGAAGATTTTCTTTAAAATAACAATGCAACTGCTATACTTAGTTGGAAACAGCTAATTAGAATTGTCATTGCAACTATTAACATAGGTTTTTGTAGTTTTTAAATTGGTCCAGTTGGCTATCTATGTATCACACGTCTAGGCAGCACCAATGAAGCACAATGGTCCAGAATTTAAACATACACTCTTAATGTCAAGGAAGTTCAATTTGTAATGTTACTTTATGCTAAATCATCCCCTTAGTTTCTGGGGGCATTTGAGCTTTTCATGAGAACTCGGACGTTTTTGGTAATTATTGTCTGGTCATGCATTGGCCATCCATGAATAGCTAACAACACCTGTTTCCTGTTTTAATTTCTGTCCAAGAACCCTTAACAAATCTGCTAAGATTCTAAAGCCTCTCTGTCAAACAGGGATACAATAATCAATGGGCAAAAATTCATTTATTTCCATTATATCAGTCTATATACCATTTCAAATGCGCCAGGGTCCCATCCGGAATGGCTGCTATACAAAGTGATGAAACGAAAAGTAAGTAGAGAATCGGATAGGGATAGCTGATTGAATTACTCCAGATGATTGTTCTCCCTCAAATCTGACGTTTCTATGGTCGAAGTACTTAAGACGATGTTCGCAAAATACTTATTTCCAGGCTGTCTAATTCAAGCTCAAGTGATGGTGTGACTTGATTTTTTATTTTCGGATTCGATATGTGACTGAGTTTGAGTTCAAAAGTGATATTCAGAAATTCCTATCCGTCAAAAAATATTATACATAAAACCCCTATTCCCAGGATATAAACCTCGTTCGAGTAGAACGCTGACAATTCCCTTTGTTTCAAGTTTTTGTTTCCCACCACAGCCTGCTGGGAGTGAAATCATTCACTTGTTTCTCTACTTTAGGGAAATGATCATCTGCTTCTGGGTAGGACACACAAGGTATTTACATCTCTTCCCCAAGATCAGGCCTTTTCATTTAGGTTGAGAAGTTAAAACTTTACAGTCAATAAAGGATAATGGTGTTGTACAATTTTATGTAACCCCACTAGATGCACCTATATAGAAAGTTGGTATTTTTTCGCTGGTTACAGAGTGGCCCTTACGATATATTCCTATGAATCCTCCCGAAAACCCTTGGAAATATATCATCCATCGCCTTGGAAAATTGCCATTGGTCGTCAATATCCAGGGACAAAACAAAGATGTTTCTGTGAATGCTTGGACATATATGTTGCGTTGGTCTCTTTTGTAAGTCTACTTGGAAGCATATGTCACGAGATTTTCCTGGCTTTCACAACTGCAGACAATGACCTCATCAGAGTATCAAACTAACGCGGAAATTAGTTCAGATTACGTGACTGAACAGGAAAGATGTGTGGATGGAGTGATTTTGGTTCTTCAAGTTATAGAAAACTTGGATCTAACAAAAGACTTTTTTCTCTGAGGTCCTTTAGTTGTGCAGAAAAGTCTTTGCCATAAGTCTTGCCGTAATTAGCAGATGCATCACAGAACATAAAAAGTCAGAAAAACGCTCTAATTTGTTTGTTTTTTAGATAAAACCTTATAAACTGGTTTTGTCTTACACTCACCGGAGGATGACCCATAAGAAAAGATTTCAAATGTACGATTTGGAAAGAATCCTATATTTCAACAAAATTCCGTCTGTGTGTCTATACTTGCCTACCACAAAAGCTTCAGGATATAAATCAATGTAATTTTCTATGAGTACAGATCTGATCCCTAGAGAGTGTTTTTAGTAAGTCATTTTTGAAAAAAAGACCAAAAATATGTTTTTAAGAAGTTTCAGTTCAAGGAAATTCTATTTACTTGATCATTCATCAATAGTAAAAATAATATTGATGATGTAATAGATGGATATGTTTTATCCTCAAATCAAATATGAGAGATTGAAATGTGGCATTTTTTATCCAGGAAGAAGCATAAATATTTTGCGATGACAATAAGTTATACATGGGTACCTTGAATATTGATGTTTTGATCAGGGCACATTTTAATGTAGTACGTTTAAGGTACTTTTTTTTCCAAAATATGAAATTTGGGGTCAGAGGCAATGTCAATCACAAGGAGAAAAATTAATTTTTCACTATTGGGGGTAGAAATCAATAAGGATGGTTTCATTTTTAGGGGTTAAAATCGAGGGCTCATTTTTGTCCACCTTTAGATGTCAAATTACAAGGGGATCATTTTTCATTTCGGGGGTCCAAATCGGGGGGAAATTTTTTCTTCTATCACTTTTAGGAGTTAATATTCAAAGATGGATTGATAAATAGATAGATGGCTATAAGTGACGAGACATCCTGATATAAGTGTTACCATTACCTGACAACGTTCTCCAGTGGGAACATTGCATTTAAAGGAGGGGCAATCATTTTCAGCAAATATTAAAAGTCAATTTTTGCTTCAGTGCAATCAAAACGTTTAAAAGCACATATCGTTATCAGTTTTTTTTTTCATTGATGAGGCACAGATATGTCTGCAGATATTTCTTGATTTGACCTAAAATCGGGCGCTTGGGGTCTCATGATAAAGTTCGGGACTACATACCAATCAGAATAAATCACTGTATTGTTGTCTATGTATTAAAATGCATTCCATCAAAAAACATATCGATTAGTGAAAAAAATGGCCTACTTCCATTACAAATTTGCTTCTTTCAGTCTTCTGACTAGCTACTTTTAATCCAATCAGATATTTTCAGTCATCCAGCAAGCTACTATCAATTCAACTAGTTACTTCCAGTCATCCAGTGTGCTACATGTAATCCTGCTAGTTACCTTCAGTTATCTAGCTAGCCACTTTTATTCCAACTAATTACTTTCAATCCTCCAGCAAGCTACTTCAATTCCAACAAGTTATCGTCGATCCTTCAGCAAACAATTTTTGATCCGACTAGTTACTCTCAATAATCCAACTAACTACTTGTAATCCAACTAGCTACATACAGTCCAACAGCTAGCTACTTTCAGATCTGACAGTCCAGGTGAGAAATAGCGATGGCATCGTATAAACACCAAAGAAAACACTCACCTTAAACCCAAAACGAGGTAAAAATATATATCCGATGGTATCCCAATAAGTACTCCGTACAGACTGCCCGTAAACGAAAACTGTTTACGGATCAGATGGCGCACCTGAAAGAAAGAAGAGAAAAAAACATTATCAAGCTTTTATATACATTTACTGTACATATATTTTAAGCGAATTCCACACAATTTTTTACATCATTTAAGTTAAGAGTTCCTGCAGCTTATATGATTTTACATAGGATATTCCAGAACATTTCCGCCTTCTTACCTTTGTTCTCTCCATTCAGGAGAGTGTCTTTGGAAGACATTTTCAGACACAGTCAACCAAGACTGTCGCTAAAATTGTCAACATAGATCTGTACCAGTTTTTGAACTGCTCATGTATATGTATGTATGAGTGTGTGTGTGTGTGTGTGTGTGTGTGTGTGTGTGTGTATCGCACGTAAGGACCACTGCAACGAAATTGGAGGGATCCAAATTTGAACATTTACTCCTAAACATGCCTGGGGAATAGCATTCTGCAGTTACTTACATCCCTCGCAATAGATTTTTAGAAGGAGGTTCAATTTGCTATATAAGTTTATGCTTATCATTTTTTTCCTAATTTCTGACTTTTTTAGGGTTAGTTTTAGTGTTCGGAGTAAGCCTGTTTTTTGTGATATTTTTAATTGATCACTCTCAATACAGTGTACTGCCAAGAGACATTGGCCACGCAACAGTTTCTATCAAGTGGTTATATTTTGTAAAGTTTACAAGCAAGTTGCAAGAATTTAAACTATGAATTTGTGAACAAAGATTTGTGACTGTAGTTTATGTCCTTTGCAAGCCGTTGGGTAAACAGCGAAGCTTCTGCAGAGGCGGCAAACTTTCCCACACCGGTTGCAAGAGAATGTATGGCGCTTGAGGGAAGCTCCTGCCTGGCTGTGAAACCTCCACCTATTCTCAACTAACAACCCCAAAAGGAAGTGAATACGCCCACTCAAGCTCAAAGAATATCAGCGTCTGTTTGACCTCCCCCTGGATCGAAGACCCATGAAATATTGGGTTCAACTGTGAATAGTAAGAATTCGTTTTGTAGTTATGTCAGCTTGAAGGGTATGCCATGAATAAGAGTGACTGAAATTTAATTCCCTTTAAACTGAGCGAACTTGTGTGCCCACACACGTCTTGCAACCAACACAGAAAGGAAATGAACGTACACACAAAAGATAAGTTACCTAAAATACTGTTGTAGATGATAATTATAATTAAAACATCAAGGAACAGAATCTGTTTATCAGCTTGTTACTTCGTAGAATGCGATCATACTACGTCCCTTCGAAGGATACAATCATATTCGTATGGTTTTAAAACATGTCAATACAATTTTTTTCAAGTCATGCTACATAGGCTGTGCTAAAATCATCTTAAAACGATTCCAGGTTTGCATATGCACAATAATTCGGAGCTTATATATTTCCGCCACATAGAGAAATATTGATATATTTGATTTTAGCGCACTGATTACAAAAAAAATGGAGAGAATGTCGGACTGTAATGTCTTTTAGTACCTGACATTTTTTCTGGTGTTCAATTATCTAAGCCTTGTATCAGACTTGGTAAAACTTATAAAGCACTTATATCGTCATCTGAATTTACCAATCATCATCATCATTCTGACATCTGTCATTTGACATAAAATTTCACAAAGATTCGTCAGATTTCTTTGTCGTGGGCGTCGTGGAACCAAAATTTTCTGTGTTCGTCTGTTTCCTTGCACCATCTTATTTTCTTTTTTATCATTATTGCATATTTCAACAAAAAGTATAACATCAAAGAGACTTGTTTTTAATGACATTGGAAATTATTACGGTGAAAAATGAAAATCTAACTGGAGTCGTTTGATGTTCTGAGAAGTAATATAATACTGATTGATTTTCTATCAAATGAAACATTGTCCACCTTGAATCAGTTTTTGACTGTCATTTTCTTTTATTAGTGTTAAATTATATAAAGGTGATTTTCATCGCAACTTGTGCAGCCTATGGCAGTGAATAAACAACGCAGATCTGAAATAAGAAATTGAGAAAACGTGGTGCGTGAAACTCCAAAGTGCGTCCCTAGAGCTCAAAAAGTTGCCTATGTGTGACACAGCTCAAACAACTGGGTCACTGGGGATCTTTTGGCTTTAAGAAGATCAGATATAACTCCTAAACTCACTTGCATCTTCCCACCATGGGGAACTGGACTAAGATTGACACCTGATATGAGAGGTGTTAACCACCTGGGAGTAGCTGACAAGATATAACACGAAGTTTTGTTGCCCTGAGTCTTCTTACAATGTCATCTAACTGGAGAGTGCCCGACGACAATTCATAGATGGTGATGGAAGTAGAGAAAGAATTTTTTTCCACAGAGCACCTGATGAGATATATGGCGGAAAATAAGTTTTTCTTTGTGCTTCTTAGGCTAATAACAAATCTAATGGTGACACAAGGCTGCATTTTCAGATCATCTAGGAGGATGGAACACAAATAACTCATTATTTTTTCTGAAACGGTTGGGGCTAAACTAAATGGCATAGGGTTTTGCAAGAGCATTATTTTGCTGGGATCTCTAAATGCTGAAAATTCTCTTCTCACCATTATTCACACAAGTCAGTTAACGCTTAAACCTCTTCGATTCAAACTTATTCTACATAATCATTTCTATTGTGACATAAACAGTAAGTGACTTCTGCGCTGATGGTAGTGAAAGCCACTTTAAATAAATGGGTAATTACTGCGACGACAATCTTTAGCGAAAGTCACAATCTATCACCGGTGTGAAACTCAACGAGTACAATAACAAGTAGTCGGTCTTGTTGTAAATATATTTCATTCTGAAACTTTCACCCTGGTTACCTTTTAATTATTTTAGATCATCACAAGGTATGATATCTATACAATTTAAATGAAATGTAGTTGTATGCTGTACGTATGAACAAAAAATGTCGTGAAATGCATGTCACTTTTAGTTAAGCGAATCAGACTTTTTGTATTATATGAGATGGATGGAAATCAGATCATTATAATCGGGGTGAGAACAAATGCAGTGCCCAATTATTAGGGGATCAGTTTTTGAATTTGGCGCATATATAAATCTTATCGGGGCAGGGGGCTACTGGAACCGTTTTAGACTCTGGGTAAAATTAAAAGTTCAAAAAAGAAGTGATTCAACTGAAGATTGACCGATGGAAATTATAAACGATGATAATAATTATGATAATAATAATAATAATAATAATAATAATAATAATAATAATAATAAGAAGAAGAAGAAGAAGAAGAAGAAGAAGAAGAAGAAGAAGAAGAAGAAGAAGAAGAAGAAGAAGAAGAGGAGGAAGAAGAAGAACAACAACAACATTGTAATGGGATGGATAGACAATAAAAAAAGGATACGACATGTTTTCACACGGCTGGATACTCGAATGCCACAGAGTGTTCAAGATCTGCGAACCAATGGTGAGACTCATCACCAACTGTATGAAAAACTTGAAAGTAGACTTGACAGCCATAGAAAGAAATTTAGCTGCAGTTAGTATAAAAACAGGGGGGTCTTCAAGGGAGAGAATCCCGAAAAACAGCAAAGGATACCAATTCTCCAAAGCAAATGGAAAAGTCAAGCACCTAATGTAAATGGCCGACATAAATCTATTTGCAAAGGACAGGAGAGAGCTCAAAACGCTATCCAACAGAGTGAAGAAATACAATGATGACATTGGGATGGAGTCTTGAATAAAAGAAAGTACAATGCTGGTAATGCTTAAAGGAATGCTCGCTGCTGCAGAAGGAATCGAACTTCCAGGCAGCAAGAACATATGAGCAATTGCCACACAAGACCAATACAATGGAGCAGCACAGTAAACAAAGAAAGAAAAATGGGAACAGAATAAACTATATGGAGAATTTAAAAGACCGATACAGGATGTGGTAGACGAGAGATCAGAGAAGAAGAAGAAGAAGAAGAAGAAGAAGAAGAAGAAGAAGAAGAAGAAGAAGAAGTCTAGTTAGTAGCTCAATTGGGACTGTCGCTTGACCAACGTCTTTTGGCAGCATGCTGTGTTGAGTGTGATCAATTACAAAAATGGGATCGATCATAAATGAGTTACTTCTCTCACACTTTGTTGGATATAAACCAATGAAAAAGTACGCTTTTTTTCAAAAACTCGCAAACAGAATATATTATAAATATATTGAAATAAACACTTCCACACACCAACGAAATACCAATCAGGAGTAAAATTATATTATGGATGAAACCCTTCTGAAAGCTTACTCGGGAAGTGGGCTTGAAAAACAATAAGAAATGGGTGGAACTAGTACAGAATGAATGTTCAAATTTTCAGCCTTCTAGCTCTATTGGTGCGATATGTACGCATGATACATGCCTGGATAACCACCAAGACCAACATAACGACCGCCGAAAATTTTGTTGACTGTTTTGGTTGAAGGTTTCTTGAAAGGGAGGTGGAACTTGTAAAATGAAAATAACATCAGAAGAGACGGACGAAAATTGACCGGAAATCGAAATTTGTTTTATTTTTCATTTTATCTAGTTTAGGTTTTAAATTTGTTTCTTCGTCATTTTTATCTTTTTGACTATTTCATGTTGTTTTAGATAAATGTTGGACTCTGACCAAAAGCGATCTTTCTCATTAAAGATCACAAGAGAAGCAAATCACGATCACCATGGGTAATCAATACTAATGTCTACGCGTGTCAATGTCGACAAATGAGAATGATCTTTATAGTACACTAAAATACCATAGATATTCGTATATATATATATATATATATATATATATATATATATATATATATATATATATATACGTATAGATATTTATATTACACTACGCATGTTATCAACTTGTATACGAATATCTATGGTATTTGAGTGTATGATAAAGATCATTATATATATAAATATATATATATATATATATGTACATTTGTGTGTGTGCGTACATATATATATATATATGTATGTATGTGTGTACATATATATATATATATATATATATATATATATATATATATATATATATATATATATGTCTTTGTGTTTGTGTGTTTGAATTTGCGTGTATGAGTATTTATTCGCTTCCCAGAGAAGGTGGTGTGTAATATATGGTCATGTTTCAAGTGGGAACCCTAGTGCTTACCCGTGGATGGTTCGAAAAATCATCAATCCACCCCAGTTCTTCCCGATTTCGGACGCTCCAGACTTAATTTTCAAAACAGGTCAGTTCTTTTAAATATTCAGTAACACGGTTTAGCCAAGGAAAAATGTTTGACATGGTTGTGTGAATGGTCGTATGTATATATTGGAATGCTGCGTCAGGTGTATGAAGCGGTTGAAGCGACATAATGTGATTTGATGGCGTTTTGTAAAATCATATTGTTACCCGAGCACTGAAGAAAGTCAGGTGACCAGTGGGTTAAAAGTAGAAGTCAGAAGCAGGAACAATGTAAGAATGGAGAGCCGACCCCTGGGGAAGACAGATGTCCCTCGCAGTGCAGCCTACAGCGTATGCACTTGCTTTAGTTGTCTCTTCCTGCAATCGAAATGATCAGAAAAATTGCCTTTCGACCAATATCTGTGTCATTTTCAATTATCCAATTTCCATCTCAGGAACTCCAAATGAAATGATTAGAAATATTGGACATCCAGTGAGAATCGAATTCAGTGGTACTGATCTGAAAGCTAGGCTTGCTAACCATTGGTCCATTGCAATAGAAACTCATCTGATTTTTGTGCATATTACTAGTTACTTATCAGTGACATCGGAAAGAGGACTTATTAAATAAGTGCATGGAAACGTTTATTCCATCTATATGTAAATTAGCATGTTCAATTGTATATTTGTTTGTTTGTTTGTTATGTCTAAGTCCAGTAATAAACAAGAACATGTACAAGATTGGTCCATGTAAAATCGATGTTCAAAGCTGATGAAAACAATTATAGGGATGTAATAGGATGACACTCTTGAGACGATCGATAATACGCAGGAAAAATATAGATGTTTAAAACTGGAATAAAAGGAAAAAATGGTTTTGAGTTAGTTTTGTTATGATATAAGATGTACATTTAATAAAATGAGTTTCGTCTTTGACGATTTCATACTTCATGATTACAGTGGCGATTTTCCTCACCTGATATTTTGGCAATTTTTCCGATTACCCATTTAAACTAGCTTGAGCTAACTTGGGACTTTGAAGAAAAACTTCGAATTGAAATACTTGAATTATGAAAATAGCGCTTAACTGTCGATAGATATCGAGCTAGTCTATGGTGCTAACGCTACAAAGTTTGATGATTCGATTTTGTTCCACACTAACCCAACGTCAGTAAATATCAACATAGATGCCAAGCATTGAAACAGTTGTCAGTATACTAGTCTTGTAGACCATCACTACTGTACTGAGTTTGGTTCACACTGGGTGCCTAGATAAGCATTGTATATATCTCTCATTTGTTAAAGCAGTTCTATCCTTACTGAGTCATTCACGGGTGTGATCTTATGTCAGATAAGTGGAAAAGAGTTATAACGTCATCACAGAATTCTGATTTGCGGTTTTTTTTTAGTTTGATTCTTACTACGGTAATGAATTTGATATTCTTTGATTGACCCACACTTCTGGTTTTGAGCCCGACAGAAGTTCGTAAGTACCCCCAGGGAAATGAATCCCCCCATTGACAAATCCAACTGAGTCAAACAAAAACTTTTTTTTTTTATGTCAACAATCAAAGAACAATTTTTATCGAAAAAGATGGTCTTATTAGCTTGACAGTACGCTTAGTTTAGTTACTTTCGGTAAATAGCATTGTAATTTCACCCAAGAGTAGAAAAAACAGTTGGTTTCACTATTTGTTCAATAGGTGGAGGGAAAAATATTGATTCAGGTATTTCCCAAGGGCATTAGTATAGAATGAATGCAAAGGAGCTCTAAACTCAGTTTGCCGATTCCATTGTTCACATCACTAACCACTAAGCTATTTGCATCTCTTTCGCGCCATGGTAACCGTAAAAGTCAGAAAAAATTTAGCATCAAGTCTCAAGCTGCCAAAATTACAGAATCAAATAAAGATACTAAAATGACGTACGTTGGAAAAAAAGTTCTATTATAGACTGGAAATTTAACACAATTATTTTAAAAGATTCAAGAGCTTTGAACGGCTGATTTCAGGTGACATTTCAAAGTGTGGGAAAAAGTGATTTGGAGACAGATTGATCTCACAAGACAAATAGGCCAACAGAGAAATACGAAAAACATGCGTGTTTCTTTCCCTCTCTTTCTCTCTTTGTTTCTTTCTCTCTCTCATTCTATCTCCCTCTCTTTATATATATATATATATATATATATATATATATATATATATATATATCCCTCTTTCTTTCTCTCTTTTTTTCTTTGTTTTTACTAAGATCTACCAAGAGTCATATCCAATTCAGAGATGTGCCAATTATAAACACTGCTATGAGCACACGAGAGACTCATGTTCAACATCTGTTTGAAGGGCAGATGGATAGTGCAGTTGATACGAGAGTGGGCTATCGTCCAGGACATTCTCAAAGTCATTAGAATATTCAAATGGAACTGGGCAGGTCACATGACGAGAATCACTGAAAACAAAGAGACCTCGAGCTCAACAAACACACAAAGCTGCAACCGTTAAAAAACCTGAACCAAGATGTCAGGGAAGAAAAAAAGACTGGTCTTTATGATGGTGTTGCCAATTGAAGGGTGTATGTTCGACAAGGAACAATGAATAAGTTCAAAGAAGAAGAACAAAGACAAGAAGAAGAAGAAGAAGAAGAAGAAGAAGAAGAAGAAGAACAACAACAACAACAACAACAACAACAACAACAACAACAACAACAACAACAACAACAACAACAACAACAACAACAACAACAACAACAACAACAACAACAACAACAACAACAACAACAACAACAACAACAACAACAACAACAACAACAACAACAACAACAACAACAACAACAACAACAACAACAACAACAACAACAACAACAACAACAACAACAACAACAACAACAACAACAACAACAACAACAACAACAACAACAACAACAACAACAACAACAACAACAACAACAACAACAACAACAACAACAACAACAACAACAACAACAACAACAACAACAACAACAACAACAACAACAACAACAACAACAACAACAACAACAACAACAACAACAACAACAACAACAACAACAACAACAACAACAACAGTACTAGTCTTGCACCAAGTGAATAAAGTAATATAGTCTCCTAGACTAATTTATTAAACTGGTTTGATTTTATCGCTTTTATTCCGGATGTAGGATGTAGCAGGGGTTGGTCGAACAAGGAATAAGTTTTTTTTTTTTTTAGAATAGTCTACGTCCAACAAAGACTAAAATCCAACAAAACAATATGTTTGTGCAGTAAGTTTGATATTTACCGCACGCTCGAAAGCTATGGACTTCAGTTAGACTACGATAAGCTTGAAATATGCAAATATATGTGCGTCTGTCCCACACTATAGGTTATGAAATTCAGCAAGCTTAAAAAAACTGTTCAAGACTCCAACGTCTGGTTATAAAAAAACATAATCATAGATTCTAGTAACCTTCTTTAGTTATGGGGTTCATTTATACCCGAAGTATTTGGACTCCTTCCTATTTTTGTTATTAACACGATGTTTCAGCTGATCCAGGTGTACAATCCGAACATTATCGCGGTAAACAAAATGTTCCCCCAATGGCAGCGAGGCTTTTAACGTAGGATTCAGGTGTTCTACTTTCCTCTCCTTTCATACCTTCCATACCATGTCCTTATTGAGTAGTGGAAGCCACGTCGTGTTGAAATCTGCACTTTTCTGACTAATACACTGAGTCAACACACTGATGCATGTTTCTTTGATTTTTCACAGTCTCCTGCGGCGCTCCCCGAAGTCTTCACATACGGATCTATATCTGAAGTCTAAATCAAACCATATTTTCTATGTTGAGAAGAGGTTGATTCGTTGTTTGAAAAAAAACAAACAGTGATTCTTAGCAGCTACCTAGAGATGGATGATGAGAAGGGACAAAATTTAGGCTATACACATAGGAGGAATAGCTACTCCAGCCACGTTATCCCCAGGAAGAAATATTGTAAGAGGCGTTAAAGACATCATCAGGGTACCACCTTGATTCCAACTGTGCACATTCTATATGGGGGTCACAGAAAGAATACAAAGCGCCATCATAACATACAATTTACTTTTAGAAGTGCTTACTCCCACCGAAATTTGCTCATCAGAGTGAGTACACCAAGCGTGATATGTCTGGCCAATAAATGCATTTACGTTTTTTCAGTAAATGTGAGAAGAGTTATAAAGGGGAGA
Source organism: Thysanoteuthis rhombus (assembly GCA_963457665.1). Taxonomy (NCBI): domain Eukaryota; kingdom Metazoa; phylum Mollusca; class Cephalopoda; order Oegopsida; family Thysanoteuthidae; genus Thysanoteuthis; species Thysanoteuthis major. The sequence continues at coordinate 20,769,375 of OY735235.1, forward strand.
CTGGCAGGCTTCTAAAAGCTTGACTCGAGAAAACTAAAAAAAGAAGCTGTAATTAAAATCGAGTTAGGAAAATTTAGAATGGCTGACCACATCAGGAGGGAGAAAGATAAACACTATAAAGATTATTGACAGAAATCATTGGAAAATCAAAGAAGCAGTATACATAAACATTTCGGCAAAGAGTATTAGTCTGACAAATGCGGAGTATAACCTGGAGTATCAAACACGAATGAGGTATGGAAATCCAAGTCAAAAATGCCGTTCCCACCAACACAAACGAGTAGTGTAATCGTTTGAAAAATAACTCTTTGAATTGATTCTAGTCATTCTTTTAAAAAAATGACGGTTTTCTTTTTGTATTTGGGATCTAAGTGTCCGTTATTTGAAAAAAAAATCAAGGGATAATATGCAAATGAAATGTTTTTTTAAGCAGAAAATCTTGATCTTTTGGTAGATATAGTGCATCAATCGGTTGAGTATTCTCAAAATCTTGTACCTTGATTGAAAAAATCTTATTCAGCATTGACATATATATATATATATATATATATATATATATATATATATATATATATATATATATATATGATTCAGTGAATGCTTAAAACGAATCATACATATATTTGTAGTCGCTGAATATTTTCCAATGTCAGAAAATACAATTAACAGAAAATCGATAACATGATTCGTAATCTTATTAAAATACAAAACATGTCATATATTATGATGACCTCAAGAGCTTCTTGACTTGGCGAGAGAAATGTCTAGCTACACGCACCACATGACACAAATACAAAATTTAAAAACCACCACTGCATCTTATGAATACCCACGAATCAGAAATCGACGTTGCTATTTTATCAGAGGTGAAGGTACATGTCTTGCATCAGTTGCAACTACTATTGCACTAATATAATGCATATGCACGGCGATTATATTTCTCAACAATCATATTTTTCTTTATATTGAAACCATTAGAGTTGTTCTGCGTTGAATCTGAAATTATTTTCATCAAATTAAAACATTTTAATGTATTTTGTTTGTTGTCATTCAGATAATAAAACAATACCATTTCAGTAATAACAAACAGTATTCGTATTTCTAAGAACGTATGTATGCTGAAATGACGTGAAGGGAAAATACAATTACGATTGATTTGAACGGGAAATCATTTTGAGCATTCCCATTAGCAGAAAATGGTGATGATGGCATGTAAGCTGGTTCCTCGGAAGTTGGGATTGGTTTAATATATATTTCAGTATAAATGTATGCATTGCAAATTTATAAAAAATGCATGATTCAGACGAAATTCGTGATCCTCTTGATTTTTGACAACTCTGTTTTTTTCCTGATTTTTATAAATAATTTTAAAACTATGAAGCAACAGAATTGGGTAAAAATGAAATCAAAATGTTGTTGACAACAGTAGAAATAGTTGCAGAGAAATCACCAGCACCATGGTTCTGTCTGTTTCCAGTATACACTGTCAAATACTGCAGTGCTTTACTTCACTAGAAGAGGCCAAATTTATTCTCCAGATGCTCTAAGACGTTTTTCTTTCCATCTAGCATGACAGTAAACAAACAAACAGAAAATGGGAGTGACTCGGACATTTATATTATAAGATGAAATCAGTGATGATAGTCAGTTACCATCGCAATTTCCTATTCTTTAGCAGACCATTGTGACAACTTCACACTTCGTGCGACTGTGAGACACTTACCAGATTAAAACTTCTCGCTAATGACAAAGATTTGGAAGCTGCAACAATTATTTCATAGCATCGAAGAGAGAACTATCACTTCAAGACTGCGAATGACCAAAACCTTCTTTTGAAATTAAGATCAGTTTTCAAAGGGATAATCGTTTCTGGGGCCTTTATAAACCAATGAATGGTGACTTCAAGCATCTGACCGTGAACAATGTATCCCCTATATTCGCATAGAGAACCGAACAATTTATGCTTGAACATTTTCTCCTAGTCAAAAAAAATTAACATTTGTTGTCAATACATCATTTGAGTGAAAGTCAAGGTAATATCACTAATTTAACAATTAAGATTATAGGTAATTCTATTTTTCGTGTCACACATGCAAAACAAACATTGTTCTAATCACGTACAACCATGTGTACGGCTAAAATTTTTGTACATTTTTGTTGTGCGAAAATAAACAGCGAACCTTATCTATGCATGTAGACTTCATTTCCAATTGTAGCAACTTGTGTATAATATGTATAAAAATTCCACTTGGGTTTTTTTTCTACGTAAAAAAACATCTTGCTTTTTACGTTTCTTTTAATGGTGTTTTTAGTCATTTGTTCATCATTCGTCGTTTTATACCTTATTTTTATTTTATTTTATCTATTTTGTTAGGTACTATTATGAAGAAAGGAACAACGCTAAAACTTTCTATTACACACCATTGACTAACTAGGGTATCGCAGTGCCAAATCACTGCTGATTGAGCCTAATCATAGTCTCGGCATTTTTTCACCCTTACAAAATTACGAAATTATAGTTGATTCTATTAGTGATTTCTTAGAGTCAGATGCTTTATTGATTAGAACCAAGGCACTGTCTACTATAATTTGAGCAATTCCTATATCTATATTATCTCTCTCTCTCTCTCTCTCTCTATATATATATATATATATATATGTGTGTGTGTGTGTGTGTGTGTGTGTGTGTGTGTGTGTACCTGTGTTCATCGATTTTATAGAGTACATCAAATGAAAACATCATATTCAAGAACGAGTTATTCAGTCTTGTTGCAAAATTCAGAGTTAAAAATCCATGTTGGTCCATAAATTATCATGATTCAGCTGGTAGAGTAGCCTATTTTCTGAATCTAGCATTCGTGCCGTTTTTTTCTGCTTTGGTATGCAGGCCCTGTGCTACAAATACCGCTTTGAAATTGTGTTCCGTGCATAGCACAAATAGTATGTCCACACACATCAACTTCGGAAGAGATGCTGTGAAAGTGTTACCGGAGATAAAACAACGTGGATACTCCCAACTGATAAAGATAACAGTAAAAGCAGGTGTTAATACGCTAGGAGCTGTACATGGTTCTCTCTTTCTTCTCGCTCTCTCTCTCTATATCTATATCTATATCTATCTATCTATCTATCTCTCTCTCTCTCTCTCTCTCTCTCTATATATATATATATATATATATATATATATATATATATATATATATATATGTATTAGTGAAAGGAGTTTGTTTGTGTTTTGTTTGTCACGCTATAGAAAGTACTGAAACATGGGTGCAACCCAATAAAATTTTGCGTGCTTCTCATAGGACCTGGGGTAAGCTTTAAAGCAAGAACTTTTGAGAAAATAATTTCAAAGGGTTTCAGAAAAGGGTTCTATTTAGAATGCCAAAGTTAAACTGACTCTCTGTAGATAAATCAAGTATTGAACCAAGTAATAATGGTGTAAGTATCTAACTTTCAATCAATCATCACCCGCCCTTAGAAAGCATTATCCGATGATGGAAATATCCCTACCCCAGCGGGAGGCAACGGACTATATATATATATAAATATATATATATATATATATATATATATATATATATATATATGACGAATTCTGGTTAATAGGATCACATTGGACCTAATCATCAGCTGATTCGATTAACCAATCAACTTGACTTTTATGCACAAAACACCGAAGATTTTCCCTTATTCAAAAGAGCAACATAAAAAAATAACAACTTGAGTCGATATATTTTCCTGCTTTTCCTTTTTTCTGAAAATGTCATCCAAGAGCTAACCCCATTTGAAAGATTAATGTTTTGAGAACAGACAAATATATTTTACGTAATTCTATCATATATATTTTTAATGGATATTTTGTAGCACTGCCGTTTGGTCCATTGCCCTGATTTTGGAGGATCAAGAAGAAGGCAAGAATATTGCTGTGACACATTCCGTCATACTAATATGATAGTAACTTTTCCATAATTTTGATTTACTATATATATATATATATATATATATATATATATATATATATATATATATATATATATATTCGAACACTTCACCTCAGTCAGCAGACTTTAAAGAAAACTGCCGCCGATAAAGGAGCAGAAGAGAGAAATCAAAATGAGGTGGCCTTGGATTCACTTTCAAATTTCTCTGAGCAGGTCATGAGGTAAAGTGTCTGGAATGGTCGTTCCAGGCAACTCTTTATATTTCAAGATTCTGCGGTGCTTCCAATTCCAAAGTATGTAATTAGCAGAGCAATTGGCGTTTAACTAGCACTCAATATTCAATAACTGACCACTTTTCAGAAACTTAATAATTGGATTTTGGCCAAATTCGTTCATTCATACATAACAAAATTAGTAGAAAGATCATATAGACGTACGAACATACAGATATTATACAGTGAAAATTGCAGATAAAAATTCCGCCAATAACCATCATACTATTGATTTATTAATCCTCCTTATATATATATATATATATATATATATATATATATATATATATGTGTGTGTGTGTGTGTGTGTGTGTGTGTGTGTGTGTATACACATATATATATATATATATATATAATATCATTATATCAAATAGTATGTAAAACATTGATAAAAAAAGTTTGGCAAAAGATTGAAATGATGAAAGAATTAGGAAAAAGATAGGTCTATTCTTTTTATAAGTTTAATCAAATCTAAAAAGCCTTGTAGGCACACAAACAATAAGCGTGTGTGTATGTGTTCAAGCTTGCATGAGTGTATGTGCGTATGTGTGTGCATGCATGTGTGTGTATGTGTGTTTGAGCCTTTGTGTATGTGATGGCTTTGGGTATGTGTGATAGTTTAGAGGCCTAGTTTGATATTATTTATCAAGTACATGCAAAAGGAGTTCATAAAAATGAATGTAAATTGTTCCAAATTCATATCATATGCTTAATGTCATCCGCCGGTTATTGTTATATATGAGAACCTGTACCAACGTGATGACAAATGGTTTCCCCTTCTTATCTGAAATCTTTTTTATCATAACACAAGCAATCATGATAGAGAACCTATCTTTCTACGTTCAGCTTCAGACAAGTTGGTAATTCAGTGATTATTGATCTGAAGAAAAAAAAACTCACACTTCACTAGATTAGAAAAAAAATGATGAGGAAAATCTATTTTCTTCGATAATCCTACCATGATAATAAGACCGGCTGTCTGCGAGAAGCGTCCCCTGGTGAGCGAAAAACGAAGCTACCTGCGTTCCAGGCCGCCCGCCGTCAAGATATTGGAATAGTTTCAACAGCAGGCGCGAACCATCTTTCCAGGTAGTGACACGTCATCGTAGCAGAGAGGCAGATGTTCGCACCCAAAGAAAAGGGGAAAAAAAAAAAGAAAACAAGCTTCATTTGTGACAGGGGAACTCTTCAGTGCAGGAGGTATGATAATTACAATGACGGTTCCATCTTGATTTGCTGTTTGAGTAATATCCCCCGTCTTTCTCTATTTTTGTGTTAATACTGTTTTTTCTCCTTCTTCTTCATCGGGTTTTTCTCTTCTTTCGATTAGAACTGAACTTTGCTCTATTTTTTAAAACCTCATTTTCGTTTCTCGCGTGCTAATTATTTCTGCTTCGATTTTTTCGGCTGGTTTCTTTCTTCAATTTTTTCAAACTCAATGATAATAATGAAAAACTAACTCATTTGGTGTGAGCCTGTCATCATATTTAAGTAATTTATTCGGTTAAATTAACGAAATATTTTTAAGTAGTATATCAACAAATATGTTTTTGTGGTGATTTCCATAGTTATTTGTATTAGCCGACTTTTCGAAGCCCTCCTGACTAATATCTATCATTAGAGAAAAAGGTGACAACAAGTTTCCCCAATACTGCATCACTTTCTTCAGTATCTTCTTATTATCAGATGGTTGTATGTTCATATCAGTAATATCTGGTGATCCTCGGTTGATATCGAGCGAAAACGACTTCCTAGAATACTCCATTATTATTATTATTATTATTATTATTATTATTATCATTATTATTATTATTATTATTATTATTATCCTGATCATTATCATCATCTTCATTATTATTATTACTATCATCATCATCATCATTATTATTATCATCATTATCATTATTATTATTATTTTCATCATTATTATTATTATCCTAATCATCATCATCATCATCACATCATTATCTTTATTATTATTATTATTATCATCATTATTATTATTATTATTATTATTATTATTATTATTATTATTATTATTATTATCAGTGACTAAATAACAGAGAGTCTCTTCCATATTCCAGGGCTCATCTCGGCATTCTGGTCTTTAGTAGTCCCGACATCTTGATAGTTTCCTTTTTCTGGTTCCCAGGACCACTGTCATCATCGGCACTACCGTCATCCCCATGTTCCATAACATCTTCAGTTCCCCGTCAGCTTCACCCATCGTTCATCCATTACAGCGAGATATACTATTTAACATTATCTCTTCTTTCTATTCATTACGACAAGTTTTGATCATATGACTCGAATTTGGTGATTAGTTTGAAACTCAAAGTCCCATAGAAATTTGTGCATTTCTTTCTATGGGACAAATTCTGGTCCGTGCATATACTGTTGGTTTGTTTGGTCAAACTGTAGTTGCTGGCACAGTTCTGAGTGTATCAACTTCCGCATCTAGTCAAAACTATTCTTGTACTCCTTCGGCTAATTTGATGAATGCATTTGCTATAAGATTCATGGTCTCATCTCTCGCACCACACAATCTTCCTTATGTCTTGTCTATTTCAGCCTTTGAATAATTAGTTCACAAGGCTTGGTTTTGCATCGTTATTACGAGCGATTTGGTTTATCTCTTCAAGTATCTTATATGTAGACATGCCCATATTATCAGAAGTTCTTTGGTTTTCCCCTGAAATGGCCTTGTTGCAGTTTTTCTTCACATTTTGATTTTTGCTCTTGCATTTACCTTCTAGCCCTTCATTTACTCCCTAGCCCCAACTGCGGCTTCAGGTTGCAGTAATTGATGCTTCCTAATATGATCTTCTAGTCCTGTTAATTGCTGAGTCAACACAATCCTCGATGCTGACAAGACGTTTCCTTTTTGCTTCTTTTTATATTAAGTCTACCGATGCCCTTTCTTGTGCTCAAAGCTTTATGAGTTATAATTACTTTTCCTTCTCTGTTGCTCAGGTTTCTGAGTTCAACTCCTGCCCAATCACAGAAAGGCCCCGAGTATCCCACGATATAAACTGCCAATATTATTATTCTTTGAGTCAGGGATCTGCTCTGATATTTTATTTCAAGTTAACTTATTGTTCCCCTTTTATACTTTTTGCTTGCTTGAGTCTATTAATGTAGTGGAAATTGTTCATGAATTACAATGTTCTAAACTATTAAAAAATACTCTAGCAGACTCCATATGAGGAGGGAAGAAGGAAGTAATGATTTCCTCACTTGTAAAGTATGAGTCTGATTGGGCACACATAATATGACAAGAAATATACGTACACAATGCAAAAGAATATAGATCAGTGCTACCGCTAGAAATTATAAAGCAAACGACAGAAAAATTAGACATGAAGGCATTGAAAATACAAAATAAGATGAATTGGAGAGACCTGCCAACGATAAACGTGAATATAGTTAGGCTGAATAGTTTTGAGAAGAGAGAATTGATGTATCAGGAACATTTGCAACGAGGCAACGAGTGAGAAAAAAAAACAGCAGGTGCTGTCTGTAGAGGAGAAGACAGGACAATGAATTAGAAATCCAGAAAATAATTGAAAATCTCCAGACAACTGCATTAGAAACGATATTGAGAAATGTCTCCTATAAACAACCACAATGCATCACTAAAGTAAACATGTAAATGCCTGATTAAATAATAATAATAATAATAATAATAATAATAATAATAATAACAATAATAATAATAATAATAATAATAATAATAATAATAATCGAGAGTATAAAAACCCAAGCACTACTAGGGACTGCACAAACACTGAGGAAAGTGCTAGAAATTTGACATCTACGACCTCCAGCTGTCAACAGTAGCCTAACAGGGAGATGACGAGCGGCGGACGGGAAAAGTGAAATAAAAAACAGAATACCACATGGTGGTTGGGGAACGAACCACAGCTTTACTTTGATGGGCGAGGGAGATATGAGAAGAGGGCTGGGCACCCGAGGAAATGTTCTGTCACGCAACTTTCAGCGATAACAACCAGGCAACCGGTGTGAAACTGTCGACCAGAGCATTGGTTTGGACTGTGGAAATGTGCAAAAAAGGGCTGGAGATCTGATAAAACTTGCTAACACCCAGTCTCAAGCCATTATTAACACGCAACTAATAATAATAATAATAATAATAATAATAATAATAATAATAATAATTTGGGAAATTTGACATCTAAACTGACCACCCCATCCATGCAAGAAGACTGCACCTGGTGATCTTGGACAACAATAGAACTCGTCAAATAATAGATGTGGCCGTGCCTGTGAATCATGGAAGAGATAGGAAAAAGAGTGAAAAGCGGGGACAATACCAGGACCTTGCAAGGGCGATGAAGGAGAAGTGGAACATGAAAGTCAGGACAGTACCTGTAATAATAAGCGCACTTGGAACCGTACCGAAGACACAGAAAGCGAGATCAGAAGATCAGAGAATAAGAGGAAAGATTGAGACTATACCGACTACAGAACTGCTTGGGATTGCACGAATGCTGGAGAGAGTGCTGGAAATATGAAATTTATGACCCCAGCAGTTAGCAATGGCCAAACAGGGTGAAGAAGAGAGGGAAGGAAAAAAGTAAATGGCAGTAGAGGTACGAACCACGGATAGATAAAAGAGGAGGGCTGGAGACCTGTGGAAGCTTACCGTCACTCAGCCTTTAGCGATAACCACCGGGCGATTGGTGTGAGACTTATAACCACAGCGCTGCTGTGGACTGTGAGAGAGTTAAGAGGAGGGCTAGAGACTTGAAGAGACTTACACTCAATTGACCTTCACCGAAAACCACCGGGCAACTATTGTGAAACTGTGAACCAGAGCATTGCTATGGGCTGTAAAATTTTGGAGAGGAGGGCAAGAGATGTTGTTGTTATTATTATTATTATTATTATTATTATTATTATTATTATTATTATTATTATTATTATTATTATTATTATTATTATTATTATTACACTAGTAAAATTTTTGCACCAGCAATTTGGCTGAAGATTAATGACTTCAGGTCTCTAAAATACTTGAAGACTATCCAGTATTCTGAATTATCATAATATACTTGCCTTCATACCAGTTGTAACTGGTGGCTCCCACTACCTACAATCATCAACGCTCCGGTGATAAAACCTACACGGATGATTATACTGTCCCCGGGGCTTGTAAATTGGTGATAATGATAATTGTTAGTATTTCAGACAATGATGCAAGCCGAAGAACTCTTCGATCAACACGTCGTTATAAAATCGACAAGGCTGGGAATATCAGTCATTAAAACTCGTGAAATGATGACAATGACCGATTTCTAAATTTTATACCAATAAGACCAGCTGACGAACTGATTGGCAGGAAGAGTAAAAACAAATGAAGGTGAGGATATGAGGCCAAATATCTCGTTACTGAAGGCGGTATTCAAAATATTTTACAATTATATTGTACTTATGAAATATAGTATGCACTGCCTTGTTCTAGTTCAGGCAAAACGTACCCAGAATTTTGCATTTTAAAAGATAGGGAGACTACTCTATAATCATATTTGATAGTTATCTCCCTTGACGAACGTTACTCACACGTGACGTATTTGATAAGTGGATTTATGAGATGTGTTCAGCATATATAGCTACTTGGATTTTCGGTTGTGTTTTTTACGCTATTATTAAGTCCTAATATACAAGAAAGCATACCTGTCTGCAGGTTTAACTGCATGAATCCAGTACAACATGATTGAACCTCTATCGATTTCTCAAAGCGTTCATTCTATACTTATTTATCGCGCATTTGCGAATCAATAACTCTCATCGATCCATTCACGGTAGGAGAGACACCTACTTTTGTATTCTTTGAATAAAAAAAAAATAAAAAAACCCAACAAAGTTCAGGAGATTCGCTCACATCTGCCCTGATGTGTAATCAAAGATAAAACGCAATCGATAATTGAAGAAAATAATATTAACAGGTTATCAAGAATGAAAACACTAGGACTAATCTAGGCTTAAGAAAGCAGTTCATTGGTTCGATTATCCATGCAGTATTACACTGTGTAGCGTAATTTTTCTTCATGGATATTGAGTGTTATTTCGTATTTGCTTGAGTATCAAAAGCATAGAAAATAGCTATTCCCTTCAGATTTTGTATTTGTAACCAAGACGATGGTATTCAAATGAAGTTGTTTTCCTTACTTGATGCAATTAAAAACGTTAAAGATCTTCCGTTGTCCAATTGAAAATGAATAAACCTCAAATTATCATTGTCTTGATGCAAGGTAAAAAAGAATAATTGTCATTTTCTATACCTTTGTGGCATAAATCAATTAGAAAATTGTACATATTACAAAGGAACTGAAAGAAATAAAATATTTACATTGTTATCAGCAGATGGATATCTTTGATGCCATGAAACTATGAGAATTATATATATATATATATATATATATATATATATATATATATATATATATATATATATGTGTGTGTGTGTGTGTGTGTGTTTTCCCCGTATTCCGGTAAATATCGAGAGAAAGATATTTCGAGAGTCCACAAACCATAAGATGATGGACTCACTCTAGCGGTGGTTCTAATGTAGGACATACGCGCTAACCAGGAGCCAATTGAGGTCAATTCGAAATTTTGGTGCGAGGAGTAAAAGGCATTCCATGGTTCAAAAGTCACCTAAAACAAATAAATTCATATTTTCTATTAAAATTGATGTCTGTGTTTTGATCGATCAATTCGTCAGCCCTCTTCAGGTGTGCTGTCCGATTGTGATGGTGGTACATAGCTTTGTTGCTGTCTTGATTTCCGATGGTAGCAATTAATTCCAGTCCATAGAACCATTAACATTGCAGTTTCTGTTTAGAAAACTGAATTTCTTTTTTTGCTTCTATGATGAAGTTAACACAACGTTTTGTCAGATGTATTCTCCATCTCTGACCGGGTGTAATAAAACACATGCAAAAGTATGGGAGATATTTTGATCTGTTTTTTTATTTCTTTTTTTTTACTACATGATATATAGTCAAATTGTATTTTTATAGTAAAGAGACATTAACATATTTTAGAAGTCAAGATTGGTATGAGGTAAAAAATTTGAGGACTACTGTTCTAAAGTATGATTCGACCAAGATTAAAACCGTAAGAGATAGATCTTTTTAAAAGCTTTTTCCACATAAAGTACTTGTTTCCATAATTGCATCCTCTCCTCGTTGGGTGTAATTTTATTTAACATTCCAATGTATTTATTTACCAATGATCAACGGAAAAAGCAGGGTGTAACAGTCTGAATAATGAAGGGTTTTATTTGCAAGCACTTTCGGAAACAGCTCTAATTCTTGCAACTAATGACATCAGGACCAGTCCACCCCTCCACTTTAGATGCAGTAGGGAGGTGCTAACTTGGGCTCACTGATTTTTTCGGATGAGAAGTAAATATTTTGGAGCCACTGTACGAATCGTTGACGTCAGCGCGAGGCAATACCGAGCTTCATTAAATCCTCATGGGCTAAGATGAAGCACTGGTGCAGAGATACCGCCGACGCCATTCCAGCACAATTGCAAGTAGGTCTTAGGATTGGCAGGCTAAGTATTGAGGAGATACATCAGAATGTGTCTTTTTTTACGCTTAGAAGTTCTTACATCTATTATACGGTTTCCCTTTTTTCTAGAATTGAATCATACATCTTTCAATATTTGATATGTAGATTCATCTTCATGTTTCATACATACGACCTGGAAAACAGAGTATTGAGGGGAAAAAAAGGAAAGAAAATAAAGGCCAGATTATCAAAGATCGTGTTTTGTAAAAAGTTGCATGGAGAAGGCACGCTTGTAAAATGTCGCCACACTGGAGAGTTTCATTTTTTCTTTATCTATCAACGCTTTTTTTTTTTTTTTTTTTTTTGCTTCCTTGTTCACCATTATTCAGATATTCTGCAATTCCCCACCAGGAACA
>OY735235.1:20789050-20799050 GCA_963457665.1 Thysanoteuthis rhombus
AAAGCTGAGGGCACCAGCGAATTGTACCATGCCTTTTTATTTTCACTTTCCACATTGTCGAATTACCAAAACAATTTTGTCGAATAACCTATTATCAACACATCCATACATCCTATTATTACATCATAGCAGTTATTTCTTAATAAAATCACGACTTTGTCTTCCTATTTCTGTTGTTTAACGGAACGGGTCCGATCAATCGACTGAAGTCTCTTTTTGAGATATGTAGACACCTTTAAAAAGTTAACGCCTAGCAATTTTCTCCTGAATGTTTCAAAACAGGAAAATACAAAACTGTGAAAAGAAGCGCAGAATACAATAGTACATTCGTGGTTATTTTGTATTCAAAATTCATCTGTGTCGATCTTTTATGGATCTATCAACATTTTGTGATTATAAAGTTTGCCCTTGATTCTCTTTATAGTATCAGCATTGTTAATTGAAAGGGACACTCCTTTGCCTCTATCAAGAGAAGCAGACCGCAGAAAAACTAATTCCAATACCAACTGTCCCGCCAAATGCCTCTCTGTTCTAGCCTATATGTACTTCTTTACATGTTAAGAAGTTACTTCTTTTCTTCAAGACATTGATTCAAGCTGTCATTTCCGTGCCTACACTGAGCCGTATGCTTTACCATTTCTGTTGACTCCAGATCGTACCATGACATTTTATCGAACGACATTTTATCGAAGTAGCAAAACGCATTAATAGACTCGCACGATACAAAGATACATACACGTCCATATACATATACACATATGTACTGCATACACATATTCCACTTGTGCACACACCTACTGCGTGTACGCATAACACATACTTACATCCACTCGTGCACATACTGGCTGCCTATGCACACACATACACTTTCATTCACACGTGCCTGATACACACACATTCGCAAGTACATACATATGAATTGATATATGTGTGAATCTGTGTATGGTGTGCATATATGAGAGAATATTTTGGATTTTAGATGGAATGTTATTTGTTGAGAAGTCCTGGCACGACCTCTGACACATGTTAGATCGTCACGTTAACAAGACTTCAAAGTAAGAGTCACGTTATGTCAGATGACGTGTCAACGCTGCAGATCCTCCCCGGGATTACCATCTTTCATCCTCGAATTCTCGTCTCAGATCCGAAAATCTCCAACCAATTATGAGAGAGAAGTTTCAACTTTTTTTCTGTGATTGGCCCATGGTGCAATAAGGAAAGATGATACATCACTTGAGCAAAACAGTTGGTTGTGCAGACGCTATATCATTTACTTTATAAAAAACGGTGATATAACCTACTGAGTATGTAAAATCTAGTATTTTGCGTCATCAGTCATGCAGTATCAAGATGACGACTGTAACTCAATTTTTGCTAAGGTAGACTATCTATCACTTGAGCACTCTAGCGATCATATTCAATCAAACATTAATGGTTACTATCGGAGAACGGGTCTATCAAAACAGGTTGGAATTAGGACTAAGATTTTTCATGTCAACACCACACCACTTTGGCTTATATCTATTTTTCCATCTGTTCAGAGCTAGTCATCATCGTCATCATCATCATCATCCTCATCATTCTTTTAACGTCCGTCGTTGGACATAGACTTTCCCCAGGATTCGCCACACTTCTCTATCATAGGCGTCGCCGAGCCAGTACCCTCTGAATTTGTCTAACTCGTCTCTCCATCTAATATTCTGCCGGCCATGCTTGCACTTGTGATCTCTGGGGATCCATGGCGTGAGTCATGAGGTCCATCGGTTGTCCTGATGTCCATCTCAATTTGTCACTATCTTATATACTTATCTCGGTCTAATCAGATGTATCTTCCCCGGATAAATGGTGAAATAAAAAGAATCAATAGAAACCGCCAAGCGACCGGTGTCTTTCCAGCAGTATTCGATGTTGGGGGTGATGAATCAAAAAATTGGAAAAGGGTTGGTCAACGAATGAGTAGGTTGTCTTGTTTTTTCGTGCAATGATCACTAAAAAAATTAATTTGAAATAAAAAAAGTTGTTTTTTTAAATAAAAAAGTTGGGTTTTTTTTAATAAAAAAAAAACTACAGGCAGACAAAGACAAAGGGATCATTTTAGCATTCAAAGTACATTCGCATCGAACATGCGAATGTAGTTTGAATGCTAAAATAATCCCAAACGAAAAGATGACAGGAAGGTGGGAATTTAAAAACGAATGAAAAACGTATTTTTCTCAAGACATACTGGGGAGTGAATGTTCAAATCTGTAACCTTCTATCTACATTGGTTCAGTCTGCACGCGTCATACATACATATATACATACATACATTCATAGTGAGATCATCTTGAAAACTGAGATGAATCCGTGTTAACAGTTTTGATGACAGTTTTAATTGATGGTGTCTGATATTAAGGTAGATATAAGCAAGAAGATTTGTGAAGATATAGAGATAGCGTTTGAAAAGTAGTTTTTCAACTTCGGCAACTGATTTATCCTCGCTGTCAATCTCGGAGCAAAAACCCAGCCGTACGCTTCGCCATTTCCATCAATATCAGACACATGTCACGTTAACGAGACTGCAAAGCGAAAGTCACGTCAAATTAGATGACGTGTCAACGCTGCAGATCCCCCGGATCGGTACCAGTTGCCGTAGGATCTTCGTCTTGAGTTCGATAACCTCCGGCCGTCTACGAGCAAAATACTTAAATGAACAAAATTTGGAAAAGAAAGTTTTTTTTTTCATAAATGTATTTCTTTTTGCTCTGGCGAACAAGTGTTTATAAAGGTTTTGGGCTATTAGGGACCTTGTGGTGATTTCTATTAACACTGCACCTCCCCCCAAATCTTGCTCCTGCTCAACCATTCCTATCAACAACTGACACATGTCCTTCTATACCATTTCATGCTGGCGAGACCTAAAAATGCAGAGTCACGTCAATTCTCGTAACACGTTAACGCAGCGGATCCCCTGGGGTCGTTATCTTTCATCTGCATTCTTTTGTCTCCAACCCGATTCCCTCCGACTATCTATGAGCAAAAACAGAACGAAACGAAGCCGGAAATACGAAGGCTTTCTTGTATTTTTTTATTGTTACTCATCATTCTTTATTCATTTTGATTGAACTGGGACAAAGTTCTCTTCTCCTCTGACTCTCTTCCCTTCTGACGTCATCGGTACCGGAAGTTAGCTTGTGTGTACTATGTTCTGAAAAAAAAAACACTGGCTTTTGTTCAATCGTGTTTGGGAATGGATATTTTGGAAACTGCTTTTTTTATTCAATCCTTTCGCCCAGTTTTTATTCATTTATTACAAGAAATGTGAAATATTTGTACCAAAGTTATATACGACCAACCAATTCCTTGAATGATGCGTGGTTCAAAAACACAATGAGTGCCATTAGAAAAGAAATAAATTTCTAATCAAATATGATTTTCAAGTTGATCAAACAGGTTCATTTTTTTAGAGTCACTTACTGAGTTTTGAAAACATATTCTTCAAGTGAAATTTCGACTGCATAATTTTAGAACTGCAGGTAACGCTAAGACGTCAACAGAACCTAAAGGCTACAATACTGTGACCAAAACCATGCAAATGATGATACTTGTTTGAATAATTGGTGGAACAATAATGGTGCTATATCTGATAAGTTCATGTATGATAATAGATGCTGAAATTAGCAATAGTTGTGGCATTATGAACAAAAGACAACGATGATGGAGATACATGTTCGAAAAAAGTTGTAGAGTAGAGACAAAAGCTACATCTGAACACTCCAATTATTATCCTGGAGGCCAGAGAATGCTATCACAGAAACATTATGAATAGGAAGACAGTGACAGTGAAGATATCAGTCTAAATAATTAATTCATAGAATATGAAAATGCTTTGTCTGAATGGTATCATATCAGGTCAGGTCAAGTGAGTCACTCAATAGAAACTGTCAGATGACCAACATATTTTGTCATTATTCCATGTTGGGGATGATTAATAAAAAAATATGAAAAGAGATGTTCAATGAAAAATTTACCTTTTCTACATTTTGTTTGACAGTGACAAAATAAATTCCAACTTTCAAAAAAGCAAGCAGGAATGCTGCCGGAGATAAAGTAGGCGATCAATTTATCATAAACTTCAGTTGAAAATTGATTGCCTCCTCAAAACCTATTATAGTCGAAGTAAAAGGAGTATAAGTTGAAATTATCAACTCAGTAACTCCATTGGTGATGCCTGATGATAAACATATTGTCAATTTCTTTTTTATACTAAAGAAACTTATGTTGACAGTTTTGGTTGACAGTTTTTGATGAGACTAGTTCTTGCATAACTAGAATATACCTGTCCGTGAACACGGGTTTATTTGTTTACGAAACGGTTCTAAGCAGCCTAAAGTTATTTCATTAGGTAATATGTGTTCAATAATTCGAATATACTAATTTTAGGTGTTTCCAAAGTCAGAACTCATCTTGGGCTATTTCAATGTGTGATGATCGGACATGGAGTTCAAAGATTTTCTATGACGCAAAAAAATCGTTATTTCATGATAAAAAGGTAAATCAACCGATGAGACCAATCCATCTAAGCTCAAACAAATATAAACAAACAAATGGCGGGAAAAATCTCATATAACTTCATTATATGGTTAAATAGGTAAACGCTTCCAGTAAAA
Source organism: Thysanoteuthis rhombus (assembly GCA_963457665.1). Lineage (NCBI taxonomy): Eukaryota > Metazoa > Mollusca > Cephalopoda > Oegopsida > Thysanoteuthidae > Thysanoteuthis > Thysanoteuthis major. The sequence continues at coordinate 20,793,700 of OY735235.1, forward strand.
ATGCACCAAAAATCAGGAGGAAACAAATTGTCATTAATCAAGAAAGGAGGCGAATTTTAGTAACTAAGGCTGCTATATGTTTAAATATTTACTATATAAGTGCAGTATCAAGATTGTTACCATTGAATGCATTGAAAATTCGAAAGAAATGAAAACGAACATCACTGACTAAATATGACTATAAATGCTGGCCCTGATCGAGCGTAAGTCAGTTGATTAATTCTTAGATATCGTCAACCAAAACTGTCAAGGAGTTTATTCAATTTTCAAGCTAGTCCGACTGGCAGACGGGCTAGCTGGCTGGCTGGCTGGCTGGCTGGCTTTGTGTGTATCACGTATACAGGTGGCACAAACTGAGTTGGAGTTTGGAAAACTTCATCATTTACTCCTTATTAAGTCTAATTCTCCCTGTAAATACACTTAGTAAAGTTCACATTTTGCAATGTGAGTCTATGCTAAATTGATCCCATGGTTTAAGCAACGCTTGTTTCTTTTTTTCTGAAAGAATTTTGCGACTGGCCAGCGAATCCTTTCTTTTTTTTAATTCAATTGATCGTCCCCAAGACATTAGGTTGCCAAAAGACGTTGCTCACATTACGGTCCCAAAGAAATGACTAACTGGACCCATTAGGGATCCGAAGCTCACGACTGTAAATAATTTTACGATAGAAATGCATCAAAAATTACTAAGAAACTAATTGTCAGGTGCAAAGAATGAAAGTTACTAATATAACCAAACATATAAATCCATTGAGAGCTCGGAAGAAAATGATTATCATGATCAACCATTTAGCATCCTTTGTCGGACGTAGACAATCCCCAAGATAAGCCAGACCTCTGCTCTAAGGGAGCTTAATTCAGTTAATTACTTTTCATCTTAAGGACAAGAGTATCAAGAGTTAAGATTATTTCATAATAAAAATTCATAGACGATCAAGAAGAAACGGATTTAAGTGACTATTGACAACAGTGAATTTATGCAAGTTTTTCTAAGAGAATAAGGCTATTATATGTATCATACAAGAGTTTACACCATAAAAATGCTTTGAAAAACAAGAACAAAAAATTGTTTGGTGTCTAGAATAAATGCAAATGTTACTAAGATAATTCAGCAATCATACACAATTTGAATAATCTCCACATCTCTGCATTGTCTTTTAAGAAACCATGAACCAAAGTGTGTAATAAAAACTGTCAACACAGGTTTCTTCACTTTTCAAGTTGGTCTGGTGAGCTGGATATATATATACGAATTATGCCAACAGATTGCACCAATGGAGCTTGAGGGATGAACATTCTAAAATTCACTACGTATATATCGAGAGAAACTTTTTGACCCCCTGGATGGTTTTCGAATAGGGGTTTTCGATTTGCAATGTAATTTTTTGCTAAAGTGATTCTTCATTCCACCTGAGTCAAGTAGCATTCATGCTTTTTTCTGGGAAAATTCAGACTTTTTTTAGCGATTGCTACGGTACAAAAGGCAAGAGAAGTGACTCATTAATTGAGCACCCATTTTTAACCCACTTTTTCAAAGGTTCACCCTGACGTGGTATGTGGCCTAAAAACGTCGATTATGTGAAGATTCCTATTGAGCAACTATTCAGAATTGTTTGTGTGTCTTTGAAGTCTGAATGAACGCTTTCCGGTCAATGATTTGAAACTTTGACTTTGGAGCACTTTAAATAAAAGGTAATTCAGAACAATAATCGAAATCTTGTCCTGCTATTCGCTTACGTCTCCTATCCCACCGTTTCCCACTCTGTCCCTCGAAATGAAGACAGCAGGCGATGAAGCTTCTGCAGAAATATCAGACGTAAGAGTGAACGAAAGCTTGACAGAGCTTTATCGAAGAGTGGCAAGGATATGCAGATGTGGAGTCCGAGAGACAATGAATGCAGGAAAATTTGGATCAACGTTTCGTAGCTTCTGATTAAATTAAGTGCAAGTCGGTTGGGATTTCAATCACACATTTTCTATCGTTCTCTTCATTCTCCTCTTTCTTCTCTGAATTTCTTCAGTTCTTTCCTTCCTCAGGTTTTGTTCTCTTTCCTTTCATCGGCTTCCTTTCTTCCTCTTTTGTTTCTCTTTGTTCATTCCCTGACTCATTGTTTTTATCTGTTTTTATTTCTTTCATCCTTTCCTTGGCTTTTTTTATAGTTTTTCCCCTTTAAACTCTTCTAGTGTTAAACTTTTATTTTTGTCTTTAAATTTTCTGTCACTCTTTGTCTTTTTTCGTCATTTCTAACTCTCTTTCTCTGTTTCTTTTTTAATTGTTCTTTCCTCCACTCATTCCGTTTCTTCCTTTGTATGTCTCTGTTATAAATTTCTGTCCCCCCCTCTCTCCAATTCCTATCAGCTCCACCTCTTTTTTTTTGACTCACTATTTTTTACTTCTTTTTTTCTTTCTTTCATTCTTTTCTTGTCTTTTCCTCGTTCTTTATATCAGTCTTTTCTTATGTTCACTGCTTTTTCTCTTCTTTCTTCCCTCAATTTCCCTTCCCCTTCTCTTGCTTTATCACCTCTCGTAACTCTCTTTTTTTCTATTTTCAATCTTCATTTCTGCCTTTTAAATATATGCTCATCCTCAATACTCTCTCTATCTCTCTTCCCCATCATGGCTAACCCTTTGCCCCTCTGTTGAACTTTAATCTCCTCATCTCACCGACTTAACACCGACCGCCTTGTCAGTAAATCTCTCAGTCGGTCAATCAGGGTTTCTGTGTCTCTAGGGCTTATCCGAATCTAAATCCACGTTACGATTAATGGATTCCATCGGACATTCGTACTGTCTGCCAGATACGTTCCTCAATCAGTTCCCGTTGCAAGACAACAGCGAGGCTCGGCTTACTTTCACGAATTTCACATTCATTCTATTGTTCGCTATCGGCCTTAGACTCAATTAAGCCCGGTTCAAGCTGATCAACGTTAGGTCAATACACTTCCGTTTTAGGCAATCTTATTCGTTCAAATCGAGGGTAGCTACTTTGAACTTGAATCTGTTCTGGTTGTCCTTCATTGATAGCAACCAGCGCCAACTATCTATATATTAGCTCAGCTTAATTCACGAAAGGTATAAAAGCAAATAAGCCGGCCCAAAGCACTTTGCTTTCGTGTTGGATGCCACAGTTATGGTTAAGAAGTAATATTTAAGTGACTTTGATGAAGGTCAAATTGCTATGGATGGTAGACTAGGACAGTGCTTTTTGGGAACGGCACAAATGGGTTCTAACATTCAATTGGGGTGAGAACCTATCAGCAGAGGTCCGGATAGGGAAAATCAGTAACCAACAACAAGGCGTTGGACGTCCAAAATCTTTTGGGCTAAATAACACCAATAGCCTTTATATAGGTAAGTGATGAATGTGTCATAGCACTGATCCTTCTTGTGTATGGGGTTGTCTGGCTGCAGGCCAGCCCTAGTACCCATGCTAACCAATGCTAAACACCGAGAACGGTTACACAAACATCAGAAAAGACCTTGCAATAAAAAATGAGTTTTGTCATAATCCTGGGGAAAATATAGCACCAGAATGCACTATAAACAGACAACAGGCCAATGTAAACAATGTGATAATTGGGGCAACGTTCTGCTGGGATACACTGAGTTCTATCATTCATCTATGACAAGACCTGTTCATGACAATATTTCCTGCGATGAAAATGGAATCCTTCAGCTGAACGATGCACCCAGCTACACTGAACAAGTTCACAAAGAATGCTTTCAGTATATGGAAAATACTTTTTTTTTTTTTACCCTGGACACCGAAACGCAATCCCATTGTTGTACCAACAAGTTTGCAATGTAGAACCTTCGACATGATACTAGCAGCAGTTAACATCTTGATACCAGATCGAAGAGGAAACCTTCAAAGGTCTTGTAGAGCCAATGTCTAAGTGGGTAAGAGCTGTTTTGCACGGAAGACCAATACTTTATCATGCAGGTGGTTGCAATGTTTTGATTGATTAGTGTATATATACTGATAGATTGATAAGAACTGTTTTTTTTTACTCATATAATGTATATTATTTTTACTTATATCTTCATGAAATATCCATCCATCCATATATATATATATATATATATATATATATATATATATATATATATATATATATATATTCATGCACGTATACATGAATTGACTACACTCATTTGTGAGTGAACTGGCAAAAAGCGCACTCTGGAAAAAGAGTACACATTATGCTGCCCGGTCATGAATACATTTTAGATATACATACGATCTGCAATGATTACATGCGTAAGCAAAAGAAGAAAAAAAAAACCGGTTGTCTTTGAATATAATCATGGTCCTCCCACACGTATGTGTATACAAAATGAGCGATTACTGGCTTCTGTGCACTCTATGGTTACACGCATGCTCAAACGCGCCTTGACACAAGACTATCACTGTAGAGCAAGGGCAAGGCTTTGCATCAAAAGGAAGCGGCCATTTGCAAGAGATTGAAGCCAGTTGAGGTTGCTATGCATAGATCACAGAAAACAGCTCCTATCTCACTTCAAAGCCACTGAATATGGTAAAAAAAGAATGAAGATATGAGAAAAAAACAACAATAAAGTTACGAAAAAAAGAAAAAACAGTGAGAAAGATGTGGTAAATTTTATGACCGAACGAAGTGCAGTATAGAAGGATATTAAAAAAAAAGGATGCGTTTGGATGGAAGGAAAGGAAAAAAAAACAATGAAAGCTTGAAGAATGAATAAACGGAGGAAGAAATTATCAGAGGATAAATTTATGAAAAAGATAGGTAGAATTGATAGGGAATGAAACAGACGATTTATGGAGGGAGAGAAATTTTAACAGGGAATGAACTAAAGCCAAAGGAACGAGAAATAAAAAATAGGAAAGAAGAAAGGGCACGAAAAAATAACAAAAGAAAGAATAGAAAAAAAAACAGATGAATGAAGGAAAAACAAAAAAATAACAAAAGGAATGTAGGAAAAATAATAAAAGAATGAAGAAAAGAGGAACAGACAAAAAAAAAGGTGGAAGGGCAGCTCAAGGTAGAGGTAAAAGAAACCATGAAGATGAGGAACGTTAGAATAATCCATGAAATATTATTCCTTCAAAGAAGCCCTATAATGAAAATAAAATAGAAGAGGAATGTTTGAAACGCTACAATCGGTTCATTCAGTCTTCCCTCATTTAATCAGACCTTTAATAAGACTTACATGAGCCAAAAAAAACAAAAACCTGAGCCACGTTTTCAAAAATCTTTGAATGAATAATTTTCCGCATCCGTAGTCCGACACTGGAAGCAGATTGACCAACGGTTTTATTCACCCAATCGCGATTGAATAGGCATAGAATAGCCGTCAGGAAGTTAGA
>OY735235.1:20801550-20874050 GCA_963457665.1 Thysanoteuthis rhombus
ACAGACTGCCTTGACCGGAATTTGAACTGTTTGCTAATTCTATTCACAGGCTGTCTCTGCAAAAGGTACACACACACATTTCGTTTGCTAATAGCTGCTGAGACTCTTACCTGAAAGTTGATTAATCCTTTCCTTAAGAAAGAATAAGTTTCCTATTCTATTTATTCCTCCTTAATGGAGAGGTTCAATTAAGAACCCCGGTTGCTATTAGCAAACGAAATGTGTACACCCTTTCTGGGCACCCAATGGATATTTGTGTGGATGGTGTGCATCTATATATATGTACATATGCTCTTTTAAATATATGGCCATAACTGTCTCTTCATATATCCATATATAGAGACTATTCGATTATATCCTTTCATTTAATACGTGTATCTGCATATACAAAACCTTAATCATGAGGTCATGTTTTCTTAATACAGAAACAGTTTCATTACTGTCACTTCTAATTATTCATGGTTTTATTAATTGCTCCTAATTCAACTACATTTCAATTAGCTAATGGAAATGTTTGCACCAAATAAAATGTACAAAAGCAATAGAAAAAAATAGGTGTATTTGTAAAATTGCACATTGAAAATGCATTACAAATGTTTTCAGCGTCAGAAGACTCGTACTATACCGGAAACAGAATTATAACTTTTGTCTTCTATCCAGTAATGTGTGACCTTTTCAACTGTTGATTGATATTTGACCTGCTTTTGGGTTTCTTAGTTCGGCGTTAATCCTCTTTGGGTAGGGAATTTAAAGTTGAATTAGTGCTTGATTATAAACAAGGCTTTGCAGGCTCTCAATCTATATCTCCCTCTCTCTCTCTCTCCTGTTCTCTTTTTTTTCTCTTTCATCTATCGTCGTCCCTAATAACCCATGATTATTAGATGAAGTTTTGCATAGAGATAAACTCAACCCATTGCTGGTGCATTAAGGTCGACCCTCAATGGAAGAAAATTCTAGGGCATCTCTGTCATAAGATTGATATTACCAATTGTGCAAGGTTTAGCAAGATACACTCATGTTATTGCCTGACGCTTTCACTTACTTTGAATTAAGGTTTACAAATATCCACACACACACATATGTATTTAGTCTATATTTTTCTACCATGCTACCTGCCATGCATAACAATTTTGCTCACGAAGTCTGTTTGTATAGTATCCAGCCATTTAAAATATCTCGAGAACCGGTCGTGCAGGCCTAATGTGCAATGACAACTGATCAGGACAGTCCTCGTTTCTCGTACCTGATCAGACACTCTTCAAATGGGTTTCTCAGTCAACAGCGAAATGCCATTGAGTCAACTTGTGTAGAGTCCCCAAAGACCGAGCAAATCATTCTTTACATCATGTATTTGGTAAAATGTCCATCACCAAGTTCTCCCACTCCTCCCTTGGTACAGTTCAGATTCAGTTTCCCACAAATTTCTTGTTTTTCTCAAAAAAGATGACAGACTATGGACGAAATTAAAGAAAACGCACAGAGACAGTGATTTTGATTTGAGAGGGAAATTCTGCGTTAATTGTTTGAGAAATTGAAGGGACAACTCAATACTTTGAAGTGTGCAGTTTTGGTTTAAAATGGTTATGGCATTGCTGTACAAATTAAATGTGAGTAAATATGAGCTGGAGAAACACAAAGTGTAACAAGACCGTGAGTTGAGCAGTTTTGAATAGTACATAAAACATTTGAACGAATCGATCGCTCTAACAAAGACATACCTGTAATCTGACTAACGTGCCATTGCCCTGGGTCGTTGATATCCATCGGCCAGACAGACCACGTATTTATATGTGAAAGAGATGCATCTATCCTAGTTGTATGCTCACTGGACTGAGTTCATAACTGATTGATCTAGTATTGATCTGTTCAAGATTTCTTCAAAATCTGAACTTGCCAGATTAAGGGTTGATTCTCGAAGTTCCGGTTATCCAGATCTATTTTTATTTTCTATGAAGATACATTTCATTCGTTCAAATGAGATCTTTTATAAAAACTTAGTTTGTATATTCAGCCTATCATTTGAATCAATATACATATATGTATACCAATGGTTGAAATAAAATACTAAATATAAAAACTGGGTTTTTATCTATTTATTTTCATAATCACAAGAACAGAATATATTGCCTATCGCTGAAGAGTGCGTTAAGCATTGATATGTAAAGAAGATTTACAATTATATTCATCCGGCATATGTCAACATTTTGTACTAAATGGATTCTTCAGCAAAAGGCAATAGGCTTTGCTCTTGTAATCAATAAAACAAAAAACAAATAGATATCCAGCATAACCAAACTTGTCTGTTACTTCTTAGTCAGTTTCTGCCCTGGGAGTCACACTGAAACAAACTTAGGTATAAAATAAAAAGTATATGTACCATGATCCGAAGTACACGGAACTTGTTAGTTAATGTCCGAATTGTCTTTTTTATACTGAAACACAAGACTGGCCGGACAGGCTCATAATTGGAGCTTTCTAATTCAACAAAAGATATTCAGGGATTATGTATGTTTATACACAGAATTACAACTGGAAATTATGCAAGCAATTTGATCTCACAGTGCAAAAAGTATTGGGAGGGGTTTGAAACAATACTATCAAGAAACTTAAATCACAATGGTCATCATCATCCTTTTAGCATCCTTCGCTGGACATAGACCACCTCCAAGATTCGCAAGATCTCTCAATCGTCGGCGTCTTGGTGTCAGTACTTACTGAACTTATCTAATTCGTCATACCATCTTATTTTTTGTTGGTCCCCGTTTCGCATGTGATCCTAAGGGGTCCACTTTGTGAGTTGTGATATCCAGTGGTTGTCTGACATTCTCGCAACATGGCCAGACCATGGCCATTTGTGTTTGTTAAGTTCTATGTTTCATCTCTATAAGTGACAAGGGAGGATGCTTTGTGTAAAATTCGTTTTAGGACTATTGGTATTTTCTTGCTCCTGAATGTTGAATTCGCCTTGCAGAAAGTTTGCCAACCTAGCGTGATTTTTCACTTAATTTCTTTTTCTTTTGAGGATTTCATGGAGATTTGTTGTCAAAGGTAGATGTAGTGGTCTACTTTCTCCTATTATGTATCTTCAATTTTGATTGTTGTGTCTTTAAACATACATTTGTACAACTTATTCTGAAGATTTTTATTTGAGATATTTCTATTTTGCTTCGTCGTTAATTACTGCGAGTAGACATAATGAATTTTTGTTTTCTAATTGTTATTTACTCACTTAGAGAAAGCATAATAAAATTATTTTCCTGATCAAAAAGACGGTTCTAAATAGCGAATAATTTGTTTGTCATATAAAAAATGCAAATGGCTGATAATGTACTTAGGGGAACTTACTAATTAATACCATTCAGTGACTTTATTTAAATATGTACGAATAATCAAAGCTTCGTTATAATCTTATTCTATTTTAAAGAATATATAATTATCATCATCATTATCATCATCATCATTATTATTATTATTATTGTTGTTGTTGTTGTTGTTGTTGTTGCTGCTGCTGATGCTGCTGATGCTGTTTAAATACATTATACCAAATAGACAGACTCTGATGGTTAATATCCCATGTCCATTTTTTCCCATTCAGCTTGTTTGCAGGACCGACTGGGGCCCTTCCTCTTCAGCTACGGTGCTTAGATATTTCCCTGATGGTCTTGCGTTTTACAGCAGAGGTTGCCGAAAAATCCCTAGTGACTCATTCTACGTGTAGCAAGAGGGATAAGGGTCATTTCCAAATCAGATAATGCATTTTTTGAGAAATGGAGTGCCACATTGAAACCAGGTATATTATACATAATCTCTTATTTAAAATGATATCTAGTCGCTGAACGGTTAATGTAGGAGTTGAAAACGTAAATAGAATAAACAATTAAAGAAAATGAGGCAGCTGGACGAATCGAACCTTCAACTGATAGGGTAGCTACTCCACCGTAGCGTTGCTCTTACCATTGAGCTGAACAGCTGTCGATAGTTCAAAGGCCTAAATAATTGCTTTCACTTCAAATTTTCATCTCATTTATTCAAGATCCATTTTTTTTCTTTGAACAGTTATGTATCAAGAAATGGGTACATGTGTTTGTGTATAAAGAGAGAGTTGGAGTACGATTGGATAAGATTTGTCCGACATTCTGATGATATTGATACAGTTTCTCCATCTATTCATTCTTATTTTGTGTCATGTTTTGCTTTTGTTAGATTTGGCGAACAAAAACATCTAATGCAGACAAAAATGAGACTCTCACGAATCAATCGCTTCCCTTTTCGTCCGATTATTTGAGTTTTAATTTTACATCTTTTTTTCGTCAAAGTTTCTCTAAGAAATCCATGTCTTAAAGGTAAGATTATTTTTTTTTTAAACTCAGATTCCACATCGTCTCTCTCACACAAATATATGTATTTTGAGACACACACACACATATATATATATATATATATATGTATAGTCTAAAAAAATTTACATTTTTAAACCCTGAGCATTAGGACACTTTTTCATGATATTTTTTGTGTCACTTCCATCATCCATTTCCTCAGTATCTGTCAATGCAATTTATATAACTTTCTCCGGTGTTTTTTCCCCTTTTTCCCCGATACTTTATTATTAAGGTACATTGTACAAATTGTCTGTGGTTGGGATCATCAATTGTATACAATGTAACTATTTCCAGGATTTTACAAATATATATATATATATATATAAAAAGAGAGAGAGAAATACGAGCGTGCATGTGTTGGTGCGTGTCTAGACAATTTCTACGTGGATTCGTACTTAAGCTGTATATAAGATGAAAATGAATCTATACATGCATCATTATAGCGTACTTTTAATATATTGGATGCCAAAGCAAGTGGTATGTTTCATAGCATGTTGCTAAATGGACTGTGTAAATGAATGAAAGTGAATGCATTAGATACAAATTATGTCGGATCATAATTATGATCATCGCCATTTCTAGCGCCTGTAGTTTCAATCATAGCCGTAGCGGAGACAAAACTCTCTGACCTTGTCATCTTGTTTTCTGCCAACTATGTTTTCTCTTATCATCCTTGGATCCTTATTGTGGGATGTGATGTCCATCGGTTATCTAACATTCTTGCAACGTGACAAGCTCATTGTCATTCGAGTTGTCTAATATATTCTATGATTTCCCTAACCTCCTGGTTCTTTTTTTCTGTAATATCCTGCACTGTTTTGTGATTGCTCCATGTGACGCTGATTCTATCATGCGCACGTTGATTGGTGCTCAGTTTGAAGGGCAATCTTTTGGTTAGGTTCCATGTTTCAGTTTCATCAAGTTTCAAACTATTTTAGTTTCCGATATGAAAACAAAATTCCACATTTTCTTCAATTTGAAATAATATTACTACCGCTACTACTATGATTATTATTATTATTTGCAATCTCACACCAGTTGCCTTGTGGTAACCGCAGGAGTTTGAGAGACAGCAAGTCTCCTTAAGTCTCCAGCCCTTCTCTCCCAGTACTCATGGGCCACAGTTATACTGCGGTTTACCGTTTCTCACCGGTTTCCCAGGGGTCATTGCTGAGTGAAAATAAGTCTCCTCAGGTCTTTAGCCAATATTTCTTCTCTCTTTTGCCTATTATTATAATTATTATTATTATTATTATTATTATTATTATTATTATTATTATTATTGTTATTATTATTTAGAAGAGGAAGAGAGAGATCAGGAAGACAACAGTGAAGTAATGAGGGGAATTGTGGTCACCTGATCCCCGGTGAGAGCCACCGTGCACTTTAAGGTTCAAACTGAACATTCTATCCAAGAAAGCTGATCTGGCTCAACCAACAAAGAAAATCTGTTACATTGATGGCGCAGCTGTTCAAGCGAATAATGAAGTCATTGTTAACGTTGTCAAGAATGCTGATAATTTGAGCGATTTAGGCTCTCAAGTTGATGGTAGAATGGAAACATCTTCTATTAAACACTGAACAATTTGTATGAACATCTTGCAACTCAGCATTCGAAGACAACAGGAGCCATAATGCATGTCCACAGCAATGCATTTAGATTCAACTGAGCTTACAAAAACGTTGCCTCCAGCAATATTACAGTTCGGCAATGTATTGAGAAACCATTAGTTTTGCAGTGAGTCAGATTCTCATTGGGTGTCACATTATGGTAATCTTCTGCTAAACTAGACGCAGCTTAATAAATTTGATAGAAATCTGTTGAGAAATGACTTTCAATCTGGGCAGTCCCCCCCCAGTGGTTGGCAGTTTGAAGATTTTGTGGAATGAAGGAAACTTTACGAAAATGAGCGCTAAGCACAAAAAAATTGAAGGGTACTACTCTTTATGTTTCCCTGAAACTTTCCCGATGGAAATGTTACTAAATATTACTACGAATAAGAAGACTCTTTTTACCATGATACTGTATGTAAAATTTCGAGCATGCATGATACTGTATTAATAAGCCCGTAGCCTGATATGTGATCATCAGCTGAATTGAGATCTGAAATTTTCCCTGTATCTTCGATCTACGTAATACAGTTCACTACTGGATTAAGCCCATTGATTGAAAAGAAGGCAAATAGTAGAAAAAACGAATGATAATAAATATTTGTTGTGTAAAATGAATGCCTTTTCCTATCACTCGAATACAAAATTATTGATGAATCTCTTCAGGGGAAAATGTTGTTTGTAATCTTTTCCTATTGAAATTATAATACCTGTGATAGACTTAACATAGTTTTCGCTGGATATTTCGGCGAATGTTGTGCAACTACTTAGGTTTGTGTTGTTGTCTAAGAAGTTAGCTTCTGAAATTGGTCGTTGGAAAAAAAGGGCTGTCTAGGCTGCTGCAAAGATCAGCACCATAACTAGTAGATATTAACTGGGGTTTACATTTCAAGAGATGGTGTTAGTTTGTTGCAAAGAATTCAGTGAATCATGGATTAGAATTCTCATCCTAACTGGAGGTTGGAGAGGCGAAATGATCACTGGTACAGAAAATAGAATCAGCGAGTCGAGTTCGAATTCCCGCCGGGGCTGTCTGCATTCAATGCTTATATTCAAGTGCAGACTGGAATCCCTAACATTTGCTGACAAACAATATGGTTAAGGATAGGATCAAAACCAAGAGTTACTTGCAGTCTTGAACGGTGAAATAACATGCTAACCACGATTGAAATACCAACCGCAAGTTTGATCGGATCCAGAAAAGAGGAAATTTCATGGAAAAAATATTAGCGTATGATATTTTATGACTTGTGACGAATATTTATTAGGAAAACTGTGAATCAAAACTATCATTGAAACTACCAACATGGGTTTCTATCAGTTTCTTATCTGGTCTAGCTGCTTGGTTGGTTGGTTATGTATGTATCACGCATACATTATCATCATCATCATAATCCATAGATTTTTAGCGTCGGTCAGTGGACCTAGTCCTTCGGCAAGATTCCCCAAACCTCTTTATCATTGGCATAACAGAGCCAGTGCTTCCTTAGTTTATCTAGGTTGTCACACCATCTCATTTTATGTAGCTACAGTTTTGCATATGATCTCTGGGAATCCACTTTGTGCGTCGTGATGTCCTGTGGTTGTTTGACATTCTTGCAGCATATGCATCCCATTGCATACTTTAAATTAGCGCCCTAAATAAGTCTTTGGTGGTTTGCTTAAATTTGCAATGTAAAGTTATGCTGAATTTGTCTCTTTTTCGGGTAACACTTTTTTCTAAAAATTCGGACTTTTTAATATCACTGCCCAACAAAAGGCGAGAGAAGTAATTTATTCACTGATCACCTCCTCATCAATTTTTATGATTAATCACCTCCATACTGCCCAAAGGAGATGTTAACGTGACTCTTTCTATAGAGTTACTACTCAGACCAGAGCTTCTTTCAGTCAAATAAGTACTTAAAAGGCACAGCCAAACCGCCCAGAGCCTATATCAAGTACAATAACAGTGATGTGACACAGTTGTAAGACCAATTGCAAGGGCTGGCCCTCAAACCCGTTGGGAAATAACGCTAAGGGGACGACACTCACATCCCACAAAATGAGACAAAAAACATCAATAATCTTTATAATAATGTTGTATGAACATGAAAAATTCCCATTGGAAGCAGTAAATAGTTTAATTCCAATGTCCCATAAATGTGATATTGAATTTTTTAAAAATGGGTTACTCAAACCTTGAGTACAATTAATTGTTCTTTCATATGTCCCTTTCATTAGTTTGTACATGCTTGATATTCAATAAAGATGACAGATGATCAGAGTTTTCAAGGAATTTTGATCGTGATATTTATGATCAGTTAGCATGGCATCACTGTACCTCGACCATTAACGTTAAAACCTCAACTGAAAAACAAAAATGTGTTTTAACTCGTGTATGATTTAGAGGATGTAATAACTTATATACGAAAACTTCCTGACCACTATGCACAATTTGCTTATAAACGCGACACAGCTCCTTCCTCTCCCCTTCTCTCTCTCTCTTTCTTTCTCTCTGCACATGTATAAATATGTATATACATATATTCAAATCCTTATGTATATTCATGTCTGCACACAAACACGTATATATATATATATATATATATGTATATATATATATATATTTATATATATATATATATATATATATATATAGATATAGATATAGATATATATATTTATATATATATATATGTATATTCAAAACTGTGTGAAGCTCAAAAGCTATAGAAATAAGTTTCACCCGATGAATATTGGCTTCTTAAAGCCGTTTGCTAGGAACTTGAAGTCACGAATTAGATTAATATAACCGGTAATCTTGTATATCATATATATATATATATATATATATATATGTGTGTGTGTGTGTGTGTGTGTGTGTGTGCACGCATGAGTGTATATGTATGAATTGTTTGGACTCGTGACAAGGATTTTGGATCTCTTTCCACCACACTATGACCATAAATGGCATTGTATGTGTCCAGATTATCTTTTAGTCTGATAAGTGGAGTTATAAGGAGAAATCAGCTTGCTTAAGGCATACCCTGACCAATAAATCACAGGTTTACACCTTACTTTGATAGGAATATCCTCTTCCTTGCAGATGCAAGCAAAGGGCCTGCTGTCCCTCTGTGGGAGTGTTCCGATCATGTAAGTATGACCAGTATTTGAATAACAGACCTAGGGCATCCTGCAGTTGGTAGATGCCAGAGTTAGATATAGGATTTTATCAACCCTTTAAAGGAAAATCAGGATGGTATGGCAATCTAGAACTCTAAGCTAAGATCCTTGGGACAGTGCAATTATCTGCAACAACTCCAACTGGGGCAGATATTGGCTTACTACAAGTTTTTTTTTCTAATTCCTTCGGAGAGATGACCTGACTGTAGCAGCCTGAACTTATGAGAGCCTACGAGAAAAAGCATGCCTGCTTATTAACTTTCTTCCTGGACAAGTTTTCCAGAGCAAATGATAACCCCTCCCTTCCTATTTTCCTCGGCCATCGTATTGAGTTAATTTTCTTTCTTTCAAGAAAAGACAGACATGGCTTTTCACCCTCCCTCGCTCTACCCACTTCATCTTTACCAACTGTGTATTCCTCCCTGGTTTTTAAATAATATATTATTCGTCACCGACCCACCAGCCAATTTCACTCATGGATTTGGGACCATAATAATTTTTGCGACTGAGTTAATGGACAAGGTTTAATTTCAAAAAAGTTAATGAAAACAACAACAACAACAACAACAACAATAATAATAATAATAATAATAATAATAATAATAATAATAATAATAATGATGATAATAATAATGATAATTATCATAATGATAATAATAAATACTGTTTGTACTTGACTGGGCTATCCAGCTTGAATAAAAATTCTGTCGAGTCTTGTTGCTAGTATGGTGTTGATTTGATTTCTCTTTTATATATATATATATATATATATATATATATATATATACATATATATATATATGTATATATATATATATGTATATATATATATATATATATATATATATATATATATATGGAAGCAAGGTATTCCGATAGAATATACATGAAAATGACTATTGAAAGGCGAAGTGAAAAACTCAAGAGATGGATGTTACATTTACAAAAAAAAAAATTTTTTTTTTCTGTGGAGGCGCTCTGATGCATTTTGATGGGGTCCAGTGATCTTTTACAGAGCAAAATATTTGCGGTGGTTTCAGAAAGAACAATGTGCTGTTTTCATTTTGTCGCCAATGAGGACAATGAGAAATTTTTTTCAATGTTTGGTAATTTGATAGAAGCGGGATGGGAGGTGTTTTTTGTGTAAATTGAAGGTGACATTCGGGTTTGAAATGAGATCGGTGTTTGAGATGAGGATGTATGTATCATATCTCTGTGAGTGTTCTGCTTGTCTTAGATAAGAGAGACAGTGGAATTGGTCAATTCTCTCTCTATATATATATATATCTATATATGTGTGTGTGTATATATATATATATATATATATATATATATATATATATATATGTACATATAGCACAATCTCCCTTTCCCAAATTTCCTCTCAATTCTTTGTGTGCCATACAATGCTGAAGTTTAAATAGATAGATAGATAGATAGATATAACATTGAGAATTAGACAGTCACACAAATATAAGATCAAATTTTTTTGGAAGTGGTCTCGTGAGAACTGATGCCAAGAAATTAGACAAAAGTGTACTGTCAGGAGCGCTGGAATACAGAAACATATAAATAAACACACACATAGAATGAAATGAAACCTTTTGTCATCTTGATGGCCACAATTCTATAGATACGGACAGACATACAGAGAGACAGATTTAAGATTGATAGATCTTCACAGATTGATATAGATAAAGGCTTAGATAGATAGATAGATAGGCTTAGATAGATAGATAGATAGATAGAGTGAAAATCAAATCTATTCTCCTGACAAACTCCGATATCAAGCGAAGGTGAGATTGTATCAGTCTTTTATCCTTTATGGGAGCCTAGATGAACATAAACGCGACAAATATTAATGTTTCAATTTAATTGCATGTGCACATCCACGTTTTCCACCACTCTTTTATCTTCAGCATTTAATGCCATTTGTCTTTTTATCTCAATTTCAATTCTCCTTGATCTCCCACTCTTTATGGTCATTGAGCATAAATCTTGCTAAAAATATTTTCCGTTCTGAAATCTCTCAAAATTTTTAAAGGTCTGTTAACTTTTTATTATGAGAATTTAGTCTGCCAGGCGAGGTATTAAATTCGTGAACAAAAAAAACACTGATCGATTTTATTAGGATTTGTATAAAAATAGACGACTCGTCTTTATTCGATGCATTTGATTAGAGAAAATAAAATTTTATATTTGTACAACCCCATAAAGTTAGTTATGGCACAAGGCTGCATTGAAAACACAATGAGGATCGAACTCGATATTCAGAAGTTACTATTTGTATGATCACAGAGCTGACCGTTATATCACAAGGCTTTATTTTCTCTCTCTTTCTTTCTCCCATTCTTCCCCCCTTTTTACTCTCTCTCTCTCTCTCTATATATATATATATATATGTGTGTGTATGCGTACGCGTGTGTGTCGTTGATAATATCAGAAATCAGTTTATTCCTACGTTTCGCTCATTGCAAGCTTTGTCAGGAATTAAGGTGCTACTTGAACCCGGGTGTTTATACAGCTGAATTGAATCTTTAGTGTGTATGGGAGGTATTGTAGTGGTATATCAGGTTCATGGAAAACATAGTAAAATTTCCTGCTTGATTTTAGGTCATGAAATTATCAGATTTCGAAAATTGGCCTACATATGAACTTCAGTAAAGCAAAAATCATGTGCAACAATCACATCGAGAATAAGGACATAACTGTCAAAATCGTTGATACAAAACTGGGAAAAGTAGACCACTACATTTACCGAGGACAACGAATCTCTTTTAAACCTCCCAAAACAAGACGATCCAAATAATCCTAAAAAGAAAGGAATACAATCAATGCATCCTTTGAATAGTCATTTATAGGGCTGAAACATGGAACATAACGAAGAGACAGACCCAAAAACTGAGAACCATGCAACACTCACATGAGAGAATAATGGTCAACCTCACATGGAGAGATCACAAGACAGCATAGAATACCAGGAAGAAAACAGGAGTCCAGGGCATCGTAGAATCTACGGGAAAACCTCAATGGCAATGTTGTAAGAATGACTGACAACGAATGGACATCACAGATCACATGCAAAACCGAAGCTGACAGAATACAAGATGGAGAGATGAACTAAATTCGGAAAATACTGGCTCTTCAATGCCCACGATAGAGAAATGTGGTGAATCTTCGGGAAGGTCCATGTCCAACGACGGACGTTAAAAGAATGATGATGATGATATGTCAGAAGTGGGGAGGATATGTCACTGCTAGCAGCGAATGAGTTCGACAGAGAGAGATATTCGAGAATGGAATTAAAGAGCAATACGGTTTGTCTGTGAGTTTGCTGTGGGCGTTAATGGATATAGTGTGGGGAATGCTGAAGT
The DNA here is from genome assembly GCA_963457665.1 of Thysanoteuthis rhombus. NCBI lineage: Eukaryota > Metazoa > Mollusca > Cephalopoda > Oegopsida > Thysanoteuthidae > Thysanoteuthis > Thysanoteuthis major. Next base: position 20,814,080 of record OY735235.1, read on the forward strand.
AGTGTTGGTTCAGGGTCCTTGGGATATCCTCGGCTATGCGTATAGTCATTTCGGAAAAAAAGCATATTTTTGATGTTTTTATTTCTTAAAGCTGTAAAGCTTCCAAGACTTTATATATACAAACATACACGCGCACACATACATTCACAGATATACATATATAAGATAGATAAAGACAAAATAAAAGATGGATAGACACGATTGAAAAGTTTGCCGGCAATCACGTCCGGTATGGAAGGTAATGGTGATGAGACTTGTTCATTAGTGAATATGAAACGACTCCTGATGATTGTATATATACACGATGTTTGTACGGTGTTTGGAAAATATCAAGCTATTCAATCTTAATATATATACATATGAGAAAGATTAGTGTTGGGCGAATGTTCTCAGATAACTGAAAAAAAAGTTGAATACTAGATAAATCCTGGAAATTTCACGCACTCTTCCAGATCAGCTATGAACAAAAAATATTCGAAAACAGGAAAAACTTATAAAGAAATTGAACTGACAAGGAATGTCGACACTGCCCAATGAAATTTGCATAAAAGAAAAACTGCTGCCTAAATATACAATATTCAAATTACTTAATTGATTTTTTGATAACTAGACAGAGGATACTGTCAAATTTTCAAGCGCTCGCGCCAATTGTGAGAATTTTCCAAGAAAATCAATCTTCAGGAACAAATATGGAATCTTTTATTCAATACCGTTCATGAAAGTAACATTTAGAAAGTGAAAAAGAAAAAAATTAAGAGAAAAGCAGGTGTTACATCACGGTTATCTTATGGGCAGGGTCTGATACATTTGAATGGTTGCCATCCATCTTTTCAGAGAAATTTGCATCGGTGCAGAGAAAATTATATGCTGCCTACCCACACGTTTGTGCGTGTGGTATCCCCAAATTAAACCAACCAAGTGTAACATCTGGTTCTTGCAAGGGTTGGTTAAATGGGAACTCAAGACTTTGACAGGAGCGAAACGTAAAAATAGTGTATAAATATTATGTATACATAATGTTTAACGAGGCCTTACATCTCCATGGATTTAGTTTGCCTTGGATCTATCAAGCGACATAATTACCTGCAATGAATTCCCAGCTAAAATTTTACCAGATCAGAATGGTGATGATGATGATGATGAGGATATTTATTTCCCAGTAATTACTTCCTCATTTATATGTTATTTGTGTCATAGATTTTTCATATGGACGTATCCCGGTCACAAATCGATACTAATTTGACACGGACAAATACAAATCGATTTGCAGAGGACTCAATTAGAATTGTCGATTCGAATTGGCGCCAATGCACACATAAATATGAAATGTATAAATATGATGATATATATATATATATATATATATATATATATATATATATATATATATATATATATATATATATCCCATCTGTAAATTCAAATATACAAATATTATGTATATATATATACGTCATTATATATAGATATATTTTATGTGTATATATCTTTAGATTGGGCATTTTATGTTCGACAGAATGTGATAATTATAAAGACCATTTATTTAGAAACATAATTTGACTGGCACCGGGATTAACCATGTGAAAAATCAAACAAACGACCACGTGAATAAATAATGATAAGAACCTGAAACTGGGTTTTATTGCACTATATATATATATATATATATATATATATATATATATATATATATATATATATATATATATATATATATATATATATATGTGGGGAGGTGCATATATTTGAATCCTAATATTTGAGTCCTTTTTTTTCGTTCCTTTTCTCTGCTAAAACAACGAAGCCTAATATTTTGAATGCCGACTGAGAAGTAGTCAACACACAGTTCATTTCAATATTTGACCAAAATTTTAGACCTGAGAAATTGTACTTTGGTATGGAGGTTTATCCGTCCATGGCTAATGTAATATGCTATGCAAAGTTGTCTTGAAATCATCTGATCAGTCCTAATCGATTTTAGTGGTGTGGACCATAATTCAACACATATAAAACTGATATTAGGCATAAAGAGATTTTCCATGGTGAATATTACATACAACGTGCAGTTGACCTCTGAGATCTTTTGAGGTCACTTGTTGCCATTTCTAGCTGCAAATTTGCACCAACAATGCCAAAAGTTTTGCGTATTGTTTCACAGAAGTTAAGAGGCTGAAGGAGGTTAACCAAAGTAAATACAGGCCATTTCTACTTACATTTCTCGGCAATAATTTCGCGCTTGTGTAACTGAAATTTGCTTGTAGGAGTAAAAAAACAAACAAAAAAATCATCTAAATGCAATGCAATATTGACCCTTTCAGTCATTTTCATTTCATAGGCACATTGTTGTTCAAGACAACTAGGAAAATGGCTATGAATGAGACTGAGGTAACTTGGTGTCATTTTTGTTATTTATAATAATTCCCCTAGTTATAGCCATAATTTTACGCTTATGAAATTGACATTCGACGCGTTGATTGGTCCCTTCTTAGTATTTAGAAATGTGATTTTGGGACCAGGGTCGTTCGATTTCATTTGTCATTTTTGGTTATTTGTAGCAAATTTCTTAGGTTGTTGGCCACAATATTGCACCTAGGATACATTATTTCAAAGTACAAGTCATAGGTAATGTGACGTTGATGCTGAAGGTGAAAAGAGTCATTCAAGGACATTCTTTGGAATTGCAACAAGACAATCTCTGATGACCGCTGGCTCTCACCTGACTCTTTGTACATGCTTGATATTCAATAAAAATGACAGTTCCTAGAATATTCCATACTTTTCTCTTGGTCAGCTCTATTGGTTGTCCTGGGGTTGGGTCTGCAATCAAGTTTTTTATACTGGCACCAACACATACGTGACATATCCTGTGTATCCAGAGGCCTCTTCAAACTAAGCGCTGACATCAGGGTTTTGTGTGTGTGTGTGTGTGTGTGTGTGTGTGTGTGTGTGTGTGTGTGTGTGTGTGTGTGTATGTGTGTGTGTGCATCAAAATATTTTTCTCGTTACGGCTACTTTTATTTATGTGCACTACGTAAATATCTGTTTGTTTTTTTTTGTTTTTTTTCAATCGCTATTGTGTAAGAACAAACATATCAAATGATACATCTTTCCCGTTTGATTATATTATAAGTTATTCCCTCCCTCCTCGGGTGTGTCTGTCAGTACATGCATATATATATATATATATATATATATATATATATATATATATATATATATATATATATATATATATCAACGTGATGTTTGGTATTTCCTCAGGTTTGTGGAGCAATCGGGGTTTTTTCTTAACATCGTTCCCCATTTTTTTCTCTTTTCTTCAAGTCAATTCAAGAAGCTTAAGGAACCGGATGTTTAAGTCTTGTGCCCTAAAGAAGTCTTTTGAACAAGACTAGCGAAATAGAAAAGAACATTTTCTTTCACAAATCAGAGAACCAGCCTTCAGCTGACTTCTGATAGTGAAACTTTAAATCTATAAGATAGTTCTCTTTGACTACAATGTTTCAGTCAGTCTGGTGCAAGGCTATGAGCAGTGTTCATTTTATACGCCTGGGAATGACGGAAAGGTAATGGTTCAGATTGTTTGCTCAAAAAAAATTATTTTCTGTCGTTCTGCCAAACAATCTGATATGGTCTTATCAATGCATGAAATCGGACCATAGGGAAGCCATTAATTTTGATGATTTTTGGATAAGACGTTTTAGACAAAAATGGCTGGCTCATAAAATCAAGCATAGAATATTAAAAATTCTGTCAATTCAGACTGATTGTTTTGAATTTACATTCATTGTTGTAAATTCATTGTTGTAATATCAAATTCATTTTTATAAACATAGCAATATTATAAAAAAATGAATATGAAATCAATATGAATTTTCTCATTCATCTTGGAGTGATTCAGACCCACAGCTTTGGATGACAATAATCTTTTCATAACATTATCAGTGGTTTTAAAAAAAGGCCTTTTCGACACATCATCATTCAATATAAGACGAGACATCAGTTTCTAAAAAGATTCGAGGACACAACTAGAATTGAGTGGTACATAAAAAAGATATTTCTTCAGAGCGTTAGTTATTTGCATTTGGGTAAACTGATTAATAGTTATTTGTCAGTCTAATTTGTTGTTTTTTTTCTATCATTAACCGTTATTATGAAAATATTATTCCGGACCGCTCTCCCAATCTCGGTACATCTTTTGAATATAACTTTTTAGCTGATAAGCCCTATGATCTTCTTAATGTGAGTGTTGTATACAGAGACGCTTCATGAAAGCAAAAGAGACGGATAGTCCTGATTGTGGCTACTATCCCAACATTTCGAACCGTCCCTATTTACCATATCAACCTGAAGAAGGCCGTATCGTACAACTGGTAAAACATTGAGTTCGAAAGATGAACCAGGACAAGAAAAATTGTCCGAAACATATCCATACATAATGATCATTTTCAATTAAGAATTCCATACATATTTTTGAAACCGGGTGTACTGCCACCTACATTTTCCTATCAACAAGTTTAAATAAACGAAGCAGAATTCAGTTTTATATCTTTGAATCGAATCAACCTGTCCGAGAGAATCACGTAATTAATTAAGATCTTATCAAAGATCATGAGGACAAGAGATGTCAACACTCATTCCCATGTAACCCGCCAACGTTATCCGCAACAAAGATTGACGAGAAGATAATTTACAATGCCATTCGCGTTTTCTAACAAATACTGCTACACTTGATTCATATGTAACTGTTAGAATTTCTATTGAAAACGGTTGGGTTGGTTTCTATGTATCACGCGTACATGACGATCCAATGGGGCAAGATGTCCGACGATTTCAATGTTTCAAATATATAACTAAAAAGAACCTTTTTTTCTCCGGCATCTTCCAAATGGGTTTTATAGTGGTGGTCAGAATTCAACTGTAAGAGTAAGTTAAAATGGAGTAAGTTTCAGTCAAACAGCGTTCACGCTTGTTTTCTATCAAAATTCTGACTTCTTCTGTGAACACAGCACAAAAAAAGGCCGAAGAAGTAACTTTATAAATAGATCACCCTTTATCCAATTTATTTGATCATCCCAACACACCATACAGCAAAAAGACGTTTGTCACACGATGGTTTCTATTTATTGACTAATCAGACCAAGATAAAATGATCTTTTTCTAACTATATAGATATCAAAAATATGTATACAGCGCCGTAAATACTTGAATATGATCATTCCCGTCTTATGGAACAATGTCTCGAAAGTATTCCTTAAAAAGGTGAATGGTTCACTCAAGGGTGATTGGAATTATTTTTTAGGAGAATTTAATTTAATTCACGATGTTGATTCTTTAGTGTTTGTTGCGTTTGAGGGATAAATGTAGCTTCAGTTCGAAAAACTTACTACAGAAAACAGGAACGTCCTAGACATTTACTGTAAAAGAAATAACTTAAATTCAAATGGTTTTCAGTTTTAAATTCTATGTCACTCCTACTTTTCTGTACGTGATTTTATGATTTTCCTGAAGTTGGATAAAATAATCACTTGTGAAACGCTCTTGTGACAAATCATGTCAAGATTCATTGTCAAACTCTAGGAGTTGATTGGGGTGACGTCAATTCGACAGACTTTGGAATTTCAGACATTGGAATTCAAGATTTTTTAATTTAAGGTATGAATGGGAGAGAGAGAGAGAGAGAGAGAGAGAGAGAGAGAGAGAAAACCAAAAGCAGAAGCAGAAATTATGATGTCAAAACGTCATATCGTGTCAACTGGTGATCGAAACTTTGAATTTCTATTATGGAAAATATAATTTCCATAGAATAACAAGTATTTATAATTTATTGTTTTTCTTTTCAGTGAAAGAAAAACGCTACTAAGGATGTTTTCAAAACAGTTATGTAATGACTAAACCACAAATCAATATAAAACCATACGAATTTTCAAAAAAGCCGTATGTTCGTATGTGATTATAAGCTAATCGTCCGACTAAAATATATCATTTATGATCGCAGATAATTCCGGAGTGTTTCTGTTGCACAGTGATCTAAAACATTTTGCTGAACACAAGTAGATACTGTGATTGTAATCCAACTGACAGGGATACATTCTTTTATTGCTTTCGAGGCTAATGGCAGATCAATCGTTAGGCTGAGTTGACATTTTTCTCTTCTCCTCTAAAAAACTCCTACTATTGAGTTTTGAATTTATTTCCATGCATAACAATAATGACAAATGACAATGATCAATTGAAAACATGTCATGTCGTGCACGACCAACCACTCGTCTGCAAACACCAATGATGAATTCTCGCTCGCCTCTAAAGCCCAACATGGGTCGACTTGTTTTGCTGAATTTTTTCATATCCCCTCAACAGGAGCTATTACCAAACGAGTTGAAATGAGACACGTAGTTTTTGAATAATATAGTATAGAGAATGGAATTTTGTTTTCTCAACCATTTAGATTTTAATAGAGGAAGGAGTTAGACCCTAGATGGATAAGCTTGTACATAATGTAGTCTCCATAGTGAGAATTTACGTCAAAGGATTATTCAATCAGCCCCACTGTTTGTTACGGGTCTGGTCAGAAGTAAAGGAAATATCGTGAGAAAGACTTTAAAAAATGTTTAAAAAACGCTGTCCAACTGAATAGTGTAGGCTGTTTTTATTTCCACGAAGCTAGTTTCATTTAAAGAGGACAGCTCTTAAATTAAGCCGTATTTTCCCTACAAAAACTCACATGGATTTGCTCTGGGTTCAAATTTTCCAAGGTTAAATTTTTGAATTGTAAACGCAAATAACATAAGTTCACCTTCCTACTGATCAGAGGACCTTTGTGTCAAAGTTGAGTCACCAATATATTGACAATATCGTTGTGTATGGTCATTTTTATTTGAATGGATACTAGGAGTAAACAACTTGACACATACTTTTTCCCAAAGTGAACATAACTAGTCCCGATTAGGGTTTGAACTTGTATCACCGATTCTAATGCCCGATTAATAACCAGCTACGTCAACGTTCATTAAATACTGAACAATACGAGAATCTGTTTAAAGTTGTCTGGAATTTCGGAAAAAGAGATTTCGAGCAGTAACATCTTGAAAATTTTTAATTATTCCTTCTTCAGTCATTTTTCTTCTCTGTTTCAATTCTTTGGTTTTAATTTGCAGGATTAATATTCATTGTCTTGGAAGATAATCAGCACAAATAGAAACGTCATTGATTTCGTTCTGTTCATTTCAATTTACATAAATTTCAATAGGGGGAAAAATCATGAATATCAACAGAGGAAAATTAACAGATATATTTGAATTTCTATAAGATGCTTTTTAAAGAAAGGAAACTATGTATATATATATATATATATATATATATATATATATATATATATATATGGTTAGAAACTTATTCTTCTTTTAACTACATTTTTCTTGATTCTGTACAAGAGTATCATAGTTATCCAAGACTGTCATCTTACGTACGACTTTCAATTAAATAACCAGTCATTTTCAAGTCAAATTGACCATAGTTGAAATATTGTCAAATTGTCAAAGACTTTGAGAATGGTGGGTTGTTTGGGATTGCTGCATATATATATATATATATATATATATATATATATATATAAACTGAGAGCTCTATGATAGCACAGTTGGATAGTTATCACACTGTTGTGCTGGAAGAAGAGAAATATTCTATGAAATAAAACGTTTTTTTTGTTGTATTCAACCATATGTATGTGTGCGTACGTGTGTATTTGTGTGCACCCGCACCCACATGCACACTTGTATCCATATATGACACAGAGGGAGAAGGAGAATTTTTTAAACTTTGCTCATTCATGCTGAAAACGAATTTTTATAAAGAAATTTCACGTAGTACCAAGTCATTCTACGATGCTATGTCATGCAACTCCGTTATTTCACAATTGCTGTCAATGCACCGTGTTCAGTGCATTTTGTGTTTGATTTTATTACCACTATTTATATTTGGACCCTATTCCTGTACATTTAAGTATATCGAGGGAATCATCAGCTGTTTTACCTTGTACCTGTTCCCGGTATATTGAAATATAGTACAGGCATTTTAGCCTAATAGCGATAGCTGGGTTGATCGTATATATATATAGATAAATATATGAGAGTGAGTATATTGACAACACACAGTCTGGAGTAAATGTGAAAAGTATTTCTATATATCCCTCGTTGTTTTGAACTTTTGCAGTAGTCAGAAAAAGATGAACGAATTGGCGATCGATAACTATACAATAAATTTTTGGCATTACTACTCCTCTCACTGACGCACACACACACACACACACACCAACACACACCAACACACACACACACACACACACACACATATATATATATATATATATATATATATATATATATATATATATATATATATATCCTTCCAACTATTTAACTAAATAGACAAGCAGATGTTTAAAAGCAACACGAGGTTAAAGTGGATACCTTATCGGTCAGAGGTTCTATTCCTATTGCAAACCCATCAGTCTTTCACCGTTCAAATTATTTACACTGTCCAGGCAGAGTGAGCCACTTTAAATAAAATAATTCATTGATTGATATTATCTCACTTAATACACCAATTTCATGTCATATATATATATATGTGTGTATTCATAAAAATTTTGTCGGATTATTTACTTATTTCTTAATAATAGCAACAACAACAACAACGACAATAATAATAATAATAGCATTACATATAAATATATATATATATATATATATATATATATATATATATATGCATTTGTCTGTGTATGGTATCCTTAAAGTATCCATTTTTGAGAAATAGCAAAGATTTTAAATCATCGTCATATAATCATAAACCAAATTGAACCTGTATAGAATATCTAAAAAAAAACAGGCTCTAGAGATCAGACTATTCGTGAATTATTTAAGAAATTTATGACGATGCTAATTCATTGCTATTGATATGGGCCTTATGGAAATATAAACATCAAAAAAAGTATGTGGAGCAGGTTAATTTTTTGAATATATTTGGATAGAAATCCCCACCCAATTAAGGCACGGAAACAATTACTGTTCCCAAAAAAAGGACAATATATATATATATATATATATATATATATATATATATATATATATACATATATATATATAAAGAACGTAATTCCTGTGGTAAACATATAAACTCGTATTTCTGCGGAGTCTGAGCGATTTTTTCACATTCTCTCACTCATTTTATGTCTGAATAGTTCGGTACTTCAACTTTATTAATAATCAAATTCCACTGATCTATAATCAATTCTGAAAAGTGATTGTACCCGTTCGAGTGGAAGTGGCCATTGTAGAATGATTGATGGTTTGTATTCTCATCAGCAAAATTGTTACCTTCAAGTGGAAGTGCTCACTGTTACAGACAGAGGAATTAACGAAAATGTGATACTGTTCATTATACTATTTAATCATACAAATTTAAAAAAGAAAGGAAATATATTAGTTAGAGAGACAACTAAGCAAATACTGCCATCATGATGGCTATGGCTTCAGCCATCTCAAATTCGTCTCCATATATAAGATTATCAATATGTCAGTTCGTGTGCAATATATTAAAGACACTTGGAGGCGTTGAATGGCAATTTGTATTTTAAGCTGTGGGGAAGATGGATTCATGCCTTTACTAAAAACCTTGAGGCGAAAGTAAAAACCAACAACTTCAGCCGGGGGCTTTGAACACGCCTCGTCCAGTTCAATCATTGTTACCCACTGCCCAATGCTCCTCCCCCTGTTGGGTTAAAATGAGAATAACTACTTCCCAAACCCAGTCTCTACGGCACTGACAAAACCCCACGTGGCTAGGAAGGACCAAACACTTAACGGTAGAAATTTGCATATCATTATCTGAGATTCTAAAATTATTCCAACAAATTCGAAATTCATCTAAAATGTCACATTATATATTCAGCTCTACTTCTTAATAAGCTCAAAAATAAATAAATTGGAATCTTAAGGAAATTTTCATCCCGCTTTAGCTAAAAAATCTGATAAATGCTAGATTACATTAGTGGGTAGCGTTTATTCGGCTGACGTGAAGGTTTTAGCACTTTTTCGACGAAATCTTTTATTCATATAAATTGATAGCATCAATATTCAGTCATCAAACTATTTTACATGAATTTCTATGGCCGTCTGCCACATTTCAGCTACACTGTGTATCCTATCGTTAAAGAATGATTTCATTTTGGTTTTGATTTTGTTAAATTCTTTGAGGAATTGTGCAAAGTCTCAGAGTTTTTACTCACTTGACAAGATTTTCGAATGGAATGAAATAAGTAACTCACTAAATATATTACGTCTGGAGAATATGCAGGATTTTGATGGACGCCTCCATCCAACACGAGGAAAGATCGTTTGCTGCGTTTAATTTGCAAGACGGGAACAGGCGCTTTTATGTAGCAACGTCATCAGTTATCTTTCCAATTTACAAAAGCTATCTTTCTTCAAATTTTCTATTCAAATGATCTGACTGATTCACGTGCTATGCTTTAATGTTTTTGCACTGCACCATCCTTTAAACCAATTCTTCTGAGGCTGTTTCAACAGCTTCGAATCTTACGAGATATCATGTGGATTATCCACAACCTAGATGTTTTTACTCTACTTCAGATGCCCAGCAGAAATTGCCAATGATATCATAAATAGAATTTATCCTAACCATATTTATTCTCCGATGGAATTTTTTTTCGTGACTTCAAATTTTGATGTTACTGCTCTTCCTATATTGAATGTGATGGCTAGTATTATTATGATTTTGATTATTTCCTCGTATTATAACTCAAGTACAAATTTATACCTTATCCATTCTCGGTCTTGGGCGCAACTGGTCTCTCTTAAAAGTCGCAGTGAGAAATTAGAGAAATATTCTGCTCCTTTGAAATTGGAGAATTTTACGTTAAGAGAAAAAAAAAGTATCAAATTTCCAACTCCAACTCCATTAAAAACAATAAAAGCTCACCGAATACTTTATAGGCAATAACTGTTTCAGGCATGAATCATTCACCCTTTATTGATACCTCCATTTTCATTCATCCCCGAAATGGTTTAATTCACCCTTGGGTGAATCAATTCGCCAGTTTAAGAAGGTTCAAAGGTTCCTCCAATTCATTAGTTCTCAAGTTCTATGGTCTTCCAGAACATTATTCGTCTTTGAGATCAAAATCTCTTCTATCAAACCTTGCAAGCTATTCCTAGCACGTACTTGCCTTACTGTATTATTGCCTTCCTCTCGAGTGACACAACGGCTATTTTCTGCAGCCATTATCCAGATTACGTATAAAGAGAACACAGCGTCCAATGTGAATTTTATATTCAGTCATGGATTTCACCGAAATAAAGTGAATTTATCACTTCTTGGCAGACAATTCAATAAGTGTGCCTGCGCATGTAATAAAAGACAAGCTGGAATTCTATGAAGTTTTTAAGGTCTTTCATATAAAATATAGAGTAGGGAACTTCCATATTAACCTGGTAATATAAATCTGTCGTCTATCGTGTTGAAAATATATTAGAAATCATGAACCAAAATTGTACACAGAGACTTCTTAAAATTTCACGAGTCTGGTTAGCTAGCTGTACGTGTCCAACACATAGGCTGACCCAATGGAACAAAAGGCCTGACGAATTAATCATTTACCCCTAGATATGACGTGAAAGGTGTTTTCAACCCCCAAATCAGTTTTTAGTGCTGGGTTGAGTACTATTTTACAAAACAAGATTTTGCTGAATCTACCCCTTAGTTCGAGCCTGGCAGCTATCACGTTTGTTTTCTTTTTCTTTTTAAATTCAGGGAAATTTTTATTGATCACCATCCAGCAAAAAGTCGAGTAAAGTAATTTGTTAATTGATCAACCCCTTTTTCTTTCTTAACTAATGATCCTCAACACAGTGTGCGGCTAAAAGGCGTTTGTCACGTGACCTTTTCTTTCAAATCACGATCTAGACGCATAAAATGGTATTGGTGAAAAGTACTGGAAGCTGTGATACATGAATTAAGGAAGAGGGTGTGCACATTGCTTCTACAACGGACAACTTAAAAACAAACGCTGAACACTACTTCTGCTTTCCAACTTTTTCTATAAAGATGAAAAAGTGGCACAAAATGAACATTTTAGAGCAGGGTACTCATATTTCTCATTACGTGGCTTTGTGCAAAACTAAGCAAATTCCAGTGATGGGCTTAGCTACCGAAAACATTAAACAGAGATACCACAACAAAATTAACTGAAGTAAAGATTACCGACAATCGCTAACTTCTATCGTATGAAATAGGGTTTTAGTTTTCCTTTTGCTCTAAGTCCTTTAAAAATAGATTTAGGGTACTGAAATTTCAATAAATAGTAACCTTGACATGAAGCTTTCCAAAAAAAGTATGCCTCGATGACGGCGTACATGAATAATTGAATGAACAGATGAAATTAAGAAGAAATCAAGCGAAGAATCACACTAGGATGGCAAGCCTTTGGCAGAACTAGCTCAACCTTCAAAAATAAGAAGATCCCATTAATCCTAAAGAGAAGGGTGTATAACCAATGGATCCTCCCAATAGTCACTTATGGTGCCGAAACATGGAACCTAACCAAGAGACAGATCCGCAAATTGAGAACCATGCAACGTGCACATGAAAGAATTATGCTGGGCCTCACATCGAGAGACCACAAGACAGCACAGTACATCTGAGAAAAAACAAGAGTCAGGGACATCATAGAATCCATTAAAAATCTCAAATGGCGGTGGGCTGACCATGTTGCAAGAATGGCTGACAACCGATGGACATCACGACTCACGACATGGATCTCCTGAGATCACATCCGCAACCGAGGCCAGCAGAATATTAGATGGAGAGACGAGCTAGACAAGTTCAGGAAGTACTGGCTCCGTGACGCCCATGATAGGGGAGTGTGGCAAATCCTGGGGGAGGTCTATGTCCAACGACGGACGATAAAAGACTGATGATGATGATGATGATGATGATGATGATGATGATGATGATGATGATGATATCCAACATACTGTTTTAATTAAAGATATCTGTCTGAACCACAATATTATATAATGTCAGCTCTTCAAGTCTGTTTTCCGGTGTTTTAGAATAAGAATGAGTGAAAGCCAAATTCACATTTTTTTTTATGTGCAGTTAGTGGTTATTCTTACTTCTGCAAAGTCTTAGTGGTGTATCAGCGTTTTTGTAAACTGTTTTTTTCCATTGGCTTATTCTAGCAAAGACCATTTCACTGGCCTATCACAGTGCAGTTGCAATTACTGAGTAAGTATCACGGAACATTAATACTATAGTTAATTTTCGGACAATGATAGTTATACCGGCTGTTCCGGCTTGGTCCTCGGATGATGATGAATTTGGTCCTCAATGGGTGCCTAGATCTAGAACAATCAAATATTAATATTCTGTAAATACTTTTTTCTCGAGCGCCCTTCTGTAGAATTACAGTTATCCCACGTATCTTTCAGACCGTTCATACTGTGCTGAGTCTGATCCTGGCTAGGTGCACTAAGGGTCACGCTAGAAAAAAATAGGTAAACTTAGTAAATACGTTTTCTCCGTGTCTCTTGCTATAGATTCCTGGTTATCAAGCAAGTCTCGCAGACCATTGATACTATTGGTTGATCCCCACTAGATACGACACGCTTATAGCTTAATGCGAGACCAAGTAGGGAGTTTCAAATGTTCAATATAAACATTAGGTCTACCATGGCAGAATAGTAAGCGAGTTCTCATCAAAAAAACATTTTGCTAGAGTAGCGTGATCTGTTTTCACCGTACTCGTATTCAAAGCTACTGATCCCTCTTTTTTCATGATGGGATTAAAAGAGTAACTATCAAGAGTGATTTGCTATGGTTAACAAGCTCCACCCACAAGCTATTTCTAGTCTGGTGATTTTGATACTCACTAAGTGCCATAAGACTTTGACTTTGTTTCTGTGACACAGTAAACTAAACTTCTTAGGTATCACAGGAAAAGTAGTACAAGAGTTACTATCTCGGCTTTTCAAATATCTGGTTATTATAGTATTAATACACACTAAGTTACTAGGACTAATTTCCCTATCTCTGTTCTCATAGTTACAATATTTCCGGCTTTATATCTTTGGTTTTTGCGGGCGTCTTTCGTAGTTGAACCCTGTTTAATTCACCCTTGTACTTTCGCTTGTTATCCTCTTCCACCTAACAGAAGTATAGGACTTTTGACACCAACCCATCGGGGTTTTTAACTCAAAACCATCTGGTTGCTACATACACTCTACAAACGCGTTCATTTACAGAGCTAGAGGTTGTCCACAATTATCAATCAATACCCCACCCTTAATTAAAATTTCAGCGTCATCCTTCCATTTGCAATATCAAAGATTTATACCAAAGACATAGGTATGAAGAGAATATTTTTTTTTTCATTACTCCTGTCTCAATTTTCACTCAACTGTTACCTAAGTATTCAATTTGGACGATTCCATCATGAGAAATAGGTCTGTCAGGATCGAGATAATTGAAAAAAATGTTCAAAGCTCGTTTACATGCAGTGTGAAATGGAATCTATCCAGCGTGATTTTTGAATTCGCCCTGGTTGAAAAGTAATTCTTTACGGGGGAACATAACATTAACTGGTACAAGAAAATGGGTAATGGAATGAAAACAATCAACCCCAGTAGCACAACTGACATATATAATGATTATAATAACCAAATGTCCAAAATGAGGACATTAGTTGGACTTGCGTTGATGTCCAACAAAAGATCAACCATTGTAAAACTGGTTGGGTGAATCTGACTTTTACTATAGTATTATGAAATAGGTGGAAATCGAATCATTATTACCGGAGTGAGAGTGAATACAGTTGCAACATTTTTTTCTATTGTGAAATTAGGAACTAAATGGGAATTTTGCACAAGTATAGAGCCTATTTCGGGTTCACTGGATCATTCTTTTAGGCAATGGGTAAAGTCAAAAGTTCATTAAAGAAATGGTGCGACCGGAAATTGATATTTCTCGTCCCAGAATTTCGGACAAAAAAATTAACTGGCAATCGCAAACAGTTCTATTCTCATGGGGGAACTCCATACTGAACTTCACTGGCGAAGAAAAAGCAATGTCGATACGTAATGATCGAAGGAACAAGATTCTTTGCTGGGTTTTCAATGGCAAATGACCCCCATTCATGCAAGCAGAACGAAGGAATGGAGAGAAAATTGTGGGGGAGGGACATTCCAAGATATATGGCAAGCAATGGCTATTGGATATTTCTATAAGCTTCTGAATTCTGGAATATCTCGGGGATTAGGGAAGTAGAAGCCACAAAAATGGCTCACAATCATGTTCCAATAAGTCAAACAGAACAATTCGAAATATATCGATATATCAGCTGTACACAGATGAATGGAAACACACGCAATAATATGTTATAATGAATATACAAGCTAAAACACATGAACACATACACACACACACACAAACACACACACACAAACACACACACACAAACAAACACACACACACACACACACACATATATATATATATATATATACATATATATATATATATATATATATATAAATGCATAAATTCATTTGCAAAGTGGCATGTTCATGTATGTGTATATCCATATTGAATTATATACGCATGGATAGACACACACACACACATGTATCTATATATATATATCTATATATATATATATATATATATATATATATAATGAATATACTAGCTCCCACACATAAACACACACACACACACAAACACATATATATATACGTATATAGATAAATTTGCAAAGAGGCACTTTCATATAAATCTATATCCACATTGAATTATATATCCATGGATACATATACAATATATATATATATATATATATATATATATATATATATATATATATATATATATATATATATATATGTGTGTGTGTGTGTGTGTGTGTGTGTGTGTGTGTTCGTCTGTCTGTCTGTCTGTCTGTCTGTCTGTCTGTCTGTATGTATATGAGCATTTAATGAAGATTTGCCTTAGCATACCTCCAATTAGTACAGAGAGATGTTGGGCACTGATATCTGACCAAGTTCCTGTTTTTGAAAGGTAGCACATTGCAAATCATTTTCGAGTAGATGACAGCAGTATATTGAGTAGTGGCTTCATCTGTTACAATACAATGGCTGATGAGACACAGTAATAGAGTATTTGATTATATTTTTGAATATTTCATTTCATTTTTAAACAGTGTTTTTTGTTAAAAATTCTGAGGGGTACAAGTGAGGTCATATTCAAATTCTACATCAAAGATGAAAGGTATAGAGTACTTTTTTCAGATGCCAAAGGGACTATAAAAACATCGTAAATAGATTTATTGACAAGATAAAGCGTGGTCGTGTGGAACCCCAACCGATGAATATCCAGCTAAAGGCACCTTATTGAAAAAGAAAGTGAGAAGGAATCGATAGAAAAAGGACAGTGTGTAGGGATTCTGACGACGGAACAAAAAAAGGTGGGGATAGGGAAAAGAATGGTGAATGATCATCTAGTTCAAGTATCAGGTAAAAGAAGGGGGCAAGTTAATTTAGTAAAGGGGATTAAAAAAAAAGGTCAAGTGACTCTTTAAAAAAATGACCAATGGTTGGTTACCAAAGCAGACTCGAGCTGTCAGGCAGAGGAAAGTTCGATGACAGTTGGTATACGGGCCGGTCGCCGGCCCAGGCTGCTGGCAATAGAAAAACACTGAATTCTCACTCTTCCAATCTCTGCTGTGACATTCTCTCTCTCTCTCTCTCTCTCTCTCTCTCTCTCTATCTCTCTCTCTCTCTCTCTATCTCTCTCTCTCTCTCTCTCTCTTTGAGTGAGGATTTGTTTTTCGGTCGACCGAAAAAGGAAAATAAAGATTCAATTTTGAATTCCAACATGAGTTTAGCGTCACTTTGTTCCCTGGAATAGTGCATCTGCGATGTGCAAAAGTGCATCTGCGATGTGCAAAAGTGCAAAGATAACCATTATCTTTCACATCCTAGTGTTATCAAGTAGTGGTATTAACATTTCAAATATGGTTGGATTAGTAGAAACGGGCTTATTCACCGGCCATCCTCAGACAGCCATCGATGGTGACACCATCCCAGAAATGGAGGCTGCAATTTTAAGCAATCGCTGCATAACCATTCAGAAACACAAGGTCAAAATTATGTGTGATCAGTCAAAAAAAACTCCCATGAACATCAGCATATGCAGAAGGTGTCAGGAAACAGGTTCTTCGTTTGCCTTCACCTTTCCTGAAGTAAGTCAGAGCCAATTGAATCTTCAACCATGGACCTGGAAAACCAAGAATGTTTTTTTTTTTTCGCGTAGAATGAATCATGGGTTTGATTGAAAGACTGAAGAATAGCCCAGACGATGGAAGCATGTTGATTCCAGAATGATCCAAAAAGGTACCTATCTAACCTTCTGCTGACAAGTTGATATTCACCATCATCTGGGACAAGAATAGTGTGGTGTTTATGGATTTTCTGGCCAGATATACCACAATAACTAGAATTTATTATCCTTATTGTCGGGAGACATCAAAACTTTGACGTGGTATATCAAGCAATGGTGTCTGTTTCTTGCAAGTCAATGAAAAAGTACACGTCTTACATGTGTACAAATAAAAGCATTCTCCTGCAGCTACACAACTCTTCTTTTTCCTCACTAAACTCCTAGCCTGGTGTCATCTGGTTTCTATCTCTTACTCTCCATGAAGTCGTATTCGAAAAGTAGATACTTCCGGAAAACCATACTGATTAATAATGTGCATTCCTGGTTGTAGTCCTTGTTTGAATAGTTCTACAAGAAAGATCACAACTGCATCAAACAATTGGGTGAATACGTAACTCTGGGAGGAAACCATGTACAGACAGATGAACCAACTGACCAATTTTTTGGTCTCTGTATCAATTGAAAATAGCTAACGAAAAATTCTTAACAGACACCCATCATTTATACACATATATATATATGTATATATATATATAGAGAGAGAGAGACAGACAGACAGACAGACAGACAGACAGACAGAGAAAAATTTTTTTCAACAGATACTCGTCATTTATACATATATATATATATATATATATATATATATATATAAATATGTATATGTATATTGAGACAGAACGATAGACAGAGAGAGAGAGAGAGAAATATATATATATATATATATATATATATATATAAATATGTATATGTATATTGAGACAGAACGATAGACAGAGAGAGAGAGAGAGAAAGAATATGATCTTTTAAGATTGGTAGTGAACTAATGTGTGTGTGTGTGTGTCAAATATATAGAACTGTGGTTTGAGATTACCTTATTTACTCGGCTCAATTTTGGCGCAAGATTGCAAGTATGGGTCACGAAGCGAGGATAAAACTCACTACTCAGATGTAATGAGGTTCGAAACAAGCTTACTAACCATTACGCCATGATGTAACATCATTAGGGGATAAGATAATTTACAAAATAGAATTTATTTTTTTACGTTTTGGATGTGAATAGATCTCAGACATACACGGTTGATGAAAAGCCAGTAACGATTTTAAATTGGTTATAAATTTATCATCTATTAGTCAATATTATTCAAACTAGCTTCACTTTGGATCATTGATAAGTAATTATTGCCAGCAGTGTTGAAATCCAAAGTAAACGTTGGGACGATCAATAAATCTTTGCATGAGGTCTGGCGCTACGTTGGCCACATTACATAAAATGCGTTCCTTCAGTTGATCCTGAGTTTGCAGCTAGGTGTGGTACACTTTTTCCTCCGCCTACCTCTACAGGAAGATATCACAGGGCATAAGGGTAATGTCTTGGCTTCAGGGAACCCATTAACTTCTAATAGGAACTCCATTCCCATCCAACTCGTATATCCATTATAGTTGAAACTCGTGAAAAAATACGGATTTTTTTAAATTTCTACGAAAGAATTTCTTTTAAAAAAAATGTATTCGTCCCAGTTGAAGAGTCCATTGTCTCAAATGGTTGTTGGGAGGTAGTTTCATCAACAAAAGTTTTATCCTCGGGGATAACATTCCAGCATTTGGGACAGAGAAAGAAAAAGATAACTGTTCATTTTATAAGTATATTAACTTATCCCGAGTGGGTATCAGACCATCTATATTAGGAAGTTCAATACGGATTGAACCATCCAATAGATACCAGCAACTGATTATTGCTATACAATGAACGGCTTGCTCTTTTTTCATGTTTATATTGGACCATCAATATTGCCAACAAGATAAGCTTACTGATTATTTTTCTACTACGTGTGTGTTGAACCATTTTGTGTGTATGTATGTATAATCATAGATAAATACAACATACATTCACTGATACGGATTCAGACTTCGAATAGACGATATTTTCTTCAGTCTTTATTTTGCTCTAAGCGTAAAATTCCCTCTTGTTTCCACAATCCTCAACAACGGAGACTTGTTAATGATAAACGCCCTATCGCAAAAACGTGATTGTTGCAGATTTTATCTTAATCGGAATATGTGACAAGGAGGGAGTCCGTGTGACACCAGTCACGCAAATCTGAGACCTATCCAAGCGATAACAGCTTTCCGAATCCAGCCGAAAGCAAATTTTAGTCATGATGTCGACTAAATATCGATAATACTATTCATACTGATATCTACTAAGTCTGGTTTGGAGGCAACAGAGAATGGAATCGACAAACTAAGTTTGAGTTTTGTCTGAAACTGCTTATGTCTGCTCTTGGGAAAGGCGTGAACTTATTTCTCTTAAATCTATTGGCAAAGGCAATTCGAGCCCTTTTGCTCTGTTCGGCAGTCAAACTTTGATGTGTGACTCGTAACCCCATCCTGTATCACCTACTTGCCACCAAAACCCAATGCAGCTCCGAAAGAAGTGTATATAAAAAAGGCTTAGCTTTGCACTGCAATTGACCGAATGGTGTTGAATTAGAGCAGACTGGTTTTGTGATGCTAATCTCCCCAGTGAAGCGGGTCTGCCAGCCTCGGGAATCAGCACTGAAATCTTTGATTTTCTCAAGCTTCACCTATCACAGCCAGCTAGTATGTTCTGTTATTTTTACAGTGCTCAGTTTGGTCTGGTATAAGGCCGAAAATAATGAAGCACCCGTGATAATTGTAGTAACCATACCATGGAATATCGGACTGGCCTGAAAATAATCCAGCAGACGGAATTTTCAAATTGGTATATTAAGAAAAGATGGGTTGTTTTTCTCTAGTACATTACTATGTAGATATTTATTTGATAAATAGGACTGCATTATGTTTGAAAGGGAATTAGAACGGTTTGCATCCTCGTGAGTCTGCTTACCTCTTTTGGGAACCAATATTCGAAATCCAGGTTCTTACCTTGACTCTCTCATCGACAACAGGCGCTCCTGGAGAATGCAATGTTCAGAGAGACACAGAGAGAGACAGAGGGAGAGAGAGGGAGAGAGAGATTGATGGAGAGAGAAAAAGAAATGGGGATCAGGGGGGATGACTAGGCTGTCTTAGATAGATATGAACCATGACTGGCTAGCTGGCTATATACGTATTGCAAACTCTGAATGTGTTACGATATATACAGACTACCTAAGATATAATGATAGATATAAAATGACTATGATAGTTATATAGATAGATAGATGTCATTTTGCCATGCAAAAAGCTCATCGATGATAAAATCCGACGAATCATTCAATACCATCTTATAATGCTTGGTCTCTTGCCTGAAGGATAAATTCGTGTAGAAACACTTTCACAACAAAGAAGACCCCAACTTCCACCAGCTCAGTCCCACTGCTGGTCATCTTGACATATCTTTGTGAATGATCTGCTATGATGACTACTGATACAACAGGACGACGGTAGTAATTAGTAAGTCTTCCTGATTATTATTTATTACTACGCAGGTCCTCCTTAATATAATTTGTACTATTGCGAAAAATACATGACTGGCAAAGATTATGCGAATTCCCTACGTTAAATCGGGGAAAGGACGAAAAGAATCAAGTAATTATGTAACAAAAGGGGATATTGAAACTATTGAGATTTAAGGACAGAGTGAGAATATCGAAGAGCGGCAGGAACAATTGCAGCCCAGATCAATCGCAGAATTGATTGGGTGAATGCACATCAGCTGATTGAAATATGTTCCATTTACATATGTCAGAACTTCTTTGGGTTTTTTCTACCAGTGTGGGGACGGAAACAAATGGTTTGTGTTGAAGGACTTTAATCTTAACCTCTGATCAAAAGTGGGCGTGACGATATACAACTTGGATCCCCAGAGATCATATACAAGATTGTGGCCGACAGGTACTAAAATGATGTGACGAGCTCCAAAAATACTGCAGCAACGCAAGTGATAAAGAGGTCCAGCAAATCTTTGGGGAAAGGTTATATCCACCAATTGACGCTGAAGGGGTTCTGCTGCTAATGATGATGACTTTCAAACTTCACGTTCTCGGGAAACTCTTCTCAGTAATCAATTTTTTTTCTAAGGAACCACTGAAAAACCTCCCCTATATATATATATATATATATATATATATATATATATATATATATATATATATATATATATATATATATGAAACTATTGGATTTCGGCCTGGTCTACGGAATTATCCAGATGTGTAAACAAAAAAAAACATGTCATGACGTCATGTCAACTCGTTTCATACGTAAAAAGTGCCATTTATGATAAATAAGATAAAGGCATGTAAAGCTGCGAAAGTATTGTTCATCAGACAAAGTATTATCATTGTGTAAATGTCACTGTTTCGTGGACCAATTTGAAAGGTTGGGGTTCTAGAGAGTACTGTTTGGATACTGCTGTCCTTGTTTCCCCTATGGAATGACAATTTACATTAACTTAGACACGCTTAACCAACGTTGACACGTCGCCAGAAAGCAATGGTTAGCCACCTAGTCCCAGATCATGTGCTACCTTCTATAATATTCCGTTGGAAACTCTAAACCAAGAACTGTCGAAATAAAGGGCTAATAATTCAAACAGTCACTTTTTTATCATGTCTAGGAAAAATTGATTATTTTCGTTTGCTTTACCAACTCCCCTACCAAAAATAGGTTTTTAGTGGGATCTGAAAATGCAATGCAAATTCATGCTTAATTGATCACCTAATTTTTGTCCGTTTTCGGGGCTGGTTGGTGGGAATCCCAACTTCAAGTGATCACTGCCAAAAAATTCAAGAGAAGTGATTTATTCATTTTAAGTGATCACCCAAAACAGAGCATGCTGCCAAAAGATGATTGTCACATGACTGTTTCTATCATGTGACGAACTTTACCTGTTTTTTCTCTATTTCTTGCTTCTTTGTCAAATTGATGTGACAAAAAGTAAAGTATTAGACAATTGAAGAAAGAATAATCAGATCTTTCGTTTTAAAGGACTTTTGTGGTGAACTATGAATGTTATAGAAAACACGAGTTACTAACAATATTCATCTTGAGCTAATCATCTCAAAACATGCTTTTCTTGAGTACACTAGTAAGAATTAAGCACAGCTCGAATTTGCTCTCCGTCCGACAGTTTAGCTTCCTGCATCGATAATCTTTGAGCTACCTCAAAAGCCCGATAGGAAGGGCTAAGTAGTTCACACTATAATTGATCAGAAAACGGCGCCTATCTTCTCTTGAATTAATGGGATGTACCTCGTACTGAGTTGTATGTTACTAGTGGTAGTGGAAAAAAACTTTCGCTTTCCTGCATATTGGTGGATTCCATGACTTTGAAGATCTTTGATATGCGATGCTGGGTCCTTTGATAGCATCTTAGGAGGCAGCTTGGTTATATGACGTTTTCCATATCCTCTCAAAGTAAGACAATCTAGTTGTAATGAATCCCATGTGACCAGCTGCAAGCAAGTACTATTGAATCTCTGCTAGCTAAGCCAGTGTCGAAGCCTTTGTCGAGCCGTTTGACAATGGGATAGAGAGAATATTAATATATTAGTGTGAACACAAGCAGCCCTTAAGCGAAATTCGAACTCGGTTAGATGATTCTCGCTTCTGCTAGTTTGTTTCTCTTAACAGACGAGACAGATACATTATAGATCATGGACTGAGACAATTGGATGAAAGAAGCCGTAATATCAATGCCTGATTCAATAATCTTCATTACTGTTAGTTTTAATACTTCATTCATTGTTCCGCTCATTTCGCACAGAACGTCTCTCGCCTTATAATGGCCAGCATAATAGCTTTTGCATCCAATATTAATAATGAGTGACAACTCCTCTCTGACATTCATAAAAAGAAATTTGGCTTGAAGAAGCCGCAGGCTTTTTTCATTAATCTCTCCCAAAAGCTGACGTCTCCATTCTCAAAGTATGGAAGCCTAAAATTTTAAAACAGAGGTCCTATTTTTTCCTCCTGTCTGTGAATTCAATCTTTGATGTGTTGCAGGTCAAATTTTGATTTAAAAAATGATCTTTGAGGATTGGAAATTTCAAATTTTCGACCAAATTTTAGTTTTCTATATAATTTAGTTGGGTGAACCCTGTTCATATTTTTCTGAAGAAAATAGTTCTATGACAGATAATGTCGATAGTTTGTCAAGAAAAAGAAGACACAAAATGATAATTCGAGTAGAATTTCCTGAGAAATTCTTTTCGCTACACAAAGTGATCATTGAACTTAGACTTGACTGCTTGGAAGAGTACTTATAAATCAGTGAAGACTAAAACCCAGTACTAATAGCAACCAAAAATAAACTAACAAACCGTCGCTTCATATCAATTACAAGCACCTGGTCTGGTTAGTCACTCAATAGAAACCATATTATACGGCGGAAAATTAGGTATAATCCACAACTGTATCTTCTAACACGTAAACTATTCCCAAGAATCAGTTACATGAACGAACAGACCTGGGTAGATAGTCTATAGAAATCATCATGTGATCAATATCTTTTTATAGATATCATGATAGACATTGGTGATCAACATTTAAAATTTCGGAAATAGGAGATCAATGAATAAGATACTCCTCTCACCCTTTGTTAGGTGGTGATCATTTAAAATTCCAAAATACAATCATGGATGCAGCCAGCATGATCTGATTACAAATTAAATCCTATTAAAAATATATTGGGAGCGTTGTGAAGCCTTCGAGGACTTTTCTTTTTGTTTTGTTTTTAAATTTTTAATACGTAAATAGTCATTATTTTATGAATAAAAACTAATATCCTTGTTTTTATTCATTTAGAATGTTTTGATCGGTGTGGCTTCCAAGTTTTGAGTTGGAATAGTATCATTCTTCCATGCATTTTTGTGACTAATTTCAATATATTACTCATTCTAGTCACTTTTTATCTGCGGTTTTTTTCTTCGCCCTACTTACATTTGTCCGATTTTCTTTGATTATCTAATCCGTGATTTATACTATGACAACTGTTCTGATGATATCTATGACTGGAGAAAGATTTATCAACTTGTGCACTAATGACTCATCTTTTCTTTTAATTGTTGGAACATCGTTGTACTTGGCCCATTTCACTCTCTCTCCAACCAACGTTGTTTTTCACGTGGTATGATGGGATGCCAAACCTGGCTAAAGGCTTTACCAGAAGGGAGGTGAAGTATACCACCATTCTACCTCGAAGGCTCCACTCCTGTTTATTTATTCCGAAGGGCTGAAGAGCTGAAAATGACTTGAAATTGCCCGAATATGAATTATCTTTATAACCTTGGACTTTAGTTTTTTATTTGAAACTTCGAATGCACAATAACGATGACCATGAAATCCCCCCCAAAAGCAAGAAATCAAACGAAGAATCACCCAAAGATGGCATGCTTTCGTATTGGACCTCAAAATGAGATCCAAGCTACGTGCATAAGAGAGGATTCTGCCCAAGATCATATGGAGAGATCATAAGACAGCACAATATATCTAAGAGAAAAACAGGAGTCCGGTACATCATAGAATTCATTTAAAAATTCAAATGGCAATGGGCAGGCTATGCTGAAGAAATGTCTGTTGCAAAGACATCTGGACTCACAACATAGATCCCCAGAGATCACGTGCGAAACCGTGGCCAGCAGATTATAACATGGCAGGACAAGCTAGACAAGTTCTGAAAGTATTGGCTCCACGAAATCTATGACAGAAAAAGCTGGCCAACAACGGACGGTAAAATTGAATGAATCGTTAAGATTTACATTGTGTTGATAATTTGTCAAGATGAGAGATATCAAATAAAGAATACGCTATACACGTAGAGAAAAATCAAACTCACTACCGATAGCCAGCAAGTTTAAACAATGAACCATTCCCCAGAATCAGTTACGTGAATGGACAGATCTGTGTAGTCAGTATATAGGAACCGTCATGTGACCATTATCTTTTTACGGCAAATCGGGTTGATGATCAACATTTAAAATTTGGGAAATAGGTGATCAATGAATAAGTTACCTCTTTAGCCCTTAGTTGGGTGATGATCACTTGAATTTTCAAAATGCAATCATGGATGTGGTCAGCATGATCTTTTAATGCAAATTAAATCCACATCAAAAATATAACAGGGGATAACAAATTATACAAATATTAAGAAGTAAAATTTCAAATGATCATTCCTGTAGCTACATTGGTACAGCTTTTGCACATGACACATCATAACCAGCCCGTTAAACCAATTCAAAATACTGAAGAAACCTGTGTTGATGTTCAAAGTTTTGGTCGGCAGTTTTTGATAGACAAATAATGAAAGCTGAAATATGGCGGAAATTTAATCCAAAAAACCTTCAACTCTTTGATCAATCGCATTAGCGGCAACAGACAAACAGTTTCTATTCCTTCATTTTCTGCCGGTCGAATGTCAAGAATCAAAACACAAAGAGGACGGCGCCGACTTATCTGCGAATAGTGATACAACTTGACCACGTACAACGTATTTTAATTAGCCTGATTATCAGATATATTTCCTAAGCTGGGCTTGATGATGATGATGATGATGATCATCATCATCATCACTGACACGAAACGAGTAGGGCGGCTCCTAGGAGAGCATACTGTCATATGTTCTCCATGGACCGACTGGGAACGGTCGGTTGCACAGACAGTTCATGGCTTCGCAAGATGTGATCTTGATTGTCAACAGAGCAAAGGCTGAGACGGTCACAGAACAATCGTATTGCTGGGTTCGGCACCTGGTATCCCTAGCCGATCAGCCATCTGGGTAATGACTTTGCTCAACGTCGCCTAACTTGTCTGTCTAACTTGTAGAGAGTATTCAACGTGAGTTGGCCTTATGAGCTAAGCTCAATACCGCAGAGGTTCATAAGTATTAGGTATTCACTGAGGATTAAATACACAACAATATTGGTGGTCTGCAAGAGTAAAATGGAAACATTTTCTAAACTTTGCTCTGTCTGACACAAGGCTACAAATACCGTGGATCTAGTGATCTGCGAGACTACCTATATTGCTGCTTGGCAGGACACCTTATTTCCTTAGCCTAGTTTAATCTGGCACATGGATAATATTTGAGGTTGTCCGTTGGCATAGAACTTTATACAATAATAATGGTCTGACTAGAAAGTATCCATCCATTTTATATTAAGAGGGAATGGCCAATGTAGAGCGATTGTATCTTAGTCCCATTGAGATTACCCCTTTGGGATTTCACTAATCCCAACCTCCCGTCCATTTAATTTCCTAAATTGTCTAGGAACCTCTCTTTCAGGATCGCCCCTGGCTGTACCTTTCCGCGCTCTCTAATCTCTCATACGTATCGAAATCTCTTCGTGGGAACACAGCAAGTCACGTGGAACCAAATCTGGACTGTATAGGGGATTCTGGGCGTTGAAAGACTTGGGTGATGCGATGTTCTGCTAAAAAAATGCACAAGACATGAAGAATAACGTGCACCATCATTGTGAATGCAACAGTCACACATTGGACTGTTACATCTCTGTACTGACTGAGTAACCCCAAGGGAGAGTGAACGATCCTACGTATGCGATGAATCCTTCTTTGTTGGTTACCAACTGCTTTTAAAGATATTGAAAATGACTGGATACTTTCATGACAATGAAATAAAAAGCATATATGCAAATTACATCTCCATTTGTATGTCACTCACGCATTTCATTTGTTAATACTCCTTCCTATAATGACCGTCCAATGAATATTACGTCACAGAAAACTATTCTACGTCGGATCACACAATTGAATTGAATCTTTTAGAAAGAAAATACCAAATAAGTTTTTGGTTCTAAGTACCAATTCATACATAAATAACCCTGTCTTTTTTTCAAGTTATATATTTTGATAGATATATATGCATGTGCGTATAAATATGCATATATATGCGTGTTGCGTATGTTTATATGCGTGTTCGGATGTGTGTGGGTGTGTGGGTGTGTGTGCGTGTTAGTGTGGAGATGCGTATTTACAAACATGCACAAACGTGTATATACACACATACAATTGGGTGTTCTGGCATAATGCTCTACAGGTTCGTCACACAAATATGCATATTTATGATCAAAATTGATTTTTCTAGACATTATATTTTCTTAGGGCAATAAAGATATTTCAACCAATGGGTGGAATTCCAATGCCAAGACCAACTATTTAGGCGTGAAAAACTGAGAGTAGGTGTCGACAGTCATGGAACAATTCTTATTAATGCAGAGCATATCTTCCTTCAAAATACATAGTGCTACAAGAAATCACTGGGGCAAACCATATTTAAAAAGAAACAAGCAATGCTACCAACCTCAGTGTTATGCTGCGTAAATTTGAGTAGCCCAATTGATAATTTGCCGGCTAGATCTGGCTGATTTTCTTCAATTTAACCGGAAATCTGGCCATTTTAAATTTTTTTAGTAAATTTGATAAACGTAAAAGTCGGTCTCTATTGATAATTTGTTCTAGGGTTTCAAAATATAGCTATTTTATTGGATAAGTTGGATTTAAATGCTTATGTGTGACATTTTTAGCTATAAAGCTAGTTGTAAATGGGAAAATTTAGCCAATTTCAGCCTTTTTTAAAGACAGTGGTACCTATATTCATGACATTTTACTTCGCAACACTGACATAGATACGCTCATCGCGGTACACGCAGGAACAACTAGTTGCACTGCAAGTGGCTATCATTTATACGAGTAGCAGCTGCGGCTGAGAAGATGTACTTAGAAGAACTGAATCATCATTCAAGAAATGTACATGTAAACAGAGTTGATCGCTGGATCGGGCTGTTGTAGTGGAATTCAGTGAGTAGAATTTCATTGAATTAATTCCGCTGACGAATTCGATAAGCGATGAACGGTCTGCGAAAGAACATGACATTACAATGGAGGAGAAGAAGAAGAAAAAGATGAGATTGAAGTTTGTGCATATAAGGAGAAAGAAGGGAGTGAGAAGAAGGCGAAGACGAAAGAAGAAGAAGAGGGTCAGGAGAGATAAGAGAGTGGGGGAAGAAAAAGAAATTGGAGCCGGTGATAGAGATAGAAAAGTTTTAAGAGAGTAAAAAAATAAAGAAAATAAAGAAGGGAAGGGGATAAGTAGGAGGAAAGGTTGAGGAGTTGTTAAGGGGGGTTGGAAGAGAAACATGAGTTGCAGAAGCAGGAGAGTAGATGAACTGAAAAAGCAGGAGGAATAAGTGGAGAGGTGAAAGACAGTGCAAGAGAAAACATTTAGTTGGATTAAAAATAATTGCAATTTTGCTTCTTTTAAACTTTAATGCTTTTTTTTTCTCAAATAAAGCATTATGTAACTATATTCATATTTATTTAAGCTGAACGTTTTCTTTTCAATGTTTATTCTGATATACTTGAGACTGTCGAATCAAAAGTGGAAAAAAGAGCAAATTTGAGTAATTATGTTGTCTGCGTTCAAAATCGGATCTGAAGCAGAAACTGCTTGCAATATCATCAAAGTATTTGGCCCGGGGGCCTCCAACAAACGTAAAGCTCAACGTTGGATCAAAAATTTCTGAACGGATGTGAACTTCTTTCTGTGATTGTCAACATCCAATTGACAGTCATTAGTGAGGCGGACCAACGCAAAACAACTCAGAAGGTGGTCAGCCACAGTTGCTTCAAAAAGAAAAAAAAGCTTGACCCTGAATGAATAGCAAAATATCTCGACATGTTGTCCGAATGACCCTGCAAAAATTCAACTAAGCTACGAAACTCTCACTCACTCAACTTCAAAATTCAATGATACATGAAAAGTGAAAACAAAAAAAACGCTACCAATACCATTTACGATGACAAACTCAATTTCCCCCTGCTGTAGGGTCAAGTTCAACTCTCACTTCTATTCTGATTGAAGATTTGTCAGTTTGGCTCAGTTGGTAATAAACCTGCCTACCGATCGATCGCTTGGTCGAGATTTCAAATCAAGGTAAAGGAATATTCATAATGTATATATATATATATATATATATATATATATATATATATATATATATATATATCATTATTATTATTATTATTATTATTATTATTATTATTATTATTATTATTATTATTATTACAATATATATATATATATATATATATATATATATATATATATATTATTACAACAACAATCATCGCCTAGTTTAGTGGATATATGTATGCGTGTATACATATGTATATAGGTTTGATTTAGCGTGACAGTGTAAACAAATGGAGAAGAGTTGACTCCACTAAATCGAGCAGAGATCATTGTTGTTGTGATTTTTTTTGCTGTAGTAAAACAAAAAGAAGCTAGCCAAATCTAGCCTCTCATGAAGACTGGATTTTGACAAAAAAGGTAGAGGAGAAGATTGAAGTGACGCGGGGGAGGGAGATGGACGAAGGGAAGATGATAAGAGATTGGGAGGAAACTGAGAAGGAAGTTGGTAATATTCAAAAAAAGGAAGAGTATAAGATGAGGGCAACAGAGGAACAAAAGGTGATAAAGGCGCCAGGTGAGAGGAAGCAGAAAAAAGATAGCACGTAGCGAGGGGAAGAAGAAGATGCAAAAAAAGAACAAAACATTGGTGGTGGGAAAGGAGAACCATTGGTTTGAGTTGAGAGCAAGGAGAAGATGTAGTGCAAGGTGGAAGACGAAGATAAAAAGGGGAAGCATATTGCAGGAAAGAAGGTGAAAATCGAAAATGATGAATTAGGAAATCACTCAACGAGTAACAGGTTGCATCAACAAACAGAGGCCGCCTTGACCGGGAAAACCATTCCTGGACTAGCTTGCGTTATGTTGATATAAAATGAGACTATAGCATAGAATTTAATTTTTGGTTGGCAATGATCACAATAATGGTAACCATAAAAAAAGACGAGTGCGATTGAGAGAAAGAGAAAGAAAGACAGAGAGAGAGAGAGAGCGAAAGAGAGAGAAAGATCTAAGCAGACTGAGATGGATAGGTGTAAAGATAGATCTGAAAAGATAGGTAGATAGATGGATATAAACAAATATGGATAGATGAAGTGATTTGCGGTAAGATCTAAAGGGAAAAACTGGTGCACGAAATTTCGAAATGGAACAAGCCTTAAACTATGAAAAGCAGCATATGTAAACATGATTCAAATCTTTACCGAGGCAACAAATATACACAAACACAAATACGTGGGTAAATATTTTGATTTTATGACATCTTGGAACGATTTGAAGGTATGCGTGAGATACGAGACGAGACACAAAAAGCTATCGCTTCTTCGGGTGGAATCATATCTAAAAACCATATGGATCAATACATCGATTTTCTTTAATCAAGAGCGGTCACTTCAGAACTCAAAATCGATGACTATGAAAATACATATCTTCCAGTTAGGACCATTTTGCCATATATATATATATATATATACATATATATATATATATATATGAATAGAAAATCATTGATCTTTTCAGCTTTTAATCGATTTATATCACAATAATAATCAAAAAATCAGCGTCTACCACGTTATTTATATATAACTATGTATTCTTTTTTTTTAAATGACAAACACCTACAGATATAGAGAAATTCGTTTTTAGAATGTCCCTGGTGATGTAGTCCTGTGAATTTTTAAGGACCCGGGCTGAATGGTGTATCTTGATACACTGACACAACGAGAACAACTAAGAGAAAAAGAGACTAAAAAACAACTAGCAAAAAAGTTGATCAGACTAAGTCCTGTTCGTCGTTTTATTAACATAAATGAAAAACTGCATCATCCATATTGTGTGACATATGATGCGCAGGTGATCGAATACAATATTTCATAAGCATATATATATATATATATATATATATATATATATATATATATATATATATTAAAAGATTATAACATTTTACATATATATATATATATATATATTAAAAGATTATAACATTTATATATATATATATATATATATATATATATATATATATATATATATATATATATATATATATATATAAAATCTTTTGCACAGATAACAGGTGGCCCAATGCACTCAATTTTAGACCATTCAAACTTCATGTAACTCAGGGCAGCGCAGGTGAGCAACTTTAATAACACTGAATAAAGGAAGCGATTTTTTGATAATATATCAGTGGGAGGTGTATCTTCATCAGTCATGTTATAAAAAGTCCCTAAACATGGGTGTAGCCTAACCGAATGCCTACTCGATGGGTTCGGGGAGCTTTTGAAATTTAAAAAAAGACATGGGGAAAACAAATTTTTGTGGGTTTGAATCTATATAAGTGACAGTACCTAAACATAGGCGCAGCCCATCCAAATTTACTGTACATACTTGAAACACAGAGGAGAGTTGGGTTTTTTGCTCGTTTGTTTTTTGTTTTGTTTTTTGTTTTCAGGCAATTGACTTTTTGTCCTGTTGTTGTGTTAAGAATAGAAACTTTCCTTTCAAGACGAGGATTGCTTCCTTCAAATGACCAAAAGAGAACTGGGAACGTTTTTACCTCTTTTAATGGGTCAAAAGTGAAACTTACTTTCGCTTCCATACTTCTGATGAAACCCAGGAGTGATGGAAGGTATATAAACACTCTCTAATAAAAAGAAAATGAGATATACCGTGTCGTGTCAAGTCCTTTCCAACATTGTCAATCTTTCCAATGGATTTCCATTCCGTGCAGCGTAAAGGTCGCAATGTTTTATTGCGATATCAGTATTGTGCGAAAAAACATTGCCATAGACTCAAAGAGCCTCAGCTATGACTTGATTCAATAAATATTTCTTTTCTCTGTATCCTTTTCAATATCATTTTTTTGATTTTTAGTTGGTATAAGATCAAAATTGACAAAAAATGTACGTTTTGATTCATGATTACCTGAAAATCAATACTTCATTAGTCAACCATTTCAAAAACCAAAACTGGCGATAATTATTTTCCTTGATGTGTAGTCTTTTTTTTAGATATGATTTAACTTAATTATTATTTTTGACGAGTTTTTACTTCTATCCTATCTTTTGGTTTCTTTTTATCATAACTTTAAATTGGACCGTAATCTTACGGCAACGACTGAACAGCGCAAAAAACAAGAGGTGGACCACTGTGAGAATTTACATCACACCCTCTAGCTCTGGCAAGGGTCGGATTATACACCTGGCCACTTTTAACAGCAAATTTTTTTCAATTAAGAATATCGATGATTTAACCTTGTTAAGAAAGGAGCAAAAATATCTCCCTCTCACTTTGATACATGTATTCATATCCAGAAATCCTTATTTTTCCTTTCAAACTTTTACCTTTTACTTTTTAAATTCTACAAATTATTAGAAATCATCGAAGTAATTCTCAAAATAGGTCTCTTTTAGTTCTCAATCTTGTCCGGTTGGCTGGTTATGTATGTATATCACGTACGAATAGAAGCAATGTACACGTATTTAAACATTCATTCATTATCATCTCTGAAAAGTTCTTTGTCTTATTTTGTGTACGCCTATTTTTTGAAAATTCACTTTTCTTTTCTACTTATCATCATCATCATCAGTCTTTTAGCGTCCGTCGTTGGACATAGACCTTCCCCAGGATTTGCCACACTTCTCTATCATGGGCGTCACGGAGCCAGTACTTCCTGGACTTGTCTAGCTCGTCTCCCCATCTAACATTTTGCTGGCCTCGGATGCGCATATGGTCTCGGGGAATCCATGTAGTGAGTCGTGATGTCCATCGATTGTCAGCCACTCCCCATGATTTTCTACTTAGCACAGCCCCAAAACCTGAAGGAAAAAAATTAATTAATCGCCCTTTCTTCTCAATATTTTGATTGATCATCCCCAACACAACATGCTGCCAAAAGACATCGGTTACATGATGGTTTCTGTTGAGTGACAAACCAAACCCATTTTTAAATTGTCCGTTATATAAATACAGTATTATCGTTTTTTTCTTTGTTGTAGTTTTTAAATCTTTTTCATTGCTTTCATTGATTTTCACTCCTTTTTTTTCCTTCGATCTGTAATTAATTCGTTCACCTGTCATGGAAAATCATCCTTTTCTTTATCTCTTTTATCCTTCATTCTTACGGTGGTTCACCTGTTCAGCAACATACTTCCTTCTTACCGATTTAAAACCCATTTCACCATTTTAAGAAGACGATAACTTTTTATTGACAATTCTTTCGTTATATTCCAGTTCAAACTGGAGGTGACTTTTCTCTACCATAACATCAAGACCAACAAGTATAACAAAAACAATCTGCTCCAAATTTAGGGTTTTAATAATAAACATTCATTAAAATCAGGATCAACTGATTAGTAAGTGTATCTCTTACATATCTACCGGAATTTATGTTAAAAATACGCAAGTACTTATTCAATTCTAATAAATAAACACATACATTTATTAAATCAACATTTCCCTTTCGTTTTTTGAAATCGTGGTCTAGTGAATGTTCATCAGCTCTCTTATCGTCTAAACCAAACTTAGAAGTTTTGCATATTTACAAGATTTAACTGACAGATACGCAAGGGATCATTTCATTTTATTAATAAATGCATTTATATTCGAGAAATCTCTTTTTATCTCTTTTAAAAGTTTACTGAATATACGATACATAAAATTCAGCAATTATCCTCTTTCAGAATGGAAGTATGAATAATAGTTGCATTTATCATTTATCATAGCCACAATATTGTTTCATTTGTCATTCTTACCAATGTTTCCTAATATATCTTTACAATGCTGTCTTTATATCCATGACAGCAAGTTTTTTTTTAATTAACTGAATCGACAAGTCAGTCATTGTTAAAATTCAAACCCCTGTCGATTTTTATCATGAATTTTTAATCGTCCCAAAATCAATTCTGAAACAAGCATTATATATAAATCATAAACCCAGATCTCAACAATTATTAAGTTTCTGTCAGAAATATTTCAGATTAAGGGATGTATTCTCTGTTTCTACGAGCGCATATGTCAGTGAAGGGATGTTCTCATGCCCTCCAAGCGGAGAAATCGAAAAAAATATATAGAATAAATACATTTTTAAAACAATAAGTGAATACATTTTTATTTAATGAGAACAGAGAAATACCCCCTTTCAATACTTAACTCAGGTTTGATCAATGGAAGTATTCGAAAATTACTTTCCTTGCATTACATCAGCCGACGAGGACATTGGCTTTCACATGGGCAATTCCCCCTGTCACCATTCCCTTGACTCATTGGCAGGAGTGATCTGTCCCTCTTTTCAAATACAATATAGCACCTATAGAGCTGACTGTGTCCCATGAAGATGTTTTAGCTCCCTCAATCCTCCTACATGATGGCAACTCAAGATAAATAGGGATTTTTGACTCCAATTACAGCCAACAGATGTAGAAATTACGGTTCAAGACGACCCGTGAAACTGGCCCTCCCTGTCCCCAAAAGTAAAAAATACACCTGTCCATTACTTGAACACAGTAACACGACCAAAACGTTTTCAAACTGTCAACCAAGATATATAAATATATATATATATATATATATATATATATATAGATAGATAGATAGATAGATAGATAGATATAAATATATATATATATATACACTCATATATATATATATATATATATATATATATATATATATATACATATATATATACACTCATATATATATATATATATATATACACATATATATAGAGAGAGATAGATAGATAGATAGATAGATAGATAGATAGATAGATAGATAGATAGATAGATAGATAGACCTTACATAACTATGAGGTTGTGATACTAAAAATGTCGTTTTTTAATAACTGGGAATAATTCTGTAAATGTATATTCGGTAACGTGATTGCATCTACTTGCAAATGAAATATGTTAAGACTTGATTTGCAATTACTGGGAACTTTGGAGCCTTTAGCACCAATGGTGTCTATCCAACAAATTGGACTAATTTGGGTGTACAATTTCAAATGAGAACTTAATTCTGTCCGAGCTGTTTGATAATATCAACACAGCCTCTGGAGTAAACACTCTATAATGCTTAATGTTCAGTTTTGACTCACACCGTTAAGGATACCAATGATAAACCTCGACATAGGCCAACATAATGAATTTTTTAAAAATCATTGATAACCTTTCCTCCTAGAGTTATGTCCGTATTTGTTTGGTCAATTCTACAAAGTGGCTTCTATCACTGGTAGCATTCATTAAAAAGAATAGACAAAGGCGTAAATGTATTCCAACAAATAAACTAAATGAAATATAAGTATATAAGTATCTTCACCTTGCCAGAAAATCTGGAAAATTACGAAACATAAATGGAAAGACCCTGGGAAAAGTTTAATCAGAAAATGAGGTGAAGAATAGAAAAAAAAAACAACTTCCAAAAGTGTTATCGATTTTCACCCAGAACGTTATATTCATTCCAATCAACGATGTTCATTGTATTTTGTCACTGATGAAAGTTACCCAGCCTGAATTTAGTTGTGTTGAAAAGATACAACAATTACGATACACGTAAATATTTGCAGAAAAGGAATAATAATCATTCACAATGCTTCATCTCATAAAATAAAAAGGGAAAGCTATACACTAAAACCCACTTTGCACACAAACATTGCTGGTTATGTTTTATAACGTACTCGAAGATTATGCCTATAACAGTTTGACTAAATAGTAATTCTAAAAATTATTTAAGAAAAATCCTCGTTCATTTTTTTTTTTTGTTTGACCTAAGGTGTACATCGAATCATCGTACCTCAGAGGTCGATGTGATCTTTCAAGTAGTTGGAAAATCACTAATTTTAGTTTTGATGATGGAGGTAAAATGCTGGTCGTATTTCAATTGTGCAACAGAGAGTCTTCACCGAAAAGGAATAAGAAGATCCCGATCATAAACGATGTACATGCCCATCTCCTTATTAAACTTATTATCGGATATTGCTTGATAAGACTCTTCCCATCACGAATTAAAAAGGAAAAGATATTCCCTACATTAACCCATTGTAAGATGTGATTTGGTCCACCATTCTCTGTGATATGTTATACTTAGTATTATTACAGTTGCGCCTATTCAATATTGCAACCTTGAAATCTAACAATTACCGGATCGCCGAAAATGCCGGATAAAAGGAAAGTATTTATTAAAAGTATGATTATAAATTGTGTTATATTATATAGAAATATTTTTTGAAATGATCTCCATAAATAAATAATAAAGCCCCTTAGCCTAAACAACATAAAGAGAATAAACAGCTGAATAAAATGGGGCTGCTACAAGAATCTAACAAGTGACATAGGGTAACCACTGCAACGTAGTGATGCTTTTACCTTGGAGTTAAATAGAGGCCGATGATGCAAAAGCCCAAATAACTGTTGTCATCCCAAATTCTCTTCTCGTTTATTCTCCGTCTTTTCTTTTCTTTCAACGTGATAGTTATGTCTGAAGAAATGGACACATATGATCCATGATAATGATTATGAATCGTGTTATATCGTATAAAAACATTTATATGGAAGGACCTCCCGATGTAGTTAATGCATCACTTGACCTAGACCACGTAAATACATGATACCTTTAAGCAGTTTATCGAGTTGTAATGATTTGTTTGATAGCGTGGAAAATATAAAGATGATATTTTTGATACAATTCATTGGAAAAGTAAAGAGTAGGGAGATGGGTAAGCAGAATTAAGACAAAAATATGTTCGATTGACCCCCCCCCTCCAAGACCATAAGTATAGAGGGGGCATCTGTTGGAGATGTTGACCAAAACATTGAGACGTATTAAAAATCCACCTTTCAACGTACTTAAAATGAAAACTACGTAAATGGATGCATAATACCAAATATGATTTTCGGATGCTAATCTTGGAAAAAAACAAAAACCAAATGGAAAGTGACTTAAAATCACACTATTAACGCACAGAGAACCATGGAAAGAGTAGTGCTGGGATGGAGGAATAGAAAAAGATCAATGTTGATATTTCACAAGTACTCAAACTATAAAAATGGAGTTGGGCTAGATGATGAGAAAAATGACAATGTATGGGGCTCAACTCAACAGAAAAAGACCTGACATAAGATGAACGGATGATAGAATGTTTCACCGGTAAAATATAGTCAGCTCAGTCAGAGTTCTCATGGAGGGAGATGAGGAAGGCTTTTGTCCAGGAGTGGACATAGTAAATGATGATGATAATGAAACAATATTTGTTGTAGCTTATGGTCTTTAATTGATTGTATCAGGAATTATTTTTAAGATTCAGAAAATGATAGTAAATGCATGTCTAGATTTATGCTTGAATATCTGCGCGTTGCATAAATGAATCACCATAACCTGTGCATGTACCAAAAGTGATTATGCAAAAATTATCTACAATGACGTGGATGTTATATACAATTATGTAAATAAATAGGTTTTTTTTTTCTTTATCTAAATTCATCTAAGGAAAACCAACACGTGGTTCGGGCATTGTCGATCTGAGATGACGACCCCACCCCCGACTGTTTTTTTTTTTAAACTGTAGTCAGGTTTAAAGCTTGGCTCTTCGATCTTACCAAAAGTCATATATTGACCATACATATGGAACATTACCAGAACACGGACTCTCAGACTTTTGAACACTGCAATGTGCACAAGAGATAATCATGCTGAACCTGACATGGAGAGATCATAAGACATCACAATATGATACAGAGAAGACCGGGGTCTGAAACATCATTGAAATCGTTAGAAAATGATAATGGCAATGGGTTTGACATGTTGCAAGAATGTCAGACAACCGCTGGACATTGTGACTCATCCCCAGAGACCAGATGCGAGGCTATGGCCGACAGAAAGTATAATCGCGTGACGAGCTCGATAAATTCAGAAAGTACTGGCTCCGCGATGCCCATGATAAAGAGGTCAGGCGAATTTTGAGGAAGGCTTATGTTTAACGACGGACACTAACAGACTAATGATGATGAAAGTGTGGTTCAAACCATCTAAATAAGACCCACAAAGGTCAAAAAAAGATTTTGTCCAAAATTGTTTTTTCTTTTTCATTCAAAAAGAGTCCATTGGAGTATTGATGCCAGACAAACAAACACACACATACATGCACATATAAAAGAATAAAACCTTTTGCAATTTTCGATTGCTACAGTTATTCAATTATTTTTACACGTCCTTTGTATCCCTGAATCACCAGTACCTCCCTCAGTGTCGATGCAGATCCCAGCAACGATGTGGTCTGTCTGGTCAGTATCAACTCTTCCTCACATAACTAATTCATATACTCTTGCCTTTCGTGTTTTTGGTTCTGTTTCAACTATCATAGCCACAACACGAACCATAATGTCCTAGTGATTTCTTCTATCATTCGCTTTCTATTGTGTTTACTTTCTGTCGCTTGCACAGCCACTTATACAATCTGGTCTGTCCTCTATTTCTGGATCTGGATGGCACGATAGATCTGCATTCCAAAATGCCAGCGTTTTCAACTATTTTTTCTACAAAACAGTGTGCCGAATCACAAGTCATGTACCTTCATCTATGCCTACTTTTATGTTACCTTTTTATTGTGTAGTGAAATGACTGACACCGAAAGCCTCAAGCATGGGGGCCCGTCTTTGCGAGATACATCTGGGATCGGTAGATTACGTGTTGAGGATAAAAAAGACTAATGAACCAAGTTTTTGAGAGGCATGGGAGCTCAATTGACGAGTTACGGGGACCTATGAACTAACACCTTATCTAGTAGAATGGACTACCATAATTGAACAACTAAATTTGCCGAGAGGAAAACATAGTGATATGTAGTACCTAGATTAGCTCCCTTGTTTTTTCGGGAAAAAACTGCTAGAGTAGTGATGAGAAGGAAGAGAAAAGTGATATCTGATTGATATTGGTAATCTCCCATCCAAGTCAGAAGCTGGAGGTTTTATAACTGTAACACTAACAGAACAATCCTCAACTCATCATTAAGGGGAGCAAACTCTTCACTGTTAGACCAACCTGACATGTTAAACCAAACCAATCTATAAAATCGAAATTTTTACCAATTGATCGGTAGAAAGCTCTCTTACTAACTCAGCCAAACTGACATGTCTACGAAATGTATGTCATGGAGGTTCTCTACCATTAGTGGCATGGCTCGTTGAGATTTCAGCTCCATCGTACTTTCCAAACCTTCCCATACAGCTAATGTGACAGCACCTGCCTGTCCAATAGTGAATTTAAGAGTCATTTGCAAACCAGCAGCAGAAGTAGAATACATTCTTGGATCCTCATCTGTCAGGTCAAAAACAAAAACAAAAGGACGTAAATGTACACATACACATGTCATTCGTCATGTCTGGTTGAAGAGTTTTTGAGTCGGACAGTGCTTTCGCTCATATCTGTCAGTCTCCTCCTCGGTACCTTCAAGATTGGATTTTCCCTTTGGCTATCATTCTTTTATGTTAGGTAGGTGTATATATATATATATATATATATATATATATATATATATATATATATTGTTCTTGTGTCATTCGCAGACAGCTGCTTCGATGTATTGCATCTCTTCAGTGTGGCTTTAGACTTTCCATTATCCAATCCAGTGCAGAATTGAAACCTTCTGGCTGAATTTTAGAAATATATCTATTTGCACACACAGAAATTCTTTATCCACCAGAGCGCTCTATTCCTATGAAAGAGCATTATATATTGCAGTTCTTCTTTTATAGTGCTTTTATATATATATATATATATATATATATATATATATATATATATATATATATATATATATAAATATATATATATATGTATATATATATATATATATGTATATATATATATATGTATATATATATATATATATATGTGCATATATATATATATAAACATATATATATGCATATATATATATATATATATATATATATATACATATATATAGCAGTTCTTTTATACATGTTCCCGTAAGAATTAAAACTTAGACGAACAACGAATCTTGAAAAAGTCCAGTGATGGTCGAGAGTACAAGGATTACTCAAAACAGCATAAAATTTGCAAAATTCATATATTCCTCCAAAACAGATCTTAATAACGGCATCCGATAATTTGACAAAAACTCACTATAAGGTCGATTTAAAAAAAAACATAGACATACTCCTATAAATACATATGTATAAGGTGATGATGATAATTGTATTTTGCAATTGAAGTTGTTGAAACAGCAGGATTCAGTCCCTATTCGTTTTGGGCAACTGCTTTTCTCCTTGATGAGCGTCTTTAGCCCCGTAGCGTTTTACTAAATGAGTATTAACCATTTAGTTCAGTGAATTGACAAGGAAAGATACTATGTTGAAAAATAGCTATTTGTTGAGTACATACGCACTCACAAAAATGTGTGTATTTAATTTAGCTATATATTTAAATCCATACATGGATATATGACATAAACATATTTATCTATCAATCACTTTACACTCTCTCTCAAAAATCCGTGAATTAAGCTGAATCTGTTGATAGAAAGCTTCAAAACGAATACCTTTTTTGCTTAAAGATGAAAAACCTTCACTTACATAATGATTCTTTATAAAGAGATTTTGCAAAAAATCTGCGTTTCTCAAAAAATTTTATGCAACCAATCGGTGGAATCCTGATCAGTGATTTGAGAAATGCTGCTCTATATCTTGCATTGCAATCTTGGGTTGGCCCACCAAAGATCTTGGAGATGAGGACCATGTTAATATCCGTTCAATTTGATCGACGTAAAAGCTGAGGGTGCAAGAGGAGGTGCAAAATAGAGAGAAATTCCGGTCAAATCAGTGTAGTTCAGGTAAAACCATTTAAGTTCCTTGGCAAATCGAGCCCTTTGCTCCCAATCTCAACAAGAGAATCCCCACATCGTTATGGGGTGGACTTCATGACCGCGCAAAGAACCTGAAGATTATACTCACTGCGCATGAATCATATTTGCTGATTACGTAGTCTTTGTCGCTCAAACGTTGTGACTCCTAAATCAAAGAACGTTTCATATGTAACAATGTAATTTACAAACTAGTGTTCCTACGTAATATATATATTAGTCTACTGGCGTAATATACATACTATTGTACCTGTACCGTCAAAATATATAAATCTGATATTTTTAAGTCTTTCTTGTACCAACTGTAAAAATGAGGAGAATTGGACAAAAACAGTTCGCTAGTTGATAAACGAGCCTTTTCAGGATACTGATATACGTACTAATACTTTCCTTTCCTTTGAAGAGTTGAAGATGAGAAATAAATATATAGAAATACACGAGTTGGTGTTTTTGTAACTGTTGCAAGACTCTTACATATACGGGTTATAGGCTTCAAAGAACAATGATATTTAGAAATCTAGTCCATAGATCACTACATCTACCAAGAGCAACAGATATCCATCAAATCCTTTAGCGAAAAAGAAAACAAACAAAGAGTCATTTTAGGTTGACAAGCTTTTGGTAGAGAAAGCCAAACTTTCAAAACTAGAAAATCACTTTAACACACAAAAAAGGGATATACAATTAATGTAATTCACGATAGTCGATCAAGAGCCCTAAATATGGAACCTAAACAGCAAATTAGCCCCTCAAACACAGAACAATACAATGTGCACCGGGGAGTTCATGTTCAACAATACTTGGAAATATCGCAAGACGCCACAGTGTATAAGACAAGAGACAGGTGCCGCTGATCGATCAGAAGTCTCGAATGGCAATGGTTTGGTCGTATTGCAAGAATCTCAGAAAATTGCTCACAAAGTGCATCATACGCAAAACTGTGATCGACAAAAAATAAGTTGTCTGGACGAACTAAATGATATCAGAATGTATTAATGGTCCAATTTACAATCCAAGTTTATGTCAAATCAGCTTGTCTCTGGCAGCGTTCACGCTTGTTTGTTTCTTTTTGCTGAAATCCATTTCTTTTTCAAGTTTGGACTCTGAAACTATATATAACTTACAACTATATATTATATTCTATGTAACTAAACCTATCCCACTTGACTGATGGATCATCAACACGACAGCTAAGGTATGTCGGATATACGCTTGAGTACAATTGACAATTTATAATCAACAGCCATGGGCACAGAGTTTGAAACATAACTGAAATGAACTAACAGAAGACTGCAAAATTACCAATGAATAGATTAACGAGTATGTCTAAACAATTTTAAAACTACGTACCAATAGCGTAACTGAGCAGATACTGCAAAAACCAAAATATAAGAAAAAATGGTTGAAAAAATTAAATGCAATTAACGAAATCAAGAACCTGAGATACTATGAATGGACGAAAATATGCAAATAAAAAAGACGGGGAAAGGAAGTATATAATGGTGGAGCTTTCCGGCTAGGAAAATTAGCCGTAAAATACGCACCTCCCAAAAACGTTCAAAATAAGCATCCAAAAAATCAAATTTGCCCGAAGAAACCTGATGGGTAGACACATAAATGTGCCCCTCAAGCAAATTGATTATTTCACTATTGATATTTATATATATAAATGTGTATGTGTGTGTGTGTGTGTGTGTGTGTATGTATGCGTATGTGACTGTTCATATGTTTTTATATCTATCAATCAGTTTACACTCTCTCATCCTATTTCTCTATCTCTCTCTCCGTCTCTATCACTATCTCCGCCTACTTATTCCAGTTCGTGCATTGGCCTGCATGAAGCATATTATTAACTCTTCTTCTATCAGATAGAGAAAAGCTTTTTTTTTCCTCTTTACAAAAGAACCTAAGCCGATTTCTTCCACATTTTATTTATCATTCAGATACATCTTTCTCCGTCAGTTTTTTTAATTGAAGGCTACACGGATTCCGTCTCTTTTATTTTTCAGATCGAAATCGGATATTGTTTCTTTTGGTTAAATAAAGAGAGTAATCTACAGCCTTCTTTAGTGGTGTTCACTTTTTCCTCAAAAAAATATTTTGATCATTTTATTATAATTTTTGTGGATAGAGGATGTTGGAGGATCTTTGTTTTGTTTTTCTCTCCGTGATGCGTGGGGAGGGGTTTGCTATAAGCAATGAAATACTTACTTTTGCTCATGAAATATGTACAATATAAAATATCAGACAAGTAAGAAATCATTTCCGATTTTATTAGAAACAGTTAACCAAAACTGTCCATATAGGTTCCTTCGGTTTTCAAGTTGGTTTGGCTTGCTATGTATGTATCACTTGTG
Organism: Thysanoteuthis rhombus; assembly: GCA_963457665.1. Taxonomy (NCBI): domain Eukaryota; kingdom Metazoa; phylum Mollusca; class Cephalopoda; order Oegopsida; family Thysanoteuthidae; genus Thysanoteuthis; species Thysanoteuthis major. Next base: position 20,857,725 of record OY735235.1, read on the forward strand.
AAGGTTGCAAAAATGGAGTTAAAGGGCCGAGAACGGAAACATTCCACCTTTATCATATTGAGAGAGAGAAAAAATTGCTTTTTTTGCTTTTTAGATAATAACACCCTATTTTTTTTATCAGGGGTTCAAATTGTGATGAAAGCTTAATCGAGCCTTCAATTTGTTCCTGGCAGCATTTGTCTTGTTTTGTTTTTGTTTTATCATTTGGGTTTTTTGGTTGATTTTTTAAAATTTAGACTTTTTTGGAGATCACTGCTGAACAAAAGGCGAAAGAATTGACTTATTCATAGATCATCCATCTTTCCAATCTTTTTAATTGATCATCCCTAAGACAGAATCCAGTCAAAAGATGTTGAACATGTGATGGTTTCTATTAATTGACTGGCCAGACCAGTTTATTTGTTTGTTCATTTAAACTGAAGATATATGATTTTTCAAAAAGAGAATTAAAAAAAACATTAATTTTGTTTATTTTTTCACTAAAAAAGATTCTATATATTTACTTATACTTCCATCTATTCATCTTCTTCAATTTTTTTTATCTCTTGAAATCAGGAAGGTCATGATCTGTCTTAACTTTTTCTCGTGCTTTCGTTGTTTGTGCTTAAAGAAAAAATAGCTATCTATATTTTTGTCATATATATATATATATATATATATATATATATATATATATATATATATGTTTCTTTAAATCAATGTATTTGAATCTTTTTTCAAGGAAGAAAACATATTTGCTTTTCTTAACAAAAAACAAACATGCTTACGTAACTGTATTTCTCCCCCAATAAGCATCGATCCCCGACAACAAAATATCTGTATGGAAAGAACGTACGCAACTTGTAGATTTTGGACAAGACTTTTATGCACAGATTGTCAAAGCAGGTAAACTCAAGATAAGTAGATTTAAATTAACTTCGAATTTTAAATTGGTCACAATATTTTCGATACAGGTATCTCCCGCTTTCCGAATGTTTCTTTTGGGCCACTTTACCTCTTAATACGAAAAGGGTCAAAAAGCAAAATTAGCGCTCAGCATTTGTTTTGAAGCAAGACATTACAGCAGTCCTCACAACTCACAACAACCCAAATCCGACAATTCAGCCATCATCACTATTTTAAAGGGGTGGGAACGCTCAAATATTTACACTATATGAGTTAATGGTTAACACTTTTTTAATTATCCACTATTTCACTTACAAAAGTTTTTCTTGTGACTATGTACTGATAGGTAGCGGGTGAAACTGTATCACATCAACTTATTTATTTTCAGCAGTGAAATACCCACACAGACCCTTGGATATCCACTCTTCCTTACAAGTTCTATTCTTGAATATAAAATTTTGAATAAAAGAAAACTGCTGCTGAGATAAATGAAATTTGTTTACGAACAAATATTTAATATGATATTATCAAACCGTTCATATGTTGAGAATTAAATCCCAACATTCAGTTACAAGTTGAGAATTGAATTTCAACATTCAGTTAGGAGTTAAAAATCAAATTTCAACAATTGATTACAAGTTGAGAATTAAATTCCAACATTCGATTAGGAGTTGAAAATCAAATCCCAACACTCAGTTACGAGTTGAGAATTAAATCTCGACATTTGATAAGGAGTTGATATTAAATCCCAACACTCGGTTACGAGTTGAGAATTAAATCTCGACATTTGATAACGAGTTGAGATTAAATCATAACACTCAGTTATGAGTTGAGAATTAAATTTTGACATTTGATAACGAGTTGAGATTAAATCAAAACACTCAGTTATGAGTTGAGAATTAAATTTCGACATTTGATAACGAGTTGAGATTAAATCATAACACTCAGTTATGAGTTGAGAATTAAATTTCGACATTTGATAACGAGTTGAGATTAAATCAAAACACTCAGTTATGAGTTGAGAATTAAATCTCAACATTTGATAACGAGTTGAGATTAAATCCCAACATTCGGTTACGAGTTGGGGATCAAATCGCAACATTTGGTTACGAGTTGAGAAATAAATCTCACCATACATATACGAGCAGGATGTCCTTGCCGAATTTAGGTAATTGTGAGCGCTATAAAAATGTTCTCAAAAATCAGAATTTCAGCGAATAGAGTACTATTTAATTCATTTTTCGGACACTTACTGAACTGTATCCATATCATTGAAGAAATGATTTCGAAACTGCAGTCTATCGACCACAAGGGGTCTGTCATATGGGTTTACAGCTGACATTACGAATCTAATAGCTGAAAAAATCTTATTGCACAGCTATCAATAAACCTTATTATTTGATACAGACCTTTACCATATATTACAGTTCAAATGAACGTAATCTATTTTAAAAACATATTATGTTTAAAGTCTACAAAATGTTTTTTCATTGTACTTCATTAATTTACTGGGAATACGGGTCCGTCAAAATATTTCCTTTATGGCAGAAATTTCAAAATTTTCAAAAACGCTAGTATAAAGTACTATTGATTTTTTCACTAGTAGTGATTATTTCATTTTTCACTGAGCGCACTGATTCTGTCCGTTGACAGAAGTGCCAGGGATCAATACAATGATTCTAGTCAGATTGCATATATTCAATACCAAGACCCAAGATAGAGGTACAAGGAATCACACTTTGATCCTCAGAAGACTGCACTGATACTCTGATCCTAAGTAGAAGTGTCGATCAATATGTTAAAAAAATCCTGTAATTTTTGACGGGTACTATTCAAGTTTTGAGGAATAATATAAGTATGGCTATCAGAAGTTAAGGCCACACTTAATGAGACAGTAATCAAAACAAGAGAGATGGGGATGGTTCTCCGAACGGTTTATGAAATGAGCACATGTTTTATTGTTTTCTTCCTCCTGAAAATAATCATTGTCGTCTGCTTCCCGTCGGATAAAAGCACAGTGTTGTTATTGAAAAAAAGCCAGGCGAGTGTTGTCGTAATAATTCTTGGATGTGTCACGAAGCAGAGAAATTGTCCAGAGAAACATCTTGACAAATTGCTAAGAATTCAAAAACTCCCACAGTTTAAAAGAATAAATTTGATTATGCAGTACAAAAAAGAAGAGTTAGAATTTTTTTTTAAAAGAATCAAAAAGTAAAATGAAGCATTTGGAAAAAAAAAAACAGAAATGACGAAAGGAAAGGGACATTATTTGTTTAAGATAATTTTGATGTCATGTTTTCTATTGACGTCTTTATTAAATTTTGAGTGAAAGCTGAAAGAATGAAAAAAGACGATGAAAGAAACGAGAAAGGAAAAAGGAGGAGAAGGAAAAAAGAGAGGCGAAAAATGAAAGATTGAGGATGTCGAAAAAAAAAGAGGGGACTCGGAGTAAAATGATAAAAATTTAGTTATAGCCGAGCGGAAGGAGAAATAAATGAATCGACTCTTGATGAAAAAAAAGAATTAAATGCTCACCCTGGAGCGAAATTTGACAAGTCTAGCACACATAGCTAGCATATCAGGTTCTATCCTCATGGGTACCCACCAATTGTGTCCTCGTACCAGAGTTCAGTAAGTAAACTGAATATGATTAGTAAATATAAAAGGAAATGGAGAAAATGGAAAAAGGATAAGAAGGAACGAAAAGTGAAAAAAAGAAGGAGAAAGAAGAGGAATGAAAAATCAAAGAGACTGAACGGAAGTAAGATCGTTGGAAACTGGAGAAGTAAGATATTACAGACATCAAATGAGAGAAAAGTGATTAAGAAAGTCGAAGAATGAAGAGAGAATGAAAAGACGGAAGCTGAATGGAGAAAAAAGGTTGAAAGATGAATGGACATTCGATACAGTGAGAATGAAAAAAAAAGAAACAAACAAACAAAAAGAGCATATAATAAAAATGCATTGAAGAAGGATTTGAAGAGAAATGAAGGAGAAAAGAAGGAAAAACAGATGAAGAAGGGAGTGGAAAGAAGAATAAAAAAAACAATAAAAGTAAAATTCGATAAGTATGGAAGAAGAAGTAAATAAAAAGAAAAAATGAAAGAAAAGGAAAAATGAAGAAGGGAGTGGAAAAAGGGAAGAAAAAATCGAATGAAAGTAAAACTTGAAAAAATATTATGAAACAGTCGGAGGAGAAGAAGATGAACAAAGAGGAGAACAACTAAAAAAAGAATGTGTTCACAATGAAAGAGAAATTGGAGAAAAAAGATATAGATAAGGATGTGGGTATAGAAAAAATCGAATAATATCAAAAGAAGATGAAATACAATAACGAGAATAACAAGGAAAGCAAGAACAAGTGCAAGTGCACAATGAAGGAGGAATGAAAGAAAACAGAGAAGAAGAAAGAAGTAGAAAGTTGAAACTAAATAAAAGTTAAACTTGAAAAATATCGAAAAAAACGAAGACCAAGGAGAACATTATAAAAGAAAAAGTAAAAAAAAAAATAGAGCAAAATGAAAAAAAAACTGAGAAGGATAAGAAAGAAGAAGACAAAGAAGGGTGGAAGAAGGAAGACGAAGTTCCTTATTCAAGATATTCGCCGTAGAAAACTCTGAGGCCTTCACAATTTCCATAATCTTGACTTTTCAACAAAAGCTCTAAAAATAACGCATTCTTAACTGTCAATTTTATCTCAATTTCCTTGAATACCTGTCTTCATTCCATTCGTCTTGCCTCCAAGCCTTATTGGTAAATTACGTGCCTCTAACTTGGGAAGGTTTAGAGGCGAATGTCAAAACAGATTAATCTCAAAATTAGTAGAAAACTCTCCGTGGCCAAGTAGTAGAGAGCTCCATTCCGGTTTCGGAGGCCGTGGTTCAATCCCATGCAAAGTCATACCTAAGACCTCAAAATTGATCTATTGCAATGACACCTCACCTCACTTTGAAATATACCCTCATTTATCTGAGCTTGCCTTCCAATTCCCGAGATCCTCTTCTGGGATCGACAGTTAATTGCTTTTCACGTTCCCTGTAATATCGTCAACCGTCTGAAATCCACTCTGAATGAGCCATGTCAACAGTAACTAAATCTGGACTAGAGGGACAAAAATACTCGTGTGAAGCGATATTTGTCCAAAAAGCCTACGTATGACGTACAAATGGGCAATCTCGATCATTGTGAATGTATATATATATGTAAGCCATTAACGTGCTATAGTTTGCAAAACTCTGTTTTAAATGTTACCTAGTTATCAAATGGAGGATATGAAACTTGCCCTAGACAGCAAATATCGAACAGACATTTAAAGAGAATGGAGTCGCTACAGCATTCGAACCTGTAACCGATAAGCAGCTGCTTCATTTTAGCGTGTCTCTTCCTACTGAGTTAAATGGTCAAGGCTAAGATAACTGATTAATTCCTGAATTCTCATCTTGTTCATTCACTGTACATATCTGCATGATTGTTTCTGTCCGCAGACATTGTTAATGTTGAGAAATCAATATAAAATCGCATTATTCATAATTATTCTGAATATATATATATATATATATATATATATATATATATATATATATATATATAGATAGATAGATAGATAGATAGATAGATAGATAGATAGATAGATTTATATATATATGTGTGTGTGTGTGTGTGTGTGTGTGTGAGCGTGTACGTGCAGGTGTGTGACCATCTGTACGTCATATAAAATGTTCAAATATATACATACATACATACATACATACATACGCTGATGCGAGAGTAAAATACATTGTGGACATTTCTGTGATTTAAAAATCAATATATAATGTAATTCATAATTATTCTATCACATTATACATCCTTTTCTCAATTATGTACGTATATATATATATATATATATATATATATATATATATATATATATATATATATATATATATATATATATATATGTAGTTATACATACATATTCATACATATGTATATATACTTATGTATATATATATATATATATATTCCGTTATATATGCTGATTCAGGTGTAAAATACATTGGGACGTCGAAAGTATTGGAACGATAAGGACATCTTAACATGACAGAACGGTTCTCCAACTGGAGTCAAAACAACCCGTAATCATATCAAAATTACCTAATATTATGTAACTTCTTCTTTCACACTCTTAGTCACAATGACGCATACAATACTCCACAAGTGCGATACAATCATATTAACTGACCAAGCCATACGTTTAAGACGAATAAAAAAAATGCAGACTTTCAATATTTTCCTTTCACGACTGAATCACATTTGACACACCTATTCTTGTTCAATCATCAAAGTTATGCAACTTGAATTAAGAAGCTCTGAATCATGTAGAGAGCCTCCTGTGGCGATCCCATCAAGCCTCCCCAGGGGTAGATCTGTATACTACGCTCAATAGTACTAGCCAGAAACCCCTCCCCCTACCTCATCTTTAACCTCTCGCCTGACCTGGCCTAGCTGCGATCGACAAGAATCGATGGAACGAATGAAGTGAAATCGAAGCATGCTACAATACCCGATTCCCATGAGATTACAATTACTGAAGAAGTCATACTTTCGGGTTGGACAGAGGAAAAAAAAGTCCACATTTCAATATTCTCCTGATGGTCCTCGTAACATATGGAATGGTCAGCAAGGAAGAACAGGCTGCGATCGGCCAATCAAAGATGATGAAGATCAGCTAATATAACGTTGCAGATGGCACTCTTTTATTAGGCTGTCAGAAAATGGGCACGTGCAACGGCCAGAGGCACTCGAGTAGTTTGAAGATGTCAGGGTGATGGGAAGAAGTAAGAATACGAAAAAGTGTTATCTTTGGCTTAAGGGACTGGCTGTACGATAATCTGGGTTCTTATGTTGAAAACCGGTATGCGTGAGTATGTTTGTATGCGTGTGTAAGTCTGTATGCGTTAGTATGTTTGTATGCGTAGGTGCACTCATCTAAAAGTATGCATGTGTAGTACGCTAATATGTCGAGAACTATGCATCACAGAGCAATAACATGTCTAAAAAGTCATGCTCGGTATCAGCTGATCTCAAATTACCTACAAAACATATATTTCGGTCAAAATTTGCTAATAAATATCCGTCAATTTTTGTGGGATCTACTTTCCCGCTTTTGAAAATACTGACAGAAAATAATTTTCTTATTTTGGAAATGAATCGAGAATTTCCTAAAATGACTGTTTTAAATATATATATATATAAAATATATATATATATATATATATATATATATATATATATATATATATATATATATATATACACACATATATATATATATATATATATATATATAGAGAGAGAGAGAGAGAGAGAGATAGATAGACAGACAAGCAGACAAGCAGACACAAACCAGTTAGTAATTTAGCAGAAGCTTAAATTGCAAACTGAACCTCCACTAAAATTGAACTTCTGGGAGACAAGTCGACAAAAATTGATCTTTAGAAGTGGGAGTGAACTCGTCATCACATTTTTCGTACGGCATTTTTTTGCTATTATTCGTGCATGATGTCACTTTTTTGGTCTGATCATTGTCATTCGTCATTGTTGTTACACACGAAAAAAAGTCAGAATCCAGTAGTAGGAGTTTGTAAACAAAAGACAAATGAGTGGTAAAAAAAAATCAATTAAAACAAAAGAAATGAAATAAAAAAAGGGTGAACAAAAACAAAGAAAAAGAAGGGAAAACAAAAAAGTCAAGAAGAAATTCTGTGAATATAACTTCATGAGGGAATGGTTCTGATTGTTTACTCATTAAAACCGCCAATTGACCACAATATCTGACAGCATACCTTGTTAGAAAAAAGGGGTGCTCAATAAATAAGTCACTCGTCTCAACTTTTGTATCGGCAGTGATCACTGACTAATTTTCTAAAAGAAAATTGAAAAAATCTTGCAGTTACAAACTAAATGATCTATTTAGCATAAAGATACATTGAAAATTAAGCCCCTCTCTCAGAACATTTCGAGTATGCAAAAACAACAAACGAAAAAATTTTTGTAGACATGATAAGTCACGAATGTTTAGATTTTCAGCCCTCTAACTCAATAGGTACAGCCTGAACGCATGATATATGCAGTTTGAAAACTGAACAAACCTATGTTGATAGTTTGGGGGACAGTTGGGGTTGATGCTTTCTGTTCAAAAAAGTGATAATGAAAAACAGGAGAAACTTGACATGAAAATCAAAATGAAAAAAATACGTTCATAACCACACTGCAGACAGTAGGAAGTGCTCAGTCCGTGCGTGTCTGCCTAATGAGATTTTGCCGACTTCTCAGTGTGGGCCACGTCTCCAGGATTCAATTATTATCTGGCTCTTGGTAAAATGAAGACACTTGCACCTCTCGTTCCTCAGGAGTAAACGAAAGGTTTCTTCTATTTTGCCCATATTGCACGACCGTGGCTGCGTTGTAGGCCCGTATTGTTGTCAAAGTTGACGTTTTCTATCATTGTCTTGAAAGGCTGAGTCCATAATTAACATCACATTGTATTACACACACACAAACAATATCCACACACACACATATATATGTATATATGTTTATGTGTGCGAAATGGATGCATAATGAGACGGAATATATAATGGATGCTTTATATTATTTGAAACTCTATATGAAATGACCTCCCATTATTAGGCAGAGAATGCAATTATCAAAAATTAGAAAAATATAGGGGTGTGGAAGGGATTCAGACTTGCAGCCGATAAGGCAGCCATTTCGAGCCTGCTGTGGAAGCCCCATTTCCCTTCAATGTTTATTCTATTTATGCTTTCTAGGTCGAGAGACTCATTTTTCGTGTAACAACAAGAGTTCATTTCAAATAGAGTTCCGAATAATATAATGAACACACACACGTGCACACACACGTGCACACACACGTGCACACACAGACACACACACAGACAAACACATATATATATATATTACCAGTTGGTTATAGTTATCTATCAATTTCCCAGTTTGAAAAAACGACTAAATTATGAATTTTAACATATTCTTTGTGTTGTTTAGTAGTTTTAAAAATTTTGAAATCAATAAATTATATATTATCGGAAAAATGTTTCTACTTATATATACATAATACTAAATTTGCGATTTCTATTTATACTTCAAGGCATTGTTCGGGTTCAGAGCTTCATCTCTCCCCCCTCCCTCTCTCTCTCTCTCTCTCTCTCTCTCTATATATATATATATATATATATATATATATATATGTAGATAGATAAATAGATAGATATGACTTCGTGACTTGTTCTATTTGTTTCTTTGTCTTTAAGGATGGACTCTTCGAATGAATACATCACTATATGAAATGCATGCCTGTGTTGACAATAGCTGGAGTCAACAACCCGTATGTCAGTTTATCAATAACTATTTCTTTCAAATGGCCGGAAAATGAGTGTTCAGTCAACGATAAGTCTCTTGAGTGGCTGAAAATTCGTTTCCTAAGAGTTTTATCAAACGAAATCAATATACGGATCCATCTGATCTCCTGATGTTAAGTTTCATTAATTAACTACCGAGATTCATTTAATTTTTACTATTGGTTAGCAGCATAGATCAAATATATATTTTCAATTTGGGTGTGACAGGCGTGTCAGTGAATGTGGAAAGAGCAGCTGACTCAGATCGTTTCATATCAGAAACCATCGTTTCTACGCGATCCAGTGACACATGCTTTGAGGCATATTACCGTTCTGCGGCCCCGCTGTTCGGAGCAACTGGACAATAGCATGAATCTAATGCAAAGATGAATAAATCCAGGGGAGATTACCAGTGCCGGGCACATACTACGGCAAAGAAGATTTATTTGTTTGTCGATTTAAGCTATCAGATTTGAAGAGGAAATCAAAATGTATTCGACTGGAAAGTTGCAGTCAATGTAGAACGCTGTCTTGTCGTCTGAGATCATGTAAACAGATCATGTCCCTGACCTGCGCATTAGGTCGATTGATTGAAAAAAGGTTAATATCATTGAATTAACGTTTCCTTTTGAGGAAAACGTCAACTGGTTTCATGAATGTAAATTGGAAAATTATGAAGATCTGTCGAGAGAATGCAATGAGAACTATGAAGCATTCAGATCGCTCATACCTCTGCAGGAGTTATTCTCACCCACTGTGTCGAGTGGACATAGCTACGATGTTGGGGTGGTAACTGTGATAAAATCTGAATATTTCCTCACTGTCTAATATATGCATATATACGAGATTTCATTGAAATTTATAAGGAAATTCTCGGAGGTATCAGGTGTACAGACAGACGGGAAGACAGATTGGTGGACAGACACAGAGGTGGGACATAGAGAACACTCCAAGATAAGATACGCAGATGTTGCTTTCCCTCATTTGGGCGGAAATCATCAACGCTTGTTGATGGGACGAGATAAGACTGGAACGTGGTAATTTAGTGGTGATATTATTTTATCGCTGAGACCAAGCCTGATACAAAAATCTGATAAATGCAGCTCGTCAGAGACAGAACTGCTCTTTTTTTTGCAGCAGCTGTTGCATTACACACTATACTTACATACATATATATATATGTATATATATATATATATATATATATATATATATATATATATATATATATGGAACGATTGGTTAAAAACACGATGAGCGCTATTTAAAAAATGAATATGTTCAAATGGATTGGAAATCAAATTCGAAATTCGACTTATTTCACTGTGTTGCAACGTATATATATATATATATATATACGTTGCAATACGTTTGTGTGTATGCAATTGAACAAATTTATTTGAACACACTTATTTTGTTATATGGTGCCCATCGGGTCTGGAACTATAGTATTCATGCACACATCCACACACACGCGCACACATACACACACACACACACACACACACACACATATATATATATATATATATATATATATGTATATTGAGAGAGAGAGATGAAAAATCTTTTATAAATCATGGCTCCCAATCATGAAAGATATGATCAAAACATTACGTTTCTTAGATGACAACAAAGTTAGAACAAGAAATGTGTAACGTTTCACTCTGTTTAAAAAAGGTGTCGACTAACAATGTTGAAAGATTACAAATAAAAACAAATGGATAGCACGTCCGCCATAGAGGGAAAATATCTTCTTGTTACACTTAGACGGAAGTTTTTTTTCTCGCTAAACCTATTTAGCCAAGTCTCGAGCACGTTTTAGAAAAACATTCAAAGGCGTCAATCTTTAAGACAATGTCGTGACATGATTTCAAACCTCTTGAACAATAATTTTTCTCTCAGATATGGATTACTTTTTGACATTTCCTCGTCTGAAGTGTGTCAGATGAAAAAAGCTAACCAGGAACAATTTTTCTTGTATCATATATATATATATATATATATATATATATATATATATATATATAAAAACATGACATTTTATATATATATATGTATATATATATATATATATATATATATATATGAAAACATGACATTTTATATATATATATATATATATGTATATATATATGTGTGTGTGTGTGTGTGTGTGTGTGTATGCGTGTCTGTGTGTTTGTGTGTGTAGATATCAAAGTGCAAACAGTGATGCAATGTCCGAATTGTGAAAGTTTTTTGTTCTGCAAAAAGAAATATTTCAAATCGAATATTGTATATCAACCCTAAAGAAACGCTTAAAAGCGAAATATTATATACGAATTAACAAAATGCTTAGCCAACTATAAATTATCTTCCAAGAACAACAAATACAAAAAAACAATACATTGCTATCAACACATCGGTGGGAAGTAAGAAAAGTCGCACAACACTAAAATGGAAAATGTCAAAACAAATACACATATGCTAGAACATTGGAACCATATGTTACTTATGCTTAAATGAGAAATTAGAAATCCTCACTTTTACTAATAAGAGAAAAAAAATAAAAAAAGAATCATTAAAGAGAACAAACGAGATAGCTATAAAATGCCAGCATCTTCAAAACTTTTATTGAAAAACATTAGTGAACACCCCACAAACAGGTTTACAAAAATTTACAACCATATCTATCTTATTCTTCTTGTTATCATCAATATTAATAGTAGCAACAATACTATTAACAGTATTATAGCAACTTTAAGATCAACGTAATCACCATCTCATTAATTATCTCAGATATATAAAAGCAAACTGAACCTAAAACATGAAAAGAAATTGAACGTAAGTAACTAAGATCTTGTAAAAGTGAACTCAAACACTGGAAAGCAGATAAAAGTAAGAATAAGATGATTCTTGAGACGAAACATACCATAAAGAGCTGATAGATTAACAACACTGATGAAGAAAGTGTCTGCAACATACCTAGTTAATTTATAACAACCAGACAGAAATCTATCACCTTTATTGAATGAAACAAGCTGGGACCAACAACTAAACTAGGAAAAGAATAAAAAATAGGTTCTCCACCAAGAAAATGCACCCCCCCAAAAAAAACCGTCTCCAATTGGGACCAAAACAAATCAGATCATTTGCCTGAAGAGGTCCCAAAAGGGTAAAACATAAATGTGTTTGCGTAGCGAATCCTTCATTCCATTATATGTATATATATGTATGTGTGTATGTGTGTGTGTGTGTGTGTGTGTGTGTGTGTGAATTATTAAGAAATAGATACTTGATCGGACAAAATGTTTATAAATCGCATTGCATCATATGGAAAACTCATATTTAAAACGACCTTCGGTCGTTACATGGTTCTTGTACCATTTGGCCGACACAACATAAATAAAAGAGACGAATAATCGATATCCCTCAAGAGCACCATTTTCTATGATTGCTTATTCTATTTACTTGGTCTCGGCCATGTGGTACATCAACCATGTGATGACAGGAAATCATTTCAAATATGAGTTTCTATATAATGTAATGCAATTTATAAAATGTATATATATATATATATATATATATATATATATATATATATATATATATATATATGTATATATGTATATATACACACACACACACACACACACATGTATATGAATACTTACAATATATATACATATATATATAGCTATATGTGTTCGTTTCCTAGTTATGAGAATATATATATATATATGTGTGTATGTGTGTGCGTGTGTGTGTGTTTGTGTATGTGTGTGTGTGTGTGTGTGTACGTGCTCATATATACATCTATACGCATACATATGTTTGCTTCGTTGCTTCTCTGTCCCAGACAATTGACTCTTCTTCTTAAATGTGATATTTACTTTGCACAATTAATAGCTCTGAAAGAGTGAACTATCAAATTTTAAAATAGTTTGAAAATATTGAAAATGTATTTTTAAAAGAATGTGAACAATGCACACACACACTAACAAGCACGTGCGTATATATATATATATACAAAAAGCGAGAAAGATAGACAAATATACATGCATTCCCACGTACAAACAGACAGAGACTGACGGACAAAAAAATATAAAAAGGCAGACTTCTAAATTATCATTCACGATCTACTATTCATGATATAAAGGATTATTTATTAATCTTCCGGTAGAGATGTTATAATTTTCTTTTGTATGAATTGCAGATTTTACAAAGACACGAATCTATTAACCGATTAGAGATAAATAAGGAAAAAATTCAAGCTGCGGAACTATGGGTTTTTTTATCAACATATTTTACGAATATCATAGACGGAACAGATAACAAATAAAGAAATGCTGAGGACATGATACGAACTAAGAGTAAAATATTACTAACAATGATAAAGAGACAGTGGAGAACTCTGAGACTTATAACGAGGAAGGAAGGCATGGTGAACTATACACTCACTTGGCGTATGTAAGGCAAAAGGAGCAGAGGTTGTCTGTGACTAACCTGCTTGAGGGGTTAGAGCAGGTGGATGGCAGGAAGAATACTAGAGACAAAGAACAAGAACGGGGAGAAAAAGAAAGTGAATATCATCTTACGCCGATCATCTCATGCTGAGAACGTGCATAAAGTCATTTCAACAACCAAGTATATATTTGGAGGGATACAATAGGAATTTGAAGAAAAAAACAATCTAATGTCTAGTGTTTGAAGCTAGTAAACTTTCTAGAGAATATACATGTATATATATATATATATATATATATATATATATATATATATATATATATATATATATATATATATGTATATATATATATATATGCATTATCGAACGGGGCAGACTGAGATAGATAAATACATAGATAGATAGATATGAATAAACAGATATATGAAAGGTATACATGAGCAGACATAGATAGATACGTACAAACATATGAATAGACTGCGATAGATAGGAATGAAGTGATAAAGATTAAAAAATAGAGATAGTAAGACTAGACATATATATATATATACATATGTGTGTGTGTCTGTATATATATATATATATATATATATTTATATATATATATGTGTGTGCGTATATATATATATATATATATATATAGACAGAGAGGGGGAGGGCAGAGAGAAGGACACAGAGAGGAAGAAACCAAGAATTGAATATTATAGGTAAATAATATTGAATATACATATATAGAGAGAGAGAGTGGGAGAGAGGGTGGGATAAAGGGACAGTCTGACTATCAGACAATGATAATAGGCCGCTTATTATGATCTTTTGGTACAGGGTCTTTTAAAAAACAAGATTTGGCAAATAACATTAAGCAAATGATACAACAATTTGATAAATTCATAATTATCAGGAATTCAGTAAAGTGACAAATATCGAGCACGCACACGCACACACACACACACACACACATATATATATATATATATATGTGTGTGTGTGTGTGTATATATATATATATATATATATATATATATATATATATGTATGTATATATATATATATATATATATATATATATATATATATATATATATATATATATATATAGACAGAGACACAGACAGAAAGAGAGAGGGAGAGAGAGATCCAGGTTCACACTAATTAGAAAGAAAAGCGTAATGATTTGTTGGCTTACCAAACTATTGGCAAATTATCTAATTGATAAATCGATTTGCTGCTCAATTTGTTGAGTGAATAAGTGTTGCCCTAATCCTTCAGTCACTGATGCAAGGGTGACAGGAATGATTGCCTTAAAGACTATACACATTCGAAATGGCGGATTAGTTGGGGAGGAATAGCTGTTGTCTCATAAATCTCCCAAGAGGGATAATTATCTCCCTTTCCTCATATTAAGTTTGTCATCTTAATTGATATGTCATCCTTGGGGGACAATTTTGTTTGGCCCGGACACGCAGCTCCATGCAAAGGTTGGCGAACGAGCAGACATTTGAGAATATAAATATCTTTCTTATTGCCCTTTCCTATCTGCTTATAACATCATCATCCCCCTCCTCTCTCTCTCTCTCTCTCTCTTGTACATAAATATACATATATTATCAATCTCCCTCTCTCACTTACATTCTCTCTCTCTCTCTCTCTCTCTCTATATATATATATATATATATATATATATATATATATAAAGAGAGAGAGAGAGAGACTGAGACAGACAGAAAGACAGAGACTGAGACAGAGGGACAGAGACAGAGAGGAACATCAGACAGACAGACGGACAGATAGACAGATAGGAAGACAGCGACAAGAAGCTGCTTATTATGATCACTTTGGTACAGGGTATTCTAGATATCAATAAGCGAAAGATAACATTGAGTAAATGATATGACAATTTGATAGACTTCCATTCATTGTCATAAATTCACGGTTATGTTACTAATATCATTGTCATAAATGCCTTTGAGTTACTTTACTGTGTCAGTCTATCTGTATCTTTCTACTAGCATGTAAATACTGGCTCAGCTCCCACATCCCGAGAGAGGGATTCAAAAGTTGGAACCTTCTAATTAATCAAGGATAACGGTGGAATGCAATTGTTCAATTCAACCCCACTCAATGTTCACATATAAAAATATGGTATCATTATTATTTGCAGGGTTACCACTGGAATATATCACGAATATACCCTTTTACACCCAGGGCAGTGGTAGTAGATACCCATGTCAACCACCCTTCTTTTTGTCTCAATACACTCAAATCTATCCATCAATCTCAGATATACATGCCTGCAAAATTTGCCTCCATATGAAAGCCATTGATGCAAGATAGTATGTTTATTTGATGGAGTATCTATTGTGCTTGAGTTCTATTATAACCTAAAAGTTGAAGAGATTAACAGAGTTGAAGAAAAAATTAAAAAGTTGAAAAATATGATCAACTGTCGTCATAATAACGTAGAATACGTCACAGAGATGCTGATCATTCGAGACTTAGAGAAAATGAAAAAGTGTGCAAGTGACTGCGAGATATGTTTGATATATTATGCTCATTTGATTTTGTACTCAAGACTTGGGATTTTCGTCCTAT
>OY735235.1:20879050-21056550 GCA_963457665.1 Thysanoteuthis rhombus
AAACATTATTACAGCAGCACTCATATATACATGTGCGTGTTTGTGTGTGTTAGATATATACTTCACATTTCAATGTCATATTTACATATACATATATGCATATATATATATATATATATATCATATATGATGTACTCATATGTTATATATACATTTTTGTATACATATATATGTATATTACATATATATTATATACATATCATACGTTACATACATATGTTATATATTATACATACATATATGAATATAATGTGCATAGCAATATGGCAATATTGTCTGCAAAAACACAAAAAGATGTAATATATGTATGACATATAAAATCTTTGGTTGAAGGAATGCTTATTCAGTATAACACTGGAGTGTACTTGTTTTCGTACACTTTAATTCAACTTGTGCTTTAGCCCATGCAAGAAATATCCTGTGGTTTCAATTGAGCTTATTCTGACCAGTGTGAGACATACAGTATATAAATACAATTAAGTAAAGAATAAACAAAACAGGAGTTGAATCAAACTTCTATCATTGAAAATGGTCTCCTAATAACCCAATTATACATACGAGGTTTTACTAAGAAATAACAAAACTGAACGTAGGTCAAACCGTAGCCTACACATGGTATAGATTGAAAAATAGGAATGCATAGCGAACCCCTTAAAGATTTTCATAACTTTGCATCCACAGTTCATTGTTCAGCAAAACTTTTTTTTCACAGCTCTGTCCAGCGGTAAGTCAGTTTGAAAATCGAGCAAGGCCTCAATTTGAAATTTTAGCTGATATTCTACAAAACAGTTATCAAATCCTTTCGTATGTTAACTGATGTTGTTGCAGAGCAATGCATGTCAAGTGCACATGATTTCAAGCGAAACATAAGATTTTGTGAAGGCCAAGAGGTTGTCAAAAACGATGAATGTTTTAGATGTCCATGCATGCAAAGAATTTTCCGATGAATCGAACAAATTGTTCGAAATGATCGACAACTCAGCATCAGAATGATTGCACAAATGGTCTCCATCGATCAAGAGACTAGAGTCCATGTGCATGGGCGTACAGGACGCTCATCATCCCTAGAATCCTTCCGAACTTCACGATACGTTTGTGCCACTCGAGTACCCGTGCCAGTAGTGTGTGTTACGCTCTTACAACTTACCCCAGCGAGCTCTTGCATTCTTTGCATTCTCATGTTCTTGAAAAAAACCTTCACTTTCCAATGTTTGTCATAATTTGTTTCAAAACAGAACATTTAATCTGGTTAGTCACTCAATAGAAACTTATATATCTAAAGTTTTATGACAGCATATCCTGTTGAGGATGCTCAATAAAAAATGATAAAAGGGATTATCAATGACTTTTACTTCTGTTGCCTCTTGTTGGGCAGCTATCATTAGAATGTCTGGATTTTCTAATAATAAGCGAGGATGCTAACGGACCGAATTAGCATGATCTCATATTGCAAATTTGAACACCAAGTAATAAGCATTTTTAGAAATATTTTCCTGGCATAATAAGGAGTAAATACGTGAATTTTTCAGCCCTGTAGCTCCACTGATGCTGCCTGTGCACATGTTACATACATGCATAGCCAGCCGTCCAAATCAACTCGGAACTGATCGAGCATATTTAGTCGATGGTTTTTAATGCAGTTTTATTTGTTCATTTATCATATATCAAAGCGACTGACATACCCCAATGGATTCAAAGGATTTCAGCACAAGATTAAGATATTACAAGAATACTGGCCCATCCTATGTTTTTTTTATTATTCAAGGGTAATATCTTGATATGATAGTCCTTTATTCTGACTGGTGTGCCTAACCATGGGGCATCTGTAAATCACCGCTTCTGGCAGGTTACTTTATTCGAAATACCTTCTCCATAAACAGTATATATATATATATATATATATATATATATATATATATAGAGAGATATATATATATATATATATATATATATATATATATATATATATAGAGAGAGAGAGAGAGAGAGAGAGAGATAAATAGATACATAGATAGATACATAGATAAATAGATAGTATATGTGGTATAGATCAGGCTAGCAGTATAACATAATGTGATAATATATCAATAATATAAAGCGACTTCTGAAATTAAATGGATTTATTTCATAGAGTGCTCGATATATACAACTTTTTACTATTGAAGTTAAGTTGTTTTAGAGTAGAGCTGGAAATAAATAGCAGAATGTGGATTCGCTAAACAAACTAGCCCATGTTTCTGCCCTGTTCGGGCCTCATCAGGCGAATCGAATTGATAGATAGATAGATAGATAGATGGTAGATAGACATATAGAGGGAAAGAAAGGAAAAATAAGGTGTTTAGGTTGAGTGTTTAACAAACTGGAAAAAAAATTCCATCATATAGTGGGAGTTGTAATATATGCGTAAATTTCTACTGTTTCATTCTTTGATGCACATGGAAGCCTTTAGTTTTGAGAAATTTAATTCATGAAAAGCTTTTCAGTGTATAACAGCTGTCATATTAGCTTGAATTCAATTTTGGAACTATTGTATTCGAAGTATATTTTTTTTATGGTTCTTACATTGAAGATGGAAAAAATAGGTACTTTTGCGGTGTATTTTGCGTTTGAGACGCATTTTCAAATTTTTCAATTTTAACTAATCAACTCCACTTTAAATATTTCGAAATGAATTAAAATGATTAAATTCATCCGTCAGGAAGATAATTAACTTCAAATAATTTGAAATGAATTTTAATGATGAAATTCATTTTTCCTGAATTTTTTTCAACTTTAGGAAAGGTAAAAATGCGTCTCAAAAGCAAAATTCAAACATTTACTACTCTTGAAAACAACATTATGTCTGTCTTTTAATTCACGAACTGAATATTTTTTTTTAATGAGGTAAGTCAATTTACGATCTAAGTTTATGCTAAATTGATCATTATCCTGTGCCTGACTATTTTTTGTAAATTCAGCCGATCTAGTAATCAAAATTGTTAAATACAACACGCTTAAGATTGGCTGCTAAGAGATGTTTGTCCTAAGACTTTTTCTATCAGGTGACTAGTGAAACCTTTTTTTTTTTTATTGAATTGCTCCGTTATTTACTGTAAACGCATTGTGTCATTATTTAACGGCTCACCTATACAACAAAAGACTGAATGTTTTTATTGTGGATAAAAGCTCTTTCCTATTCCAATCTCACAAATGAAAACAGCCTACAAACTCAGCGTTCGATGTTCTGGTTCCATTTGGACTTTTCTTAAGTTGGTGCGTTGTATGGGTACGGCAGTCGTTTTATTTCGTCCATCTGCTTCAATTTCCATTTATTCTCATTTCATTTTATCCCACAGTTATGTATTTGCTAGGCTCGCCGAAGCATAACAGGGGCTCCATCAACATTACATTTCGGAACACGTTTTCTGTTCCGTCTATTGCTCACGACGCTGAGCGAGAGTTTTTACTTTCTAAGTTTGACTTCAGAGTTTTCCGTCACTCAGACTGAGTGCCAACCAGGGCTAAATAGCCCAATCTATTCTGCTTTTCATTCATAGCTGAGCACAAAACAGATAGATTCATACCTCTCTCAAGGCATTAGTTTGATGTGAACGTAAACTGTCTCAGCTAGAGTTGCACATTTTTAAGTGATTTTTTAATTCTTCGTTTTTAGATAACTCTCAAATCCGAAAAATCAAAACACACAATCGGAAACACTGGGTTTTGAGTTATTAAGTACATTTTTTCAATATACACATCGTTATTTCAAAACAAAGCGAAAAAAACAAAAAATACATCTGAATTGGCTAGCCTAGTTCAGCCAGAAATTGAACTCATGACTCACTGAATTCTATTATTCAATTCATTACTAGTTTCAGAAACTCCTGGACTTCAAATTAATTAATGAAACTTGATTAAAAACTGTAAATATTGGCGTTTGGTCCTAGATGGAAGTTCCTGGTTTCTGTCTTTCACAGAGTGGACAAAGAAAGATAGAATTAATTAATTTGTTTGAGCTTTACTTTTATATCTAAGTTCAAAGTCTTCAGTGGTGAATAAGAAACAAAGACCGAAGTAGAAAGTTGAACTAAACAAAGAAAATTGCCGAGAAGTTAAATCAAACGAAGTAAAAACATGCGTTGTTGTCGAAGATACAGCAGATCTGCGTCAATGCTGAACACTTCCGGTTAGAGCGGAAATTAACACCAGAACGAGGTCCAAATATACCAAATTGTTGGCTTTTCTTGTCGCCGGTCACGTGATAAGCCTTTGAAGAACGGTCAGAAATTTGAGCAAGATAAAAAGAGAGCCGCCTTAAATGAGAAAGTTTCGGAGGAAAATGAAATAAAAAGGACAAGTTTGAGTTAGTCAAAAGTAGAAACTTGACGTTCTAGAAGAGAGATGATAGTCAAACTCCAGTCCAAGCTGGAGATAAATTTGTTTTTCCTTTGTATGAAGAACAATCCTCACCAATCTGAAAAGAGTAAACTATTAACCTTTTAGTTATGCAAATGTGTGTGTGTATATATATATATATATATATATATATATATATATATATATATATATATATATTAATCAACATTCCCATTTTATGATCCCAAATTATGGCTTAGCGATTGCAAGTCGAATCTGTTACTAGCTGAGCTAAACTGATACGTTCTGTATGCCTGCAAATCTATTTATTATATATAAAATTGCAATTATCATATTCCGTCAGAATAAAATTGGAAGTAGAAGTTGACCGGCAACAAGCAAGCTTGTCAGTATTGTTGTGAATCTGGATTCGAGGTTCACTGATCTATTAACCGTTTTCTCCTCTCACTTGACATGCACAAACACACGTATTGATTGTGGAAGTTTTGTAATAACTTACAGTTACTAGACTTCACTCAATTTGCTTCTTGGTGCATATATCACTTGCAACTTTCATAATGCCATGCAAAATACAACAGAACTATAACCTTTTGATCCCTGATCAATATCCCAGTTGTTTATTCTTATGAATTCATTCTCAACGTTTTTTTTTTCAGGCTTATCATCACCATATTTTCTCGCCTGTATGTTGGTAAATCAAAAGACGACAAATGGTTATTTATCAACGTAATACCCTTCTTTGTCTATAATCTTCAATCAATGGTGTATATCCAATACAGAGATCGAAGATTATATAATCGAAATTCAATTTCATAATTAAAGTAAGTGTCCGGCTACAGAATTAGTGGTCCTCCTCGTATAATCCTGAATGAAATTGTTTAATAAACAAGCTTGTCTGTGCTGGGTCAAACCTCTTGCTTCATTGAAATCCAGACAGTAAACTAAACAACATTAATTTTTCATACGTATACATTATCCAAAAACTACGTATCCAAATTCAACCCTTTTTATAGTATTTCTTGTAATAAAACAAGCCGAATTCGTCATCTGTTTTTGTGTGCGTGACTCTTATTTAAGCCATTATGACGTCACTGGTTTTTCATGATGTCATTGCTCTTGCTGTGAAAAAACAAAAATAAAGTCAAAACTCAGTACTAAGAGTTTGACAATATTTTTTATTATAGAAATTCAAAGATTGCAAAAAAATATTGAGGAATTACAAACGCTAGTTGGTATGATATGACATTACGGTGGCACTTTTTCTTCCTTTGTCTCTGTAATCCAAGTTTTAAATCCAAAAGTCTTAAATTCAAAAGTCTGATGGATTCATGATTAATAAAGTCAACTCTTGGGGTTTGACAATATATTCAATTCCATACACGTAAAAAACACTGATTATAAAATACAGTTCTTAACGATGTATGAGAGCCCACTTTCCACCAAAAAATGCCTATAATGGTATAGGCGACCTTTATTGTATGACCCCACATTGGCCAGAACCCGAGAAGAATTCAGGGGAATGCATTTTCCTAATATTCTCTGTTGAAATAAAGGGGTCTTATATTCCATCAAATCGTGTAATCTTAAAATCTATACCCTTTCAAGGTAGGTAGTCACCTGACGTAAAAGTTTCCTCTCTGTCTTCCTACGTGTGCTTCATTTACGTAAACCCTTTTAGCAGAGGTAATTTTATATAACCTTATTATAGGCGTTATTTTGTTAATGGTTCTATTTGTATCTTGTACATATTTCTATTTTACTCGTTTTCTGCTAACGTTTGCATCCATTCTCACACCTCGTCTTGCAAATCCGTTGCTATAAGTAGATTTCCTATTTACTTATCGATACATGTCACATTTAATCTATTTGGCTTCTCCCGTAGCATAAATATCTCCCAGCGCTAAAACTCACGGAGAAACAACAGGCGCACGCGCATGCGCACGCACGAATTTATACATTGGGAAGTGTGAGTGGCATAACGTTCTACAATGAGGACAATAGAATCGGCAACCAGTCTTCAAAACATGGCCGAGGCAGTTTACGTTCACTTCGCACTAATGCCCCTGGAAAAGACATGAATTCATTTCTTCTGGGAAAATGACAACTCTGAATTCAAAACCAGCTCACGATAAAAGAGCAGCAACGGAATGGGAGAGTTTTGTTCCCAAACAATTATATGATAAAAACTGATGATGCCCAAGAGAAAAATGCACGTATAGTTCCATAAAATTTATTTCTGTGTAAAACATGAAACCTTTTGAATATCTAACATGAATAGCATTAAGAGATATAGGAAACTATTTGACTGATATTTTAAAAAGTTGGTTTACATCTTTTCAAAATCTTTAAAGCTGTAAAGACAATATACATATATACATATATATATATATATATATATATATATATATGTATATATATATATATATATATATATATATATATATATATATCTGCGTATGTGTATGAGTGCAAGTATATGTGTGTATGTGTCTGCGTTTATGTGAGTGAAAATGAAGATATTATGGAGGTTTGTCATAGAGTGGTTACTATGTATGTGGTTTCGATGTTCAAGTTGTTGCAAAATGAGTTAAGCTAAGCATAATATATATATATATATATATATATATATATATATATATATATATATATATCAAAGTTCACATCAGTAATTCAGTAATCGATGTGTGATGGATTTATTTCATGGAGGACTGTGTACATTCAACATGCAGTTAAGCTAAAGTGGGACTTTAAATATGGTGTTTTAATGGGTTCCTTACGGAAACACGTTTATGTTTCGGCCTTTTTAGCATCTTCAATCAATCAAATCACTCGACTGAAGGAGCCCAAAATGGCTGAAACATAAACGTGTCTGTGTAGCAAATCAATTAATATATATATATATATATATATATATATATATATATATATATATATATATATATATATATATAGACATATAGACAGACAGACAGACTGAAGGACAGACAAAGAGATACAGGGAGCTGGGCAGGGTGGGGTACAGAAAGAGAAATGGGGAGTAAGAAAGGAAGAGGTAGGGGAGATTAAATTTTCATGTATCTACATATAATCTGTCAGCTGGAATATTTAAAGTATTATCAAAGCCGCCTGCTTCGTTTTCACAAAAGTCTCAGCATTTTTACCCCAATTTTTTTAACGGATTCATGTTTAGCGGACACACCATTGCGAAGGTCATATCCTTAAGAAAGCACACATGACCTTTACGGAAAGAGGAAATATTTGTTTCTTCTTTGAATAAAAAAAGACACCTTTCAATCCTGATGGCTAATTTTATCTTGTTTTTACAGCCAGATTTATTCACAGAAGGAAAAATGCAAAACGTAAAATTCCATGCAGCTGCCAATTTTCATATATTTTTCAAAATATTCTCATAGCGTTGCAATCGATCGAAGAATTTAGCACATCAAATGAAAATGAATAACCATAAAAGAAAACAGGTCTTGTTAGTTTTCGTATAGAATCCCCCACGCAGCAAATTAAGTTATCAATAAACAAAATTGGAATGAGTTACATCTCTTGCTTTTTGTTAAGCTGTGATCATTAGGATGTCAAAATGAAAACTAAGAGACTAATTTTGTATAAAGTTACATTGTAAATCGAACTCGACTGATAAACCTATTTTGCGGGTGGAATCTCAAAAAAAAAAAACGTTATTTCAAGACATAAAGAAGAATAGAAATGTTCTCCATTCTGACAGTCACTCCCAAATTCGGAACATTTGAGAAGAAATACAACTCAAGTGGAAGCTCAAAGAAAAACAGGTGTAAATATCGTCAACACTGGATTCACAAATTCGAAAAACCAAACAAAAAAATACATTTAAATTAGCAATCTTGGTTTGTGCAATTCATACGTACATAGCCAGCGAGCCAACGAGATAAACTAAAAAAAACTGATGCAAACTTGTTGATATTTACAGTTTGAGCTGACGCTTTCTTATACAGCCTAAACTACCAGTTCCCAAAATACGGTCTGCGGCCCACTAGTGGTCGACGGAACCCACTTAAGAGGTCAGCAAAAAGAAAATCTATTCGGGAAAAATGTAGTCTCTAAAAATTTGTTACAATTCGTATAATAATCTCCCAAATAACAAAAAAAATTCCCTCAAAGAGTCTTCACTTACTTTTTGAAAGGATTAAGTGGTCCACGAAAAAAAGGTGCGAGAACTATTGGAATGAATGAAAATCGTATCTTTAAGTTGCTATTTTATGTTTGGAAACTTGCTACAAAAACCAAACGTTGATCTAAAAGCCGAATATAACATTGGACTTGTAGCACTAAAGTTTGAGCAAATGTGGCGGCTTGTTTCAAACATTCTTTGCACCTGACTTTGGATTTTATATATATATATATATATATATATATATATATATATATATATATATATATATATATATATATATATTGTTGAAATCGGAGTATATTTACTTCTTCTAGGTTGCAGATCGATAGTTTGATTTTGTGGTCTAAGGATGCAGAGACTGTCCAGATTTTTCAACCTTCATTTTTTCCTAGCGTTTTCAACTGTCTTGTCTCATTTTCAAAGCGTATTTCTGATGATTATTTTGAAGTCAAGAGATAAGTGTAACTGATGGTACCATTGTTTCTTTAAAATAGGTAATATACATTCAATATATATATATATATATATATATATATATATGTTTGTGCGTTTTATGAATAATGTGTGTAATTGTTTCCAGCAAAAGACCACTCTTCTTAACTATGTGCCTAGTCAACTTCAGATAACAGTGAACCAATAAAGATAACTAACCCGAAAAATCGAAATAGTGAAGACAAGATTTCAACCCAGAACTTTGGAAAAGAGTGAAATGTATATCAAAATGATGAAATGAAGTCAGGAGCCGTGAAATATACGTACTGATATTTCATTGAAGCACTCTGGAAAATACTGAATAAAGTAAGAAATAAGATATCAATTGAAGAACCACTCTATATTTGATGATTTCGTTAGAGCAAACTTATCATCAATAATTAAAAAACGTCAGCCCTACAAAAGTCCAATGTAGACGTTAAAGGCTGCTCCTGCTGCTGCTACCACTGATGATGATGATGATGATGATGATTGTAATGGTCAGAACCGTCTCCGATCTTATCAGGAGATATATTTATTCTGCGCTCTACTAGCGAGCAATGCCCCTATAATCAATAGGTGTGTGTCTTGAGCAAAGTTTTTTTTCTTGTTTTTTTTTTCTTTCTGATATGTCTTACAAAGAATCGGGTCAGCAGGCGATGGTGGGGATGGTTTGCTTCCATTCCGATGGTTCTGGTACCATTTAAACAGAAGAACCAATGAAGGGTGATTGCGTAGCCGAGGAACGGAATCTTGCATCACGTGACTTTGCCCGGACAACGCGTCACGTGGCTAGCCTTCAGCACGGACTGAAGATTGGTGAATGTGGTGGTGGGGGGGAAGTGGTTCCAAACGGTTATGATGACTGACCATTACGAAGAAGAATAGGAAGAAAAAAAAGGAGAAATGATAGCATCACGAATAAGATAGAGAGTGAGAAAGATAGTGTGTCTGTGTGTGTGCGAAAAAAAAGTTAGAATGAGAGAGAAGGGGGAGGGGCAGAGGGAGAGAAGTGAGAAAAAAAGAACTAAAAAGAGAGAAAAAGAGAGAAGAAGAAAAAAAGAAACAGAAAAAGCCAAAGAGGGGAGAAAAATATACCGTGAAAGAAAGAAAAAGTGAGAGACACAGAGAGGAAAAAGAAATTAGGAAAGATAGAGAAAGAAAAAAGGGGGAATTAGTTGAGGGATAAGAAGAGTAGAGAAATAAGGAAGACGAAAAAGAAAAAGAGTGAAAAGATAGAAGAAGAAGAAGAAGAAGAAGAAGAAGAAGAAGAAGAAGAAGAAGAAGAAGAAGAAGAAGAAGAAGAAGAAGAAGAAGAAGAAGAAGAAGAAGAAGAAGAAGAAGAGTGAAAACTGGGGAAAAGTGAGAAAGAAAAAATAGAGGAGAGACAAAAAAGAGATAAAGAAAAGCCAAGGAATAAGAGATGAAGAAAACGACAAGAAAGAAGGTGAGGGACACAGAGAGAGACAGACCGAGGCAGAGAGACAGAGAGACAGAGTGAGAGACAGACAGATAGACAGACAGACAGACACAAAGAGTTAAAAAGACAGAGAGACATTGAGATCGAAGAAGAGGGAAGAAAGATTGTCAGTTATACAAAGATCGAGAGACTGAGGACTTTGGATAAAAAGAAAATGTTGGATTAACAAAAATGAGTATATGTTTGAATAAGCAGCTATTTTAGCTCCAATGATGTGGTGCATATGCATGATCTATAGCCAGCCAACTTGCCAGACCAGCTAAAAAACTGAAGAAATTAATGTCAGTGACAGTTTTGATTGACTGTTTCTAATGATGGCTTTCAATCCTCAAAGGAGATTACATCTGGAACATTCTCTAGGCCACAACGAGGACTTTTTAGAGTCTACTTCTTATTCCCTGCAAGTGGATGATGATTGCCAGGTCTTCATAAAAAGGTCGAGGTGACCAGTATGAAATAATTGGCAAAATTGCTTTTTGACACGAAAAGATGCTAGAAACGAGAAACCAAAATGTAATATGAAAATATAGCTATTTTTCCATCTCTTAACGTAATAGAACTTAGTATAAGGTCGGGTTCTGTGTTGAGAACTTCATTCCCTCTATATTCTTTCATGACTAAAAAGTCAGTTACTGTTGATAAAAAGATTGATAAAAGAAATAGATTTTTCCGATGTATCAATCTTTATTTATAATTTACTCAATGACATATACCTGTTGAGAATAATGGGGTTATTTATGTATGGATCCGCACAAAAAACTTTAAGCTTTTTTTTAAGGTAATTGATTTTTGATAACTCAAATATCCCAATTAAATTTCTTTGAGTCTCAAATCAGCATTAAACATTTTTTCTCAGTCACTTACACACACATTATTTCTTTTATTTTAGTCTCATATTTTCTCTTCATTTATGTTCCAACACCATCATGATTGCGTAAACCTACAATCAAATGATTTTACTTTGAGCAAGTGTTATATGACACTTGGTTTTTCGGCCATGTAGTTTTGATATTGAACCTTTTTTCTTCATCTAAAACTTTCAAAATCGTGCGTGTCCTTGAAATTTTACCCTATGACATGATTTAAGTTTTTACACAAACAGAGAGACTACTGGTAAAGACACACACACGTGTACCTGTGGGTAAATACAAAATGTTCCTGTTCCATCATCACTTGCCTTTTGGCTCACCCTTCTTGTACCCACTTCTCTTAGTGCAATGCAGAGTTGTGGCCCTGGAGAGCAGATCATCACGGTGGGGTTGTTTCTTTTTTCCGATTATACATTCTTATCTATGAACTTCAGTATCCATATACATATCTTTAGTCACACGATCTATCTATCTATCTATCTATCTATCTATCTATCTATACATTCCTCTTTTAACGGAATATCTCCAACAATTCAACTGGAAAATTAATGATATTATGTAGAGGGTAGCTCATTGGAGAAATGATCAAATCTTCGGGTGGATCCCGGAATTTTTACATTTTTTAACATTCATATATATATATGTATGTATTTTGAACATGAAAATGATAAAGGATTAGCTATCCTTATACTTCTATACCTACTTAACAGATGGACAATTCTATATTATTGCACATTGCTTTAAACACATGCATAAACAATTATTGATGCACTTTTACGATTACTTTTTAGTCCCCCACCTCAGGAAACCATAAAAACAATATGACCATTCTGTGATTTGATGGTTTATGATCGTTGGTTATTGGAGGTGTGTTGATGGTCCAGCCTGGGTGCGGGGGAATTATCAGCTGCCCAATGTGTTGTGACAGGTGTCAGTGTTGTAGCAGCAGCAAATGAGAAGTTATAAGTGTTGGTTGACGCGTGCACTGGCTTCAGTGGAAGATGTCTGTCCGACGAAGGGGCGCCAACGTCTTTTGTGCGTCATGTGTGCCGGCAGTTGCGATGCTGACTGGACTCTTTGTTTAACGCAGGGAAATGATTTGAAAAGGAAGAGCAGAGGGAGGAGGACGGGAGATCAAAAGATGAGGACAACTGAAGAGAGGAAAAGAAAGAGAAGAAAGGGGAAGGGAGAGAGAAAAGAAGATAAAGTAAAGAGAAACTAGAGCAAAATGGAAAGAAATGAGAAAGAAAATAAAGACGATTGAGAAAAGGTTAGAATTTAGGAACAAAGATAGAAAGAAAAATTGATAAAAATAAACATATAACAAAGAAAAACAGAAAGGATAAGGGAGGGGGAGATTGGAAGAGTTCTGGTGTTGGGACTAGAGAAAGAAAAGAAAAGAAAGAAAGGGTAAAACAATACAAATAGAAACAAAGAAAATGAGAAAAATGAAAGGAAGATATAGAAAGAAAGGTGAAAATAATTTAATACAAATAACGAAAGAGGGGGTTGGAAAGAGAAAGGAAGGTCAAAAAGAGAGAGAAAAACAAAATAGAGTGAAGTGAATGGTGAGAAGGAAGAAGAAAGAAAAAGAGAAAGAAAGAATGAAAGAATAAAAGAAAGAAAGAATAAATAATATGGAAATGAAGAAGAGGTGAATACTATAAAGAGAAGGAAGATATAGAGAAAATGAGAGAGGGAAAGATAAAGACAAATGAATAAGTAAAAAGAAATGAGATGGACAGAAAAGAGAAAGATTAGGAGAAAAAAGGAAAAGGAAAGAAAGAATGAAAATAACGTACAAACAAAAAAAAGAGGAAACAAAATGAGTCGAGAGAAATGAGAGTGGGAAACAGATGCTGAAAAGGAAAACATGAGAATAAACAGAAGTGAAGTCTGCTTAGTTAATCAGTAAAAACCTTCACATGCCCATCATCATTTGGCAGAATATTTTATAAGGGTGATCAATAAAAGAAAAATGAAAAAAAAGGTGATCATTGAATTAGTTACTTCCATTGTCTTTTTTTTTTAGCAATGATCACTGGAAAAATTCAGAATTTTAAAAAAAGAAACGAGCTGGCACAAAGTAAGGGATCAATTTAGCAGGAGCTCAAATTGCGGATTGAAACCCCCCGCTATTTATGAGAAGGGTTTTTTTGGGGGTTTTTTTTAACTCAGTTTATGATTAGGAATACTCAGTAGTTGATCGTAATCAATGAAGAGTAAATAATTAATTTTTCATTTTTGCTTCGTTGGAGTAGCCTGATCACTTAATACATACATAGCCAGCCGGTCAGACCAGCTTAAAAACTGAGAGAAATTTATGTTGACAGTTTTGGTAGACAGATTTGAAGAGAAGTAAGAAAGAGAAAGAATGAATACGAGAAGAAAGTGTGAGAATAGATGGGGAGACAATCTGAAAAACAAAAATAATACAGTTTTTAAGCGTAATGTATTGCAGAGTAGAGGGTCACGATGACCCAAAGTAGAGTTTCGGCGGTGGATGTTTTTTTTGACAATCCCAATCGAATTTACACGTCGTGAATTAATCAGTAAACTTTTCAAATGTGGCCCGATCTTTTATTAAATAGAAGATGACAAATTAATTAACTTCTGAAATTAACTGTCTTTCCAGAATGAAAATATATTAATTTTTTTCGGAACAAATTAAAAAATGGGGCAAGCAAATTAAGAAGAAAATATCAAGCCTATTAAAAAAAAAATCTAGCGAATTTCTAAAAAAAAAAAAGACACGGTACGCGAATTAAAAAGTACGGAAGCTAATTTGAAAGGTACGGCAAGCAATCTGATAGTATGACAAGCAAACTGAGATAAACGTACTGAATCGATGAACATGAGATCATATGTTCGCAGTCACTGTAGCAGTGGCTGCAAGTGTTGATTTTTCTAAGTGAATTTAGACTCTCAATATATTTTGTTTGAATGATAATTAATTTAGTTTGAACTTCAATATCAGATTATCACAGATTTACTGAATTAAGCCTCTGATGTCAGCGAGTGCAGAATCAAGTTGCAGATCACTCAATAGTTTTAGTAAAGGCATTAGAAAGCGAGCAGCATTATCTATATATATATATATATATATATATATATGTGTGTGTGTGTGTGTGTGTGTGTGTGTGTGCGTGTGTGTGCATGCGTATGTATATGTGATTACAGATGTTCATTGACTTTTTAAAAATACTGTATCTTTTCATTGGCTCAGCGTATTTTTCAAAAATTTGTATGCCTTAATTTCAATTCAAATGACTTATTTGGCTTCTCCTTTGATTTGAAGGTCGCATTTTTCATTAGATTGCCTTATTTGCCATTTGTTTTCCCTATTTTTTATTTTTTTACACGCTTTATTTCCAATTTGTTTAGTATATTTTTTCAATTTGTTCGTTGTTTTTTTCAATTAGGATGTTTTTCGAATTGACTTTCTATATTTTTCATTTGCTTGCCGTATTTTCGATTTGCTTGCCTTATTTTTTGTTTGCCTGTCCTTTATTTCATTTTACGTGCCTTATTTTTTAACGCTCAAGGAAACAGGCAAAAAGCATGCAAAAATCTGTTACTTGAAATAATAACCAAATTATGTCATTTGAAAGTATCTGACTCTGCTTAATTTCAGTATCAATTTCTATAAATTCATGTTTAGTATCCCATAGCGTTATATATGCTTCATATCCTAACAACCATTGCACGACGGTAAGGCGTATATAGTCACTTCAGATTCGTAGGACACCAAGTGAGGGCTGGAAACACTTGGGTAAGTTGATGGTGGAAATGTAAGCAAACCCTAGCCCTACGGTATACCCTCATCATATAAACCCGATCACACATAGATACATACACGTTTCCCCTCTCTTTTCGTCTCCTTTACACACACACAGTGAGGGAGGCGGACAGAGAGAGTCTTTTCTGCTTATTTGAAAGATTGAATGAACGGACATAGATGGTGGTCTGGAAAGTCATCGGTATAAAATCTGTCGAGTAAACACAACTAGTTTAAGCTGAGATTTGAACTTGGTTCAAAGAGTGTGATTACCTCGCCGATAACCGGTGCATTCACTCAAACATCCTGCTTGACTAAACTCACACTCAAACACCCGCACTAACACACACACACACACGCACACACACGCACACATTTTCATCCCCTCGTTCTTTCTTACCTCTCTCTCTCTTTCCCCTCCCCTCTCTCTCTCTCTCTCTCTCTCTCTCTCTCTCTCTCTCTCTCTCTCTCTCTCTCTCTGTTTGCTCTCTGACAAATAATGAAATAAAGAAGACAGAAAGAGAGGGGGTTTATTTTTCAAGAGATTAATAAATAGAAACTTTTCTTGATAGTCAGGATAGTTCTAGACATGAAATCTATGTCAAGTTGTTTATTTCACATTTAATACATGTTTTCTTTCGTTTAATTAATTACTAATTATTCTATAGTTCTTAATCTCTGTGACCTCCATTCCTAGTGTCCATTAATTATAAAACAAAACTAATCTTCTTTTCAAATCTCAATGACTTGATGGTTATTTGAAGCGGCTCTCTAATCTAAATTGGAAATTTTAGACGTAAGTCTGCAGCATTTTTGTACAATTTATTAATTGAACTTTAAATCCGACCGAAAGAAAATGGAGATGGTCTTACAAATCATTAAAAATAAATGATTTATCGTACGATTTGAACATGTTGATCTCGAGGACAATTGAAATTATAGAAGCCTTCTGAGTTCTCTGGCGTAGTTCATAAGTCCGTCTGGTCTTATAAAGTAAAATGTTTCAATTAAAACATTGACTAATTATCTTTGCCTTCTCCAAATTTACGTATATTGATATCAGTGGTCTAGATAAAGCTAATATTGGCGTATTTATTTATTGACTAGTTTCCCACAAACACCCGTAATACTCACCCCTGCCCATATGCATATGTATATATACATATATATATATGTGTGTGTGTGTGTGAGAGTCATTATGTGGATTCAGGCAGCTAACAGATGGATATATATATATATATATAAGAATCAGATAGATAGATAGATAGATAGATAGATAGATAGATGGATGGATAGATAGATAAGGCAAATGAATATATATGATAAACTTGTATGGGAAATGCAACTGTTCTCAACCTGTGCAGTTTACCTCATTTTCAACGTATATGTTATGGAAAGTCACAAATTAAAGTAAGTGTTTATCACATAAACCTAAATAAAAGAAGCCGGGGCTAGTTATATAGCTGAACTTCTGACATAATCATCATCACCATCATCTATTTGGCACCCATTGTTAGACATAAGTCCTCCACAAGATTCGCAAAAGTTCTGCATCGTTGGCGTTGTGGAGCAAATACTTTCTGAACTTAAGTTTGCCACACTATCTTGTTTTCTGCCAGTTACAGTTTCGTATATGATCTCTGGGGATCATTTTGTGAGTGTTTATGTCCAGCAGTTGTCTGATCAGCTTATTGCCATTCGAGTTATCTAATTGATCTTATGATATCTCTGACCTGTGTTTGTTTTTTAATATACTGTGATCACTCAATGTGAAGTTGACCCTTTCCTGAGCTCGTTGCAAGGGTCTTGGTTTGAGGGTAAGGGATGTTCAATCGAAATGGAGACAAAAATTAGTATCTCATCTGCTGTGTGACCTGAGTACTACATTTTTTACTTTCCAATGAGTTATTTTTTTTTTGTCTGACTCTTGGAGAGTGATCTGAGATAATTCTTACCGAGTGATGAAGGTAATCAAAGTCCCAATTCTCAGAAACTGGCGAGACATCTCACGAGAAAATTTTATTTTAGTAGTGAACTGGTTAGTTATTTTAGTCAATGCTTTGATGGTGACCAGATTGGTCCGTCTCATCAGACTCTTCCAGTGAATCGGATAGAGATTAGGAAATGACAACTTATAAATGACAAGGAACGCAGTGAAAACAATGATTATCTGCTGATGAGATAATCTGCAGACGTCAACTATAATAAGAATAACCCGGTTCCAAGTTATCACTGCTGCTTCCCGATAACTTACACCAGAATATGAGCGAATGGTGAAAAATTGTTTCTTTGCCCCAACTTGAAAAATTTACTCTATTTTGTTTACCTATGTATACCTGTTTATCCTGAGGAAAATATTCGATTAATTATGATAAATATTACTTTCGATGATGCTGAGATAAGTCTTTTTCTTCAGAATCTTGCAATTTGTCGGATAGAGATTACAGAAAGACAATACGTAAGTGACAAGGAACACAATGAAAAAATGGTTTTCAAGGGAGCTGCTGACGAGATAATTTGCAGACATAAAGTCTAATAAAAATAACCCGGTTCCTAGATTTCACTGCTGCTTCCCGATGAGGTACCTCAAAATATAGGTGAATGGTAAGAAAGTGTCTCTTTGGACTAACTTGAAAAAATACTCTAATTTGTCAAGCTAGGTTTATTAGTTTTCCCGAAGGAAATATTTAATCAAATATGATGAATATTACTTCAAAATGAAATTTCAAAAAACAGGTGTCACCAATGAGAGTGCTTTTCCAAAAATTAGTCTGTCTAACACTTCTTAAGGACAAATATTAAATTGCATATATTTGTAGTTGTCTTGCATGGAATTAGCGCATGACTGATATTTGATGAAAGTATTGACTGTTTATGGCATTTAAATGAAATATCAACTAACGATGAAAGACGAGAATTTGTAGCAAGAAATGGAGTATTGGATTATCGTATGCCTGACGACGGGGTCTGGATGAACAACCAGGAATCTAGTAAAGGAAAATCAGATTTGCCTTGATTCTTTGAAGAAAAAGATAAAGGAAATTCCGATTGAGATGCTTCATTAACTTAACCGATTTAAAAACATCATTTACAATATTTTCTTCCGTTTAATTCTCCTTTATACGCTCTGTAATTGTTCTATTTCATAGTCGAATTACCGTAGCCCTACAATAGCCAGCCCGAGTTACCAGCCAAATGGGCTTCAGATTCTTTGCTATTTGAGTGTCCGTGTGTGTATAGTTGGTTGTGTCCTTCGGCGCTTCTGGAAAATCTGTATGAGTATACCAGTAAGCACCATTTGAAAATGTTACTTCGTTGTTTTTTTGTTTCTTTTTCAAAAAAAGTACTTTTTGAGGTCTCTATGGTCATTTGGACCAACAATACCCGAATCATGTGCACAACCTTTTTAGATGATTTCAGATGGAATATCAATGTATTTGATATTGATAATTTTATATAAAATGATCTATTCTCAAAGATGATGTTATGCATAGATAGTCCTGTTACACACTCAGGCCTTAATGGTCCAATTATGCATAGTACAGATATTAGATTTTTGGGGTTTTTTTTTATTGTTAATCCTTTTCTGGGTTCAATTTGTAAAGTAAACTCAGTCACAGGTATGTGAGTATTAGTCAAAACATTACGTATATATATATATATATATATATATATATATATATATATATATATATATATATATGTATGTATGTATGTATGGGAAAATGGAAAGTCTGATGAGATGTAATACATCGAAACAGCTGTCTGTGAATGACACAATAATACATACATATATATATATATATATATATATATATATATATATATATATATATATATATACATAAATGGTTCAGTATTATCCAGTTTCTAGCATTCATTTAGGATCATGTGATATATATTCTACGGATAACGGGGATTACCGAGTTATTATTAGTCTTTATATGCCGAAGGTTATCAGACAAATGCCCCTAGCTGACCCTGGTAGTAAGTGTGCCACTAAAATCCTGCTCAAACAATATTTTGAGTAAACAATATTTACCGAATGAGCCTCGTTTCAACACAAAAACGTTTCCATTATTATATGCAGTATTCACGAGACAAATCCGATAACCTGAATGGGACACCAATAATCCAACTCTAGTTCGTAAAAGATAGGAATAGCTAGAACACACTAGCCTTGCATAAGTAAACAAATGCCTCTTGGAATCTTCTATGAATTTGGAGATGAATGAAGTTCGATCCTCTAGATGAATAAATGTCATCAATAAAACAGCACTCAAATATAGTATTTTATGGTCAAGAATGCGCAGGTAAGAGAGGTCTGAGAAGAATAGCAATACTAATGCATTCAAACGGGTTTTCATTGCTTGATCAATATCAATAGAGATCGAATCAGCAATGATTATGGTTGATTGTCATTTAGGATCGGCTAATACGGGTAAACCCGCTTTTAAAATGTAGAGATATTGAAAGAAAGAACCAAGAACCATAAGTTCAACAATGAGTCCACCATCCATACGTTCATAACTGCGATTTCTGGTTCCAAAGGGGTTCTCAACAAAGTAATACTAGGATTACTAACTGTAGTAGTAGTAGTAGTAGTAGTAGTAGTAGTAGTAGTAGTAGTAGTAGTAAGATGATGAGGAAGATGGAAATGAGGATGGTTCTCCTTAAAGTCTAGCCATTAAAGAATTAATAAGGTTTTTTTTTTTAGAAATTAGTAAGTTCAAATCGAATTGAATATAAAATCTTATCAATAATTTGTTCTAAAGTTTTTGTATATGGTCATTTTATTTCTAAGTGAGCTTAAAATGGGTATATATAACATGTATAGCCATAGAGTTAGCTGGAAATTGAAAGATTAGGCCGATTTTAGCCATTTTTAGCTATTAATAACAAATGATGCTTGGTTTACATTGTAAAGAACTGATGCTTGATAGGTCATCTATTGATATAATAATACTTCTTATTACTCACTAGCAGCTGGTTATTAGAACATGACCTGTTTACTTCTGGTTTCTGTTGTTTAACATAACTAGGAACCGACAGACCCACTGACCAACGAGCAGAAAAGAGCTTCATAGAGATGTACAGACATGTCAAAAAACAATGTTTCGTATGGAATAGGCTGTCACGGTTAACTATTCTTTGAAGCATCGAATTTATTTTGGTTTGTGAAGAAGAAACTATTCAGTGTAAGACGAATGTACAAATGTAGTTTCTTTGTGTTTTTCTTAGTTCACTTTACGCCACTTTTTCGTTTTTATGAAGAAAAAGCGTTAAGAAAGATTAGCGTACCCACATTGTTTTGCTGTGAGTCATTTAAAAAGCTGTGTGCATTCTCTAATCTCCTGAATCGTACACCACCCAGATCTTCGATGAATTAGCTCAACATACCATGATTACCATTTTGAGGTCTGGCAACAATTTTAAAAAAATACCATATGAATTAATAGTAATTTCCTATTCGGATTACGCCATTTCATTTAATGAAAGGCTTTCATAGGAATGCTCAACTTTTGGATAATGTAGGAAACTTGTTCATCCGAGAAAGTATTCATTCCTTGATTGATATTGATATCAATCGAATCGAATATGACTATACAAAGCGAAGTGAGTGTGATTTTTAAAACAAACCAGACTCTACGATCGAAGTTGACTCATACAGAACCGGATTTCCAGGTACATTGTTAGATGCCTTTATATGACTAGCCTTTCATTATCATTTGGTAAACAGAGATGTCTGTTCGTGTTATTTCATAATAACTTTAATTTGAGGAATCTCAACGTGTGTATGTGTGTGTGTGCCAAGATAACTCAACAACTGGCCATTGTACGAAGTAATATTCTCCAGATATGTTAGTAAGCACACTGATCATTGAAATGTCATATTTTAAATTGTTTGGATCAGTGGTTTTCTGCTATGAGAAGAGTTCACGAGTGCAATTTGGTAAGATTTAACAAAATGCCGATAGGGAGATAATCGAAAAAAATACTATGGCTACTACTACTGCTGAGGAAATTTTGAATTGGCAATTTTTCGAACAGCTAAAAAAAGCTTGATTTTCAAATAACGTTCTTTTCAATTATATTTTCGATAAGGTTAGGTGAGTTAGGATTAGTCGGTAAATTAAGAATTAGGGTTAGTAGGTAGGCTTGAGGTTAGGGTTACCAGGTAAGCTTGGGATTAGTAGGTAGATTTGAGGTTAGGGTTAGAGGGTATGTTTGGAATTTGGTTTAGTAGTTTGGTTTGGGGTAAGGTTCAGTAGGTACGTAAGTTTTTCTTATATTATGCAAGATAGGTATAGTAACTGAAACGCTCTAAATTATAGTCGTCCAATTTACTCAATTTGTTTCCTTTCATTTGAAATGTTTTGGTGGGTGAGAGAGAGAGAGAGAGAGAGAGAGAGAGAGAGAGAGAGAGATAAAGATGGAATTCAGACCTAGGGTATTCTATTAAGATTGCAAATAATGGTAGGGATCGAAATTAGACATTTTAATGACGTAATAATTTTTAACGACATCTTACCTTGCAATGACAACACATTTCTTCCCCCTCCCTATTTCCGCTGTTTAAAATAACTCAGACCAACCGACTGATAGACAGACAGGCTGACCAAGAGGCGTCACATTGAGATATGTGGCCAAACTTGGTAGAAATATTATTAAAATCCAGGTTTTGTCATTGAGATTCAATTTTGAAGTTAAAATTGTTTTATTTATTTTTATTTATAGCCAGACATTTTTTTTCAATTTCAAACTTCACAATAACATTCAATCTCTCTCTATCAGTTTGTCAGTCAGTCTGTCAGTTTCTTTCTCTCTCTTTCTGACTGCCCCTCCCGGCTACTTTCATCTTCAGAAGTTCTCGAATGAATACTTGAACTGTCACAGTGTGTTCCTATCTCCCAGACATCATATTTTTTTAAAAAACTGGCCATAGAAACAGTATATATATATATATATATATATATATATGTATATATATATATATATATATATATATATATATATATATGTGTGTGTGTGTGTGTGTGTGTGTGTGTGTGTGTGTGTGTGTGTGTGTGTGAATTTATGTACGTAGGTACGTTGAAATATATATCGATGTAGAGTGCTCGGTGCAGAGTTTCTCGAGTATAAATGATGGAGGAATATACATAGCGCATTATTTTTTCCCTCATCCAGAATTAAATTCACCGGAAATGAAAATATTTCTCTTCACATTTTTTCAAAACTAATGAAGTCTTGCAATAGACGGTGAAAATACTGGTATATGCTAAAGAAAACTTGGTTTCTCTCCAGGGATAATCAGCAGAAATTTATGGGAAGACAGTAATTTGAAGGAAAAAAAAAGAAATATGTGATAACAATCAGGATATCATGATATCAATAATAATACGACGAATACGATTTTCCTACTTCGAAACAAATTTCCTGTTTTTTTGTTTTTTTTTCTAACCTGTTCGTTCTTCTGGAGTCGAATGTGAGTTCTGATCTTGTCAGAAGTTATTTTTTGAATGCTTGAGATTCATTTCAAAATCTTGTGAATAGATACGTTTTTTTGTTTTTTGTTTTTTCTGATAGAAATAACAAAAAGTTGATGAAAAAGATTATCGTCATTTTTTTTTCTTGTTTTCTTCATTCATTTTTTCCTCATTCGTATCCGACAATATTATATTATTCTTAATTTCGTTCACTTTTTTTATTCTTTCAAAATATTTGTTCATATCTATTTACAAGAATTCCCCTTATTTATTTTCAATCTAAATTTCTGAGATGAGGAAATTTATATTGTTATACACTTATTTACTCAGAGTATCGTTCTTTCTTTCGAATGGATGAAAGTGTTGGTTAAGTGTATCTACATAGCTACGAATTAAAGCAAGCAAATTAGAAAACACAGCAAGCAAAAAAATACGGCAAGTGAATGATAGAGTGATACAAGCAAATGAAAAAAACTTACTGCAAGTGAATTAAAAACTACAGCAAGCAAATTGAGAACAGATGAGCACGTTAGGAAAAACAGAGCAAGCGAATTTAAAGCAATGGTAAGAAAAATGAATCAATTAATATCGATGATCAAATAATAACGGTTACTGCAACAATTGCTTCAAATGTTTGGGGTTTTTTTTGGGGGGTGGGAGTCGAATTAAAAGTCGTCTCTCAGTAATATCTATGGATCTTTTTCGTTAATTCTCACCAAAAGCTAAGGCTCATGAAATACCAATTGAATCAATTCAAAGGTACACACCCACGTCTACAAATAATATTTGAATTGCATTTTTTCTTTTGCTGAGAGTGACCCTAAATGCTGGGTCTTCTTTGTTAGACCCCAACTCCTAAAATTCTAACCCTATAAAAATAAACGTTCTAGATAATTTTGTTCAAAAATTTAACATTGGCTGCGATTGAGATATTTGCTATCATTATTCTGTTATCTATGTTCGTCGATTAAGTCTTCGTCCCATTGTTTTTTATCTGGTCTATGTATTGTATTTTTGCTGATCGTATATTTTTATTTGATCGCTGTATTTTTTATTTAATTTACTCTATTTTTTCAAGTTGCAGTTTTAATTTTTTTGGCTATTGTTTCTGATTTGTTTACTACATTTTTTTAAATTTGTTTCCTGTAGTTTGTAATTTGCTCGAGAAAAATTAGCCTGTAGAAATGTCATACACCCTGGTTCAGGTAAATGAGCAACCCTGGGAGGACGGATCAAGTAGAAAAAATACTTGATACGAGATATCCTCGGCTGTGAACAGTAAAATAGGGATAGCCAACCCTCTTGGACTGGATAAAGGGTTCAAATAGAAATTCACAAAAGGTTACCAACTTTATTGAACAAACAAAAAACAACGACCAAAATATTATTACAAAAATAACTGAAACCGATTTATTGAATTTCTTCCTTTTTAAACTAATGTAGAATATCTTAATTTCATGAGCTTTTCTCGAAATTTTCAGTAGGGCAGCTGAACTATTCAGTTTCCCGTTTCCCAATCATTCAAAATGTCCTAGCTGACCGGCTATGAT
Source organism: Thysanoteuthis rhombus (assembly GCA_963457665.1). Lineage (NCBI taxonomy): Eukaryota > Metazoa > Mollusca > Cephalopoda > Oegopsida > Thysanoteuthidae > Thysanoteuthis > Thysanoteuthis major. Next base: position 20,903,204 of record OY735235.1, read on the forward strand.
TCAATAGAACGATGAGTCACGAGACAAGTGAATCTATCGCCTTGTAATTATTACAATGTCGGCATTAATATTTATCGATTCCAAATATTTCGATTGAAAGTGTTAGACGTGACCAGCCGAGAGGAAGTTTGTAGGTAAACAGGAGACATTTGAATAATGTTTACTGTCGTCTGCATGCAGATGGGAAAGAATTGCCTGTTCATTTGTGGGTGATCTGCAATCTATTTGGTATTATAAATATTTGATTTGTAAATATTTATGATGAAATATGGGACAGGAGAGTTCGGTTGCCGAAATTACGATGAGCAAAAAAAGAGGATGAATTCACGAATCATTTAGCTCTGATGAACATTTCCTTTGAATTGGATTGGGATTTTCTCATTGATTGTTAATCAGTTGCAATCAATTTTGAATACTACGTTAGTGATCAGTTATAATAACTAGTGCCTGAAAAGAGTACGTATCCAAAGACTGCAATGTATTGATAGATTGGCAGGTATATAGAGGAATAGTTATAATGAGCAGCCTGAAATAGATAGATAGATAGATAGATAGATAGATAGATAGATAGATAGATAGATAGATAGATAGATAGAATTGAACATACCGAGATAAACATGTACATATAAACAGACTGGGATTATAAGACAGACAGGTAGATAGGTAGATATGAACAGACTGAGATAGATAGATAGATAGATAGATAGATAGATAGATAGATAGATAGATATGAACAGATTAGGATCGTGCTTCCTTCTTTTCCTTCCCTGCCTATAAAAACTGCGCCATAATGTATGTGAATACACACTTGCACGCATACGTGCGCATGCACACGTACACCATCCCTCCACACACACACATAAGCAAACACGCTCAGATATTCGGTCTTTGTTTCCAAAACAAAATGGTTGCATGGTTTGATAGAAACGCGAATCCATTCCCTATCATTGTAATTCATCGTTTGTTTCGTTCCAGCAAATGTCCCTCTTATCCGCCTTTTCTAATAGTAACAAGTGTTTGTGAAGCAGAACAGGTTTGTATGAGTTGATAAGGTTCCTATTTAGTAATAAACGTTATCCTGCTCGGTTAAGTGTATTCATTTGTTTGAACTCGGGAGTATATAATGACCTCTTCCCCGCCTACACATTAGATAGGCGTGGGGGGGGATGTTCCGGGGAAATCGATTCCAAACAGAAAGGGACTGATTGATAGAACATGAAAACTAGAGATCAATAGAAATTTGTTAATGTAGAATGATCGAAAAATCAGATCTTTTTTAGAAATTCTATTGTCCCCTCGTGTGTACGTCCGATTTGCTCTGAAGTACAGCAACAGTAAATCGGAGAATTCCTTCTCAGTTTTTTTTTTAGCTCAATTGGAAAATAACACGATATTTTACGATAAAATTCAATGATGGCTCGTATTTGTTCACACTCCTTCAATCAGGTTGCGTGCGGCGAAATACGAAAACCAAGTTTGATTTTTCAAGCCAAAGGCAGTGATCGCTCCAGTTTAAGCTCACCAACGGAAATCACTCACGGCGTAGGAGATGAGTTATTCGGGATAAACTTCCTTTCATCCCTTCATTCCCGCTTCCAAATGTCTTATTGGTTTGACCACTGAATGTACTGATTACATTGGTCAGTAGTTGAATCCGAAAGTAAAATGATAATCCTTTAGAAGCGCAGATATATAAGTCTTAGAGAGCTGAGAAATTAGTTTTTTGTTTTCACGAACATCGGTTGTATTATAACTTTAGATCTATCTATTTGCTGATTCAACCAGGGGAAAATATACATTTAAATGAGAAAATTTAAAAATAGTCTTCATTCATCTATCACAATAGCAGATGATTGAGTTAGCTAGCTACGGTATTGATATGAATTTTATGTGTCTATGTATTAATGTATATATATATATATATATATAATCATAATAATAATTGATAATTGTGTCATTCAAGGACAGCTGTTTCGTTGTATAACAACTCTTATAGACTATTCAATATCCCATCCAGTACCACGAGGTAGGGTCGAAATCTTCGCTCAGACCCAGAGGTTGGCATTTTATCCCTGCCTCTCGCAGAACTGGACGGTAAGTAGGACCTAATTTAAGCCATATATTTGCTCACGCACGATTCTTCATACACCAGAGCGCTCCATTCCATAGTCAAAAGAGCATTGCTTATAAATTATCATGGACGAGTTCCCTACCTAAAGGGTTCTAAACCCTGAAGAAAGGGGCGTTAACTATAATGATAATAATTGATGATTGTGTCATCCACAGACAGCAGTTTCGTTGTATTACAACTCTTCCGTGTGGCTATCTGCCGAACGCAGAACTGGATAGTCCGAAGGACCGAATTTAAGCGATATAATAACCTAGGCATACTGCCTCATCCACCAGATTCCTCCATTACACAATTAGAATATATATATATATATATATATATATATATATATATATATATATATATATATATATATATATCACTCAGGAATATCATATTTTTATACTAAATAACTTTTTAAATATGTAGTGTCTCTATCTCTCTGCCTCTCTCTCTCCCCCTCGCTATCTGTATCTGTCTCTGTACCTCTTTCTCTAACAATCCATAATTCTTTGTTATTTCCCATCCATCTATCTATCTACTAGATTATTGAAGACAGAAAACATGACAATTTAAAAGATGAATTCACATGATAATTCAACCTAAGCCCATGCCAGTTTGACGTTCCTTCGACGTTAGTGCTACATCGAAGCTAATATGTCTAAACAGCATTTTCCAATTACAATCTCTTGATATCGTAACATTTTGTCAAATTTTCGTGGACCTGACACGAAAAACTTCTTTTAACCAATCTTGTGTAACAAGGCACGCGACACTCCGTTATTTTAATCGTCAAACTATTTCTCAAACATAAATCTACAAATTCAACGGGAAAATGCCAGATTTTTCGAAATCGGTCACGTCTGCTGTTCCATTCGATTGATTCGCTTCCCTTTTTTGAACAAAAGGAGTGAATATGAAGGGAATCGGAACTTGGGGAAATGATTTCCAAGGTACAAATCAATAAAAGAGGATTCTCAACATATAAATGAGAACATACGGAGAAAGAAACATTTTTTGTGAAAAACGGAGAGAGGTTGTGAGAAATAAGGAAGCAAAAAAGGTATGAAAAAGAAAGATGGAATGAGAGAAATTTGGTTAGAAAGAAAGAAACGAGAGGAAAGAAGAAAATCGAATACCACGAAGATAATAAGAGAGGAAGGAAGAGAGGAAGGAAGAGAGGAAGGAAGAGAGAAAGAAACAAACAATAAAAACAAAAACAAAAGCTACGAAAATAATGAAATAGAAATAAAAGAATCAATTCTAACCATAAAGATGTAGACATTAAATTTATCGGCAAAATGTTTGTTTTGTATTGTTTTTCTTTCATATTTCACGTGTCAAACAAACATCTCTTAAGTGTTTGTACGACATCAAAATCTGATGAAGTTTTTGTTCTACAAATTTAAACCACTAAACTCCATTCATACACATATTATCATCATCATTGTCATCATCATCATCAATCTTCTATTGTCTATAGTTGGACATAGACCTTCCCCAGGATCTGCCACATTTCTCTATCATGGGCGTCGCCAATATTTTCCTGATTTGTATAGTTCATCTCTCCATCTTGTGTTCTGTTGGCTTCAGTTTCGCATGTGATCCCTGGGGATCCATGTTGTGAGTCGTGATGTCCATTGGTTATCGGCCAATCTTGCAACATGACCTGCCCATTGCCATTTAAGTTTTCTAATAGATTCTATGATATTCAGGACTCGTTTTCTTCCTGATATACTGGGCTGTCTTGTGATCTCTCCTAGTAAGGTAGAACATGATTCTCTCACGATCGCATTGCAAGGTTCTCAGTTTTTTCGGGTCCTTCTCTTGGTTAGGTTCTGTGTTTCAGCTCCATAAGTGACTATTGGGAGGATGCATTGGTTGTATACACTTCCTCTTACGATTATCAGAATTGACTTATTTTTGAAGGTTGAGCTTGCTCAACCGAAGGGTTGACATTCTAGGGTGATTGTCTGCATGATTTTTCTTCTTTTGTAGGTTCCATAGAGATTCGTTGTCGTATATAGATGTAGTCGTCTACTTTTCTCTGTCTTGCCTCTTCGGTTTTGACAGTTAATTCAACTCGTTCAAAAAATTGGTGTTCAAATTACATTTGCTCTCACTTTCGTTGGAATCCTCAATTTCTTCTCTGTGTTCTCTATAAAGGTGTTTTCAGACCATTGTTTGTCACTCATCATTTAATATCTTCTTTTTTTTTGCTAGCTGCTAATATGAAGAGAGGAAAGCTGAATATAAAAGACAGCGCCAAAACTTTCTCTCACGCTTTCTTGTTCAATTACGGTATTGCAGATTATCATCTTTTTTTATACTCCAGTAGGCAAATATATATTTTAGCCCGACTTTCCGCCAGCATGCCAGCTTATTTTTCGTTAATACATACGCCTACCAGTCTATTTTCGTTCAACCGTGTAACGCAGACATCTGAAAATCGATATTTAAGCCAGTAATTGTATTTGATAGTTTATTCCCTATCTTCAATATTTAAAACAAACATGGTAATATTTCATATTGAAGTTTGAAATTTAAAAGATTAAATGTGCACCTCTTTGTGTTTTCTTCCTTTTGGTGTTGGATTCATTTCATTTGTTGATTTCATGTTCAATTAATTAGTAAGAGTTTTCAATTTGGATAATAATTTCAAATTTTTTAAGCAAATATAGTTGAAGAACTGGGTAGTATTTATAACATTTTAGACCGATGTATCTTCACACTGATTGTATTCATAGTGATAGTGTCTGTTGTACCTTCAGACTGGTCTTATTTGAGGCCATATTGGCTGGTTTACATTGGCAATAGGGTATCTTTGTAGGGTTTCCAAGTGGCGTACCTTTGCACTGGTTGAATTAATAGTGATATTCTCTGGTGTACATAGACAATCAGGTATCTTTATAGAGTTATGAACGGGAGAAACCTTACAACTGGTTGTATTTATGGTGATATTCTCTGGCGTAGCTTCATCCTGTATCACTGACGGTATTATTCTAAACTGGCGTGCTGACGTGCTGGCGTTCATATATTTATATCCTTCTGATTGAGTTGAATTGTCTACCATACTCATTTCACAGTACCTAAAGGTGAACTTCAAAACATTAAATTGTCGTTTATTCTATTTAATGAGTTTTTAGAGTTAGATATTTTATTGATTAGAACCTAGGCAGAGTCCACTTCTGTAGTTCCCAAGTCCCTTGACAGCCGAGTCAAGAGAGTCCTCAATTTTGACAAGTCCTTGACCCTTTCCTTTTCTTTATATCTGTCAACACCATCTGTTGAATGTAAGGCTTCATAATTGGTCACAAATCACAGACCTTCTTAGATTGGTACTTCAGAAACCATCTATTGAGTTTGTGAAATACCTAAATATTTTACTATGGATATTGAATAGGTGTCTCCATCGTAAACTCTCTTCTCTAAATAAAACTTATCAATATTTCGTGTGTCTACTTGTTCACAATAAGAACAATTATCTATTCATTTATTCACATTAGTACCTCCGTGGAACTTCTCAATACATGATATGATAATCATAATATTGAAACATGCATGAAATGCAAGAACAATTTTCAGTCGATTAGTAAATTTGATAAAATATTAGTAAGATTGGTGAAAGAAAAATCACATATTCATCCTTTGTTTTCGGAACATTGCATTTCTTTTAGATCCCACCCAACCCTTTCAGGTGCAAATTCAGGTTGGGTTTAAATCCATGAGGATTTACCCAAGATTACCTGAACAAAATAACATTGTAGTTTAAACAATATCAGTCCCATACCCGATAATAAAAATGAAACAAAGGAACGAAAGAAAAGAAGTTAAACTGAACTGAGGGAAAAAGAGGAGAAAGAGAAAGAAAGTAAAAAAAGAAAGAAAAGAATGAATGAAAGAGGAAGAGAAAAATGAGAAAAAAAGAAAGAACAGACAATTATAGAAAGAAAGAATATCAAACAGTGAGGAAAAAGTATACAAGCAAAAAAAATTAATCAGGGAAAAGAAGAAAAGAAAAAACTAAGAAATTGATAAGAAGAAAGATAGGAAGAGGGACAGCAAAAAAGAAAGATGGAAGGGAGGGATAAAAAAGAAAGAAGGAAAGTTAGAAACAAATAGAATGAATTAAAATGAAACCAGGAGTAAAGAAAAGAAAGAAAAATCAGAGAGAAAACAAATTTATCCATAAGGAAAGAAAGGAGGAAATAAATTAGAAAAAAATGTCATAATGAAAGAAAGGAAGAACGAAAGCGTTCAAAAACGTAATCGTTGAACTTTGGACAGAACCTGACGAAGATGCAATAATAGATAACTTTATCTTCGCGAACTGCGTCTGAGAAACTCTAAATGTTAAAATGCTATTACGCAGACCTTATTGTAAAATCCAACAAAATTACAAGCTGCAAAATCGAGGATGGAACTGATTGTTAGAGAAGCTAAAACAAAATGGCGCTTCAAAAAAAATTAAAGCAAAAACAAAAATCTATGACAGACGACCGACAATTCTTTTTAATTCAATATGATCAATGTTAAGATGGCGATTACTGACATTTTTCTAAATCATTAAACTTCATACTATATTTTTTTTTCCTTGACATTTCCAGGTTTTAATGATGTCTTACCATATTGTGTTTTTTTAGGAAAATGTTTACCGGATCAATTGTTTGTTTGTGCATTAAAAAAGTGTTTGGCTCTATAATGGAGGAAAAGACCGCTTAATTGCTTCCCCAAAAGCATACGATGGCGTGACATGTATGCGTTCAGTGAGTGCAAGTGTACGTGCGTATGTACCTCTTTTGTTTGTTTGTTTTTTGCGTATAAATGCACCTCTTGTGTCTATGTGTGCACACAGGTTTAGTGTCTGTGAGTGTTTGAACATGTTTAGTATGAGTATATGTGGGTGCCTGAGTTTGAATTGTTTATGTGTGCACACTCAGTTTATGTGTGTGTATGTGTGGGTGCATAAGTTTGAATTGCTTGTGTGTGCACACTCAGTTTATGTGTATGTGTGGATACATTTAATACGAGTGTGCATGTATTTAGTGTTTGTGTGTCTGCAAGTGTTTTTAGTTTGTATGTGATTGCGTTAGTAGGTATGTATGTGTTGATGTGTATACGCACACTCAGTTGTGCATGTGTTATGAGAACATGCAGTGCGTATTTATGTGTTTAGTGGGTGCGTATATTTGCACGCTTAGTGTGTGTGTGTATGTTTGTATACATTTCCCACGTGGATGCAAACTATTGGTACTCCTATTAAACTATTTGGCTTTGTGACAGACTAGACCGAGCTCTGCAGATATCGTGAGATATATTCTGTATACATGTCGACATTTCCAATGGGTCTGATAGTTTTGTAATTTCAATTAGTTGTAGAGATCCGCGTTCGAGCCTGCACAAAACTTATAATTCTTATCATGAACACGGATACTCATGCCTACTACATAAATCAACAGAAAACTGAATTAAAAGTTGTTTGTATACAGCTACGATCTAGACAGAGTTGACTCAGTGTGTTTCCATTTTCCATTTTGTTGATTATAGTCTTAACATATCAAAAATATCTCTGAATCGAACAAAAAATTCCCGTGCTTTCAAATTTAATCTATCATTGTTTAGTTTATTGCCTACCCTTCAACAAAATTTAATTTAAAACGTTTAGAGATACTATGTCGACAAAAAATGATTAGAGACTATATATTCTATATGTGAACTTTTGAAAAAATATGAGATAATAACGGAGAATTGAAGTTTAGTAAATCCAAATAGTTACCTTTTGAGCTGAAACCTGGAAACTAACAATGAGAATGACCCTAAAATTGAGTACCATAAAACGTGCATATGAGAGATTCAAGGTCAATTTCACATAGAGAGATCATGAGACAACACAGTATTTTAGAGAAAAGACAGTTCAGGATCTCAAAGAAACAATTAGAAAATTCAAATGGCAATGGGCAGGCCATGTTGCAAGAATGACTGACAACCGATGGACATCAAGACTCACAGCGTGGATCCCCAGAGATCATATGCAGAATTGTCTCCGACAGGAAGTAAAAAGGCGTGACGAGCCAGATAAATTCAGAATGCGCTGAATTTGCAATACCCATGCTGCTGCTGATGATGATGATATCTTGGATACGATATCTGCTGAACATCACGACTCACAACTTGAGTTCCCTGAGATCATATGCGAAATTGTGGCCAACTGAAAGTAAAATGGCGTGATAAGCTAGATAAATTCATCAAGTACTGTCTCCGCAATGCCCATGATAGAGAGGTCAGGCGAATTTCCGGAATGTCTATGTCAAACAACAGACGCTAAAAGGTCTTTGAATGTTTGAATGCTGACCAAATTTGGCAATATTGTTTAGTATCGCCTTATCATTCAGATTAAATCCATATTTTCCATTGTCATTAGGCTACAAGGACTGCGTAGGTACCTTTAAGATGTCGCTGTTGAAGGAGACTGTTTATTAAATTAGTTTATTGACATAACGATGTGAAGACGATAGGAGCAAATAAAAGGATAATTTTCAGCCCACTAGACGTAGATCCTCCTAAGTCAAGGAAGCAAAAAAAGGTTGAAAATAAAAACCTAAATATATCGAACAAAACCAGCGCGAATTAAGTAGACAATGTTCGACAGGACGTCTTACTTAAACTCAACTCTTGGGCACTATTTCGAGACGCGGACGAATCAATTGTCGTTATATCAGCGTGTCATTAGAGAAGGACTAATAACTCAGCACGGGAAGTTGACGCCGGGCGTCTCAAAAGAGACAAAAAAAATGGGTATTACCCATGAGATCTTTTTATTGTATCAAAAATGATGCTAAATACAGAACAAAAAGAACGATGAAAAAACAGCGAAAGATGATCAGAAGAAAATACGAAAGAGTTGAGAAATAACGAGGCTAATAATGATAAGGATAAAAATACAGGAAAAAGAGAAAAGAAAATATGTCCGGTGGGGATTAGTTTTAGTTTTTATCTCCAATCGTTGAAATAAAGCAAAAATAGAAAGCAACAAAAAATCGGTTAGCTTACCTAACGATCGTAGATAGCGCCAACGGAGTAAGGTAACTTCCAGAATGTGTATTCCTTCGTAGAGGATCCAATTACGTACAAAGTAATGCACCTGTGTGAGAAGAATAAAAGAGAAAGGTAAATATATCTAGTTATAAAACTTGAAAAAAAGACAACCTACATAATTGTGAAAACCACGCAAGAATCGAATCTGTATCAAATCACCATAGCCCGACAAAAGGCTAACTCGGCCAACCAGTCGAGTCGGCAACAGATTTTTCTCGTTTCACTCGTCTGTCTGTGTATGTGTATGTCACTGGTGACATGGGGGGGCTACAATCTTGGGAATTTGCATTTGTACACCACAAGGCACTGTCCAAAAACTTATTTGTATTTTTTTTTCACCCAAAAGAATGTTTTTTGGTGTCTTTATATTGAACCAACAATGTCCTTAAGATATCGAAATGATCCAAGATGGCGTAAATTGTGAAAAGCAATTACCATCAATTCACAAGGGAGAATTTTTTTACTGTTCCAATATCTCAAATAGTGATGTCAATATGTAAAGATGAGGTATAATATGTAAAGCTTAGGATGGTAAAGGGTACAGAAGACTGAGATGAAGGGTACAGAAGACTCAGATAAAGGAGACAGGATAGGTTGTGAACTGCCTCAATAACGGGTTGTTGGAAAACAAACACTGAGCACGTTTTGCTCAGTAAAGCAAAATTTAGAAAAGCTTGGAATATGAACTCTCTCACACACACACCATATACATACATATATATATATATATATATATATATATATATATATATATATATATATATCAGAGGGGAATATGAATGAATAGGGGTTAGTAATAATCAGTTTAATTTACACTTACATTTCCTTTAGTTTACCTCTTGCGTTTCAATAAATATATATATATATATATATATATATATATATATATATATATATATATATATATAATGAAGTACTCAGGTATGTCTGCGGTTGCACTCCGAAATATATATTGACAACTACGAATCACAGAACAGAAACAAAGGCAAGATTAAAATCAGGTTTCAAATATCCTATGAACACTTCAGGTCGGATTTCACAGAATAAGATTTCTGATTTCTATGAGGTCTCCGTTCATGCTCTCAAAATGCAAGTCTCTTGAAAAAATATTTCTTTCCTTGAGTTTTTTTTCACATCTATGATTCTCAGAGTAAATATTGAAGTTAGAACTACGAAATAATCTCCAAGTACATTTTTAATTAGCATTATTAATTATGTTTTTTCATCATTCATCTGAAACTACTCATTTGGTGGGGTCAATTTTTTTTCTTTCCAATTCCTTTTTGAGCGTTTATTCTTAAGTTGAATGTCATGGAGGTTCAATAACCTGAGCAGTAAGAAACTCATAAATAGGACCAAGTACAAACTCAATGACGAACGTATGTGTTTTTGTTTTTTTTTTAATTTCCGTATTCTTTTAAACTATTTGATCCTCACAGAAATTTGTCAGTTTTGATAAAATAATTTATTCCAGATTTTAGAGGGTAGTCCTATTTCCAATGTATCTATGCAATGTTAAACAGGAACCTCACCTAAGGCAGATCCGAAATCAACGGCTCATAATTTGCTTATAGCATACATTTTCGGGTTGAATTTCTCGAAACAAGTTCATCGATTTCTATGGGATATGCGCTCTTGCTCTCAGAAAACAAGTCAGTCGAAAATATTTTTTCTTTGTATTTTCAGCTAAGATTTCCTCAAAAAGTATTAGAGTTATATCTACGAGATAAAAACGTACGCATATTTTGAATCAGCATCATCTGGGGAGATTTTTTCCCATCATTCATTTGAAGTTAAGCGGTATATATATGGTCTGCGTTTGCGCTATCAGAAAATAAGTGCGTACTCCTGTTTTTTTCATTTAATCATGTTTCGTGGCTGAAATTTACAATTTCAATGCCATTTTCTTTCAGTAATCGAGGCAGTTAAGCTCAAAAAAGTGAAATTGGCAGCCTATGTTCAAACTCAGACAGAAGGAGTATTTTCCGTATACCGGTGTAATATGATATTGGGTGAGTATAAGTTATATGAAATACTTAATTTGTTTTTTTTGTTTTTTTTTACATTTCATACGCTTTCAATTTATCAAGTCTTCAAACTTTTTGGGAATTTGACAGATTCGAGAGAGGGAATATTCCAAGTATTTCTAAGAGGGGATTCTGTTTACAAAATCACCGTAATGATGAACTTCCACCCTATATTTCATTCGTTATAAGTGACAATGGATTTGAATTTCTCTTTTTCTCAGTTCTTGTGCCAGTTGCCTAAAGCTGCTAGCTGGTCTGTGCATGTCAAACTTTGAATGTGTGATCGTCTAACCAATGATGTATCACAGATAAAAAATGAAGGTATATTCGAAATTAGCAGATTGTAATTCACCTACGATGCGCATGTTAATATTGAATTGATCGTCTAACCAATGATGTATCACAGATAAAAAATGAAGGTATATTCGAAATTAGCAGATTGTAATTCACCTACGATGCGCATGTTAATATTGAATTGATCGTCTAACCAATGATGTATCACAGATAAAAAACAAAGGCATATTCGAAATCAGCAGATTGTAATTCACCTACGATGCGCATGTTAATATTGAATTTTATCAAAAATAAACCGTCTATTCGAGTATGTGGTCCAGGCTCAGATTACAAAAACTGATTTTAGTTCTGAAGAAATCAGTGATAGCAACAATACACCAGTGTTTAGAAACAAGGAAAACCCAATTAGGAACAGATTTGGGACAGATTGTAGAAAAATTTATTTTTTTTATTTCACTTTTATGCAATTTATATTCATGAGACTTTAAAAGTTCCAGGATATCAGTCTATTTTGAGAAAAGATGTATTTGAAGGTTCTATAAGAGGGATTATATTTACAATGTAGCTATGATGCTGAACTGCACATTTATTTATCATTCACCATAGCCGACTATGGGCGCGAATTTCTCCTTCTATCATTGCTAATACGAGTTTGATGAAATAATTTTAGGAATCTAGACCTTAACTGACAATAACACGTCATTTTCTAAGAACAAACGGAAAAAAACCTTAATCTGACCCTATTCCAAATTATAAAAATCATAATTTAGCACAGTTCACATCCTGTAGTTTCATGAAATATCCATAAAATGTAATTTGCTTCGATTTTCCAGCTTCAATATACGTTTGTGTATTTATGAGCAGACTAACACCTACACACAATATATGCATATCTCGATTCCCAAAAGATAAGAACTTCTGTATTCCAAGAAATTCATAAAAATGCACCATTAACATTGAACTATCTAAGTATCACAATTGAAGTGGTTTATAAAAATGGAGGCAAAGTTGCTTAAAAAATGGAAAGAAAGATTTTATCAAGGGGGGGTAACCAGTGGATGTTTAATGGATCCACACAATGTTTAAACGAGAATATGAAATTGAATAAAAAATATTGGAAAAATTATGAGAAAATGTCGATTTCCATCTACCTAACTGATGAAAATATTGGATTGGACCAATGAGAAATGAGGAGGAAATGCAAAGGAAGACTCTTTTCTAGAATTGTAATTTTTTTTCCGAATCTGAAGGCGTATTTTACTAATAGTCATTTGAGATAGATTTTAATGAAGAGCTGGTAAGCAATCAAAAATGGAGAGAAAGATGGAGGGAAGAACAACGACGTAACATTGAAATGAAGCAGTAAGAAGTGAATAGCGATAAAATGGGTCTGGTTTGTCACTCAATAGAAAACATCACGTGATCATCGTATCCTGGTACTATGCTCAGGGTGATCAATTAAATTTTTTTTCAAAGAAATGATCAATGAATAAGATACTTCTGCCACCTTTTGTTAAGCAGTGATCACTATGAAAGTCAGAACATTCTAAAAGAAGTATAAATTCTGGCACAAAATGGGGGCTCAATTTACCATCAATTTTCCCTGGAAATTGAATCTCCTTGAAACCCTATATGGGGAAGGGGAAAACGTTTTTGTATACATAATAAGGAGTAAATGCTGAAAGTACGTCCTGTACACGTGATACATACATACATATATAGCCAGCTAGACTAACTTAAAAACTACAGAATTTTTTTTCTGAGAGTTTGTTCAAGTCTTTCGTCTGAAAATATACGAAGTTTTTTTTTTCCGGAAGGTATCCAGCCATTTAGAATGTCTCGTGAACAGTGGCACAGCCGTGGTGTAACTTAGCAAACTATTAAAGATGACCCTACTGTGCATGCATCAACAGACTATCTCCTGTTTGATTACCAAGTCGTTGGGGGGTCGCCATTGAGCTTGCGTACCTTTTGACTGTCGTATTCACAAAACAGCGTGGGTAATTATTTACTTTCTGTACAAATATTTTGGCAAAACATTGCATTATCCAAGTTTGTATGCCGCTACATTTGGCTCTCAGTGACTCACAGTTTTCCCTAAAGAGATATAAGACCGTGGACGAGATTAAAAGGATTGTGGTAGGTTAGTTGATTCCAATTTCGAAAGGAGACGATGGTAAACTGTTTTGAAAAATGGAAGTAACGCTAGAATACGTGCTTGAGGTGCTTGTCAGGGGGACTGAAGCACCAATCCCTAACGTGTGGTTTTCCATACAAGAGCAATCCACACGATTGTCTTGGATCCATACTTGTTATGTCTAACCCAGGTGCACAACAAGCAGTCTGAAGGGATCATTAATCAAACTGTCAATCTAGGGGTAAAACAAGAGAAAATGCATATTATTTTTGTTTCATGTGTCACAAACGTAAAGTAGGCTTAAGCAAGTAAGACTGTGTCGAGATCAGTGTTCATTGTGTTGACTAAACTGATTTGCATGTATGGAAGAATTGAACAATCATCGGGACGACAATATCAATGATTGAAACAAGCAAAGAAGTTTTGTTGGCGACTCTACATAAATAATCACGGCAGCATCTTTACCCTCAATATTTTTTTTTCTTTTCTTAATTTTTCTTTTTTGTATTCGTTTTTGGAAGTTGAGTATTCTAAATTATTAGTACAATCATCTGTGGTAGCTTGATGACTATGTGTCCTTCCCCGCTGCGTGAGACATCAGCATCGTATCATTATTTGTTTTTTTTTCAGTGGAAATTCCCTAGGTAGGCTGTTTTAACGTTTATATTAAACGGCTGGATACTTTACGTATAGACTTCGTATAATATAGCAGATTTCACATCAGAAACTGAAGTGCTGGCTTTCAGAAGAGTAATGATATACCGCTGTGTCACTCTACAGAAAGGAGATAACTTCTCCGCTTTGTAAATTGGCATTCAAATCCTGGTTTCCGTCTGCGATCGAGCTCTAATTACCGATCATCATTGATGTACGAATTCTATAGGTGGAATAATATATATGACAAAAACTGGCAGCATTAGTATTGATATATTTTTTCAGCTTTTCTAGCTGAAGCATTCTCAGTTATCATTAATACTATTGCCAGCGTACGTGAATAAGATAATTATTATAATAACTGGCATATATCCGTCAAAAATGACAGGGTTATTTATGTATGGATAGGCAGTAAGGAGCCAAGAGATATTTTGATGGATATTTTTTTTTTCTTTTTTAGATAATTCTTCATCCTTATTTTGAGTCTCTAGCGAGATTTGTTTCGGAATTCACGCACTCTTTGTTTTTGGTTTTTATTTTAGTTCCAAACGCCCTGCAATTTTGTGACGTATTCTTCATTGTTATTTTACAAGAGTCTATTTCTCTTTACTACAACACTATAATTGTTTTATTAGCTCTGTTAATCTCTTTTACATGAACCCATGAACCAAAATATCATAATTTTTTTTAAAGTTATAACTGGAGTCAAACAAAACTTATCCCCAAATATATATATATAATTTACTAACTTAAATATGTAACTTTTACATGGCTTGATAAGTAATGTATTTTTCGGTCAGGGGAGATTAGGAATGGCTGGTAATCCTTGTGATAACGCATAAGGCCTGGACATTCTTTTATTGCTAATAGTGGGTAGATGTTTTTAATACTTATTGGGTAAATTTGATTTCCCGGTAACTAGGACCAATGAAATTATTCAATGGTCACATCATTTTTTTTCCAATCAAATAAAACGTTGCAATACACTGGCTATTTGAATCTTCAATCATTTATCATACATAGTTTCTTCTATTTTTCTTATTTCATGACACACGGAATCGTTATTTTCCTTTCTTTTTTTTCTTGTTCTGTGACACGTTTTTTAATTTTCAGATCGAAGAAGCATCATTTGAACGTAGTAAATATATAGCCACGTTCAGCTGTTCAAAAATGGCCAATTTAAAAATGGCTGGGCCTGATGCGTTATTACAAGGATCTCACGAGTGACTACATGGTTAGATTTGCATGACTGCCTCGAAAGGTTCCTTAGAATAACCGTAACGTAGCCGCTACGTCAAGATCGTAAGGAAAGGAGTATCAGCTCGATCCTCTCCGGGGGTTTATTCGTTATTCCCGTTCTGTGTTGCCAACTGAAAGTAGCAATAAGGACCATTCAAGATTAGGATAAAGAATTACTCGTCGAAAAATTAATAAAAAATGTTAAAACTTAATAACAGACAGGTCTGGTTTGTCACTCAATAGATACCGTCACATGACCAACATCTTCTTATAGCATGGTGTGCTGGGGTTATAAACCACTCCACCTCAATTAAAACCTATTTAAGGATATTTAAAAAAAAAAAAAAGGGTAACAGCAAAACACGCTTCAACTAAACATAACAAGCAGTAAAGGTTCAATTTTTCAGTCCTCTAACACCATATATGTATATATATATATATATATATATATATATATATATATATATATATATATATACATATATATATATATATATATATATATATATATATATATATATATATATATATATATATATATATATATATATATGAGTGTGTGTGCGTGTTTATTTAAGCAGCAGCATTTTCTGTGAACCGCTACAAATTTTTCTGGAGCACCAGTCGAAATACATCGAAATATGCCCTCTGAATGATAAGAAAAAAATCGAGATTTAACCCTGCTTTTTTCTCAATTTTTTCACTCCACCTTCCAATTGTCACTTTCATTAAAATTCTATCGAATCACTTCACACAGTCAATACAAACAGATACATACATACATAACCACCCAAGACAATTTTTAAATTGATAGGAACCTATGTTGACAGTTTTCGTTGACGATTTCTAAAAGGAAGATACTGGAGTCATCTTTTTCTGGAATGAAACAAAATTAGTGAAAAAGTGAAATAAGTAGATTGTGTTGCACAAATTCAGGTGAGACCTTCTTATCCAAAAATTCTAAAAATTACTCCATAGCTACAAGGAGAGGGCAGTGGGCTTGCGCTCCCTAGGCAAACATTAGAATTTCTACAAAGACTCCATGTGCCCTAGCTGAGACTGAAAACGTGTGCGAAGATTTTAATTGTCTTAGATGAGATTTAACATTCGTGCCCCTTGTTTATATTTTTAACAATTGTTTTTTCTCATATACGTTGGAACACAGCGCTTCGGCAAATAGACAGAACAGGCTGCCCCTGGATATTGGGTCGTGGCCAGGAATCACAGGCGCCATTGTGAAATATGTAACAAATTTTGCCATCAAATTACACGTCAAGAACTGTCTATTTGTCGATGAAAACCATTTCAATCATTTGCATCTTTTGTCATCGATTTTTTCCCAGGAGTTTGTTCGATTCTTGCCTTGCATGGGCCTCTACAATGTCTATCAACCTCGATTTTCTCTTGACCTTCGTAAATTGTTTTGTTCCACTTGAACAGTCAAACATGTGACATGGATTCTTCCACATAAACCTCAGTTACCATACGGAAAATATCCAAATTGATGCATTCTTCGATTTTTAAACAGGCCATTTCACGGAACCACGGACAAAAACATGTCTACTTTAACCAACACATGACAGCTAACTGAACACGTTTAAGTATCCCCATTGGTCAATGTGAATCATGTGGTCTATGGTTGTGCACTGTGTTTCGACTTACATAAGACCAGTCTAGTTACTCAATAGCAACTCCTCATATGGACGTGAACATACGATGTAGGTGAGCTTGAAACAAGATCAAAAGGGAAAATACGAAGATTTAGTGTGAAGGTAGGCGCTGATAGTGTACTTTTTTCTCCGTTGAGGTTGGCTGGCGTTGTTTTGATTCCTTTGTCAATCACAAAACTTTTTCTTTCCCTGAGAATTATAAAATGCATATATATATATATATATATATATATATATATATATATATATATATATATATATATAGACTATTTTGGTTAGACATTCGGTAGAAACCATCATATTGCAAACGTCTTTTTGCAGCATGCTGTGTTGGAGGTGATGAATCAAAAGATCAGAAAGGGGTAGGTCAACGAATAATTTTATTTTCCTTCATTTTGTTGGACTATGATCAATGGAAAAGGGCTAATTCTTTATTTCAAATATGAATATTTTAAAATAAGAGGATATATTCTTGCTTGTCATAGAAATATACGCGCATGCATGCACACACATATACACTCACATATATACACTTCTTTTTGCAGCTTAATCCTAATCGAGAGATGGAAACGCACTTATTGACATATTTGTACGACTGTAAGGACAATTACGCAGTTTACTTTGCCGACGCTATGAAATATCAGTGTATAGGCAATTTATAAACGATAGAATATGATAATTATAAAGACATTTATTAGGGAATTATTGCTTGGCATCGGTTTTTATCGAGTATAAATTGTCCGTTTACTGATGATTCTCTATTTTCATTACTGTACCACTTGAACTTGTTTGCTTTTTTTCTGATCCAGGTATAAGCTGTTGGAAAGGTGACCAGAGGATAAGATGCTTATTTTCTATTCTCTAGTGTTTCCCAAACAAGGATAATTGTTTATCAATTATTTGCTCTGATTGGGTTTATTAGAGATGTGAAGTTATCAACTGGGTATATAAAGAGTGTAATTAAAGAACAAAATAAACAAAAGAATAAAAGAAAGAAAGAAAAAAGTGTTAGATGAGGAAGAAAAAAAGAAAGACAGAGTCAATGGAGAAACAGAATGAATGTAAAAATACACCCCCAATTCAGAAAATTCTATAATCCAACTTAGAGGGACTATTCAGCACTTAATTTAACAGGTTCTCACAGGATTTCAAAAAATGCTACTTGTTTAAACTGCTGTCGAGATGAAAAGGCAAACCAAGTGGTAGTCTGAAGGAGATAGCTCTAGAGAAAAGGCTGCAGGTGAAAGAACTTCCTAACCGAGCTCTATAAGTATTTCCTGCATAGCATTTGCAGCATGAACGATAGTTATCATGCATCAAAATACTATTCAATTTCTTTGATTAGAACGTTTTTCTCTCTTGATTGCGACATTCAAACAAGCCTATTGCTCGTTGTACCAATTGTCAGCAACTGTCAGGTATCTAACAATGCGTGATGAAGGATCTCTTTGAATTACTTTCTCATTTTTCCCGATTCTTTTTTGTTCAGGAATGACTACAATGAGTTGAATAAACAGGAAAAATGCGTTGAAGATGTTTATGAAATTTTACAAAAGATGACCCTGGAATATTTAGTATCAAACTTATGTGCAAAATATTATAATTAGAGACCGTAAACCGAAACTGTCAAAAAAGGTTTCTTCAGTTTTCTGGTAGATCCGGCTGACTGACTTGTACGTATGTATGAGACGTAGGGGCTACACCAACGGAGTTAGAAAGCTGATACTTCCAAAATCTCAGTCATTATAGCAAAATTTAAAAAATTTAAAAAGTAAAAATTATAGATTAGCAAAACCTTTTTTTTTTAACACCTCGCTCCCTGCCATGGTTTTCCAGTGGGTGGTTCATTTTACAATGTATTTCCTTGTCAAATCGGTCAATAGTTTGTGCCCACTTGTTTTTTTGAAGATTCGAACTTTTTTGTTTTCCAACAAAGGGCAAAGGAGTAATTCATTTATTGATCGCCCCCAACTCCAAACCGGGAGGATTTTCGTCACTCCAAACACGTGCTGCCAAGAGTCATTGATCACGTGACGGTTCCTCTTGAGTGACTAACAAATCCTTTCTTTTATATATTTCATTTTTTTTTTCGTTATGATATCTAAATGCAGAAAGATAACCGCCCTTAAGAAATGTTTTGCACTTGGTGCAATCAATGTCAAACTAGGCCCTACTGTTTCACTCTAAATTAAATCTAAATGATTAATACCTACCGTGTCTCTGTATGATCTATTCTCATAAACGCCTGGCAAAGCAATAATGATTTCTGTCGTGCTTACTGCGTCTATGTTTCCCTCCTAACAGTTCGTTTTTAGATCTGCCTACTTACTGCAGACATTTCTCAATAGTCTTTTCCCTTTTCTGACCTTGTGTTGAGCTGAGTCGTCAAATCCGGCCGATTAAGGCGTGTGGCCAGACGTTCTAATTAGAGACTTATGCCTGTCAATAAGGCTTCACCTGACTGAGTATCGGGACAACAACGGGAGGATTTTCGTCGGATAAGAGGACGTCATGGGGCAGAGAAGCCAAGCAGAAAAAATGATAGAAGGGAAAGAGAGGAAGGGGAGAAAGAGGGGAAGAAAATTAGAGAAAAAAGAAAGGAAGAATGACGGAAAGAAAAACAAAAGAACGAACAGAAGAAAGAAAGAGTTGTTAGAATGAGAGAAAAACTAAACAGAGAAAGAAAGAAACAAAGAAACAATTAAACAAACAAGAGGATTGTAAGAAAGATGGAAAGGAAAGAAGGCTGAATAAACGAGAGAGAGGAAGAAGAGAAACAATCAAACGAAAGAAAATAAGAAAGAAGAGAAGGGGCGAAAGAAAAAAACCGCAGACTGACAGAAAGGTATAAGAAATGAAGAAAATGAAAAACAAAAGAAAGGATAAAGGAAAAATAACGAGGAATGATTTAAAAACAAAGATGATGAGAAATAGATAAAGAGAAGAATGATCAAATAAAGAAAGAGAGAAAGTTAGAAAACACATATATAGAAAGTAGAAAAAGAGAGAACGAAAAAGAAGTAAAAAAACGCAAAATATAGATAAAAATTTTTTTTTTGACAAGTCAATCTACAAGAAATCAAAACAAACCAAGGAAAAGATTTATGTCATCTTAAATGGTAGTCATTGATGAAACCCCACCGTATCCTTGTGTCAAATACACAGTAAGAGAATATTTCCCAACAACTCTCCTTTCTGTCTGTCAACTATCCAGACAGATCCCCACTTGGGCCCAATTAAGACGCCCGCCCACTGAAGAGACGTTTGAGGGCCTTTCGTCAGTACGTACAGAATACATATAAAACGACAGATTAGTTGCTGATGCTATCTAAAGAGACTTGAGCATCCATAAAATCGTCTGATAGCGTCTTGAATGTGGTATTTGGTATTGATTAATCTTATCTGATTCTGGCGGGAATCCACAAGCATTTTGCACCCAGTGAGAAGTAGACTCATTATTGTATTAATGGTTTATTACTAAGCTCAGATCAGTTTGGTAACAAAGCAACAAGTGTTGATCTGCTATATCTTGTGGGCTGACTAATATAGCTTGAGAATTTCAATTGTCAGCTGTCTAGTGATCGCAGTTCAGACACATAAACACACAGGTTACTTTAAGCTGTATATTATTAAACAGGAGTCAGAGATATGATAGAAACCACGATAAAACTCAAATAGCTATGGTTTAGTAATGAGCCATGGGCAGGCAAGGAAACTGCTTGATATCACGACTTACATCATGGATCCCCAGAGATCTTATGCTAAACTGTGGGCGACAAAAGATAAGATAACATGCCAAACTAGACAAAGTAAGGAAGAATTGTTTCTGCGACGCCCACGATAGCGTGGTATAGTAAATCTTTGGGAACGTTAATGTCTAACAATGGACGCCAAAAGGCTGGTAACCGTTATGATAATGATGGTGATGGAGCTTAGAGATATGTGGCGTTTTTTCAATCGTACATGAATACCAAACGGAACCAAATGTATAAATCATTTTTCAATATGAGTTGTAGCAAAAAGTAAACTAAGATTGGATTGAAATATGAAGGAAAGAAAGAATGTAAAAAAAGGGTGGAGATCAACTTCGATAAAAATAGACAAGTATTTGAGAAGGGTATGTGTTGGCGAGGGTAAGAGGAAATCTCAGCGTGGGGAAGTGATCGAACAACCTGCCTCCTCGCCACAACGTTCAACCATGCTAGTCAGTCACGCAAACAAACCAAAAAGATACACGCTTCAACAAACACACCTCTGCCGGGATGCGAATCTTTCCCTTCGGAAGACAGACATCGGCCTTCTCCTCATTCTACCTCTACAGTCCTTTCACTATACAAAACAAAACGCTTTGGTTTTCAGAATACTGCCCTCGATCCACCAACGCATTCTCATCCTATATGTTTTCCTCTCAACCTTGGCTGCACCGGATACCCAGCCTATCACTTCCGTTTGGCTTTGGCCGAAGTCACTGAAGCAAATGTTGCTTTGAAATCGTCGGAATGTGGCCGAGCTACGTGCACTCATTATTTAGTTTTATATTTTTCTTGATTATATTATAAATATTGCATCATTTTTCATCCTTCAGCAGTAATCATTACGTACAGTTCTTCATTTGGTATCCCTCCAATGTACCAATGTCGAAAGGGTACATATAAGCATGATCAGTCATCCATCTGCTAGTATCCTTAAAAGTGTCGCAGAGTTATCCCCAAACTTACCAGTGCCCTGTTAACCGAACCTTTTTGGAAACACCTTACCTACTCAATTCGTTTCTAGCCTCTCACTACACTTGATTATTGCAGGATTCTACTTGTTCTGTTATTTTATTTATAAGTAGGAGGGGGTGATATGGATTCATGCCTAGCTAAGGGTAATGGTGCTAAGGGAATGTAGGTTTCAATTGATAAAGTTTGGACTTGGGTTTGCTTATTCACTTTTCTGTGGTACCAACGGTTTGACTACCGGTAAATTCAGATGATTGAAGAAGATAGATATTCAAGAGTTTGTCCAGACTGTGCATGTAGCCAAATTATCTGAGTCAAAATATTGTATGCTTGCTTGAATTATCAAACGATAAAGATTGAGGTAGTTACAAGTTCAGATTATGTACTTCGGATTCAGCGAAACATATTTGACCAACATGAAATCAAAGATGCAGTACTGGAGATAGTAAAAAAACTATATCAAACAGGACAACAAATCTCCATGGAATTCTCAAAAAGAAAAAGAAATTAAACGAAGGATCACTCTAGGATGGTAAGCCTTTGGCAGGGTAAGCTCAATCTCCAAGATCAAGAGGATCCTATTAGTCTCAAAAATGAGGGTATACAACTAATGCATCCTCCTGATTGTTACTTATTGAGCTGGAACATGGAACCTAACCAAAACGCTGACCCACAAAGAACTAAGAAGCACGCAACGTCCACATGAAAGAATCAAGCACAACCTCACGTGGAGAGATCAGAAGACAGCACAATATATCAAAGAAAAACAGGAACTTGAGATATCATAGAATCCATTAAAAAATTCGAATAACCATCGTCTGGTTATGTTGCAAGTATGGCAGAAAACCGATGGACATCACTACCTAAAACATTAATCCCCAGAGATCACATTCGAAATCAAAACGGGTGAAATACAAGATGGAGAGATAAACTAGAGAAGTTCAGAAAGTATTGGGTCTTCAGTGGATTTTTTCATTGCAGTTCCTCACAAAAGACCCGTTTAAATACTGTTGCTAGACTTGAGTTATTTGTATGTTTTTACAATACATTCTATCTATCCAGACTTCACCCAGATCAATAAAAACTTGAAAGTTTGTATGAGCACTACCCTCAACGAAAATATTCTTTGGAAATTCCCCTCCAAAATAAAATTTTTTGTTGCCTAATAAGCAATGTAAATTTGTACTCATTTGGTCACTAAAACGTACCTGCTTGGTCTTTGAAAAATCAGATCTTCTCAGTGATCACAGCTCAACAAAAGGCAAGAAAAGTAACTAATCCATCGATCGACCTCACTTTTAATTTAGATCAAATCACCTAAACAGCATATATGGGCAGTGGTGATTCATAACTTCCCTTGGAGTGTTAGTCCACCGTGGATTGATTGAAACAAAACTAGATAGGAAATGTGAATAAAAAGTTTTCTTGAGATTCAGTTGGATTATAAAACTTCAGATAGCCAAAGAAAGAACTCAAGATCTGTACTTGTTTGAAAGATTGATTGATTCAAATAAAATATTCTGCTCAAATTTGAATCGGATTAGGAGAGGGTTACACAACAGGATTTGTACCGGTAGGATATACTGATCAAAGCATTAAAAATAGTACCAGCGTCAGTCTTTTGAAGTCCATCGTTGGACAGAGACCTTTGCTAAGATTCGCCAGACCTCTCAATCGGTACACCAATCTCTCAAGAGCCTGTCTAGGTTCTCACGTCATCTTATTTTTTGCCAGCCACACTTTTGCATATGATCTCTGGGGGTCTTGTGAGTCGTGAGAAACACATACTAAATATGACCTCAATGTTTAAATCAAATTTGGTCTGATTGTAAGACGGTTGGACAACAGGACTTGTATCATAAAACGGATCAATACCACTACAATTAAATAGTAAACAGGATTTGACTTTTTGATCAGATTTTGGTCAGTTTATAAAACGATCGGTTTATATGATTCATACACTTACATCAGGTTGATAGGACCACGACTGAACTTGTCTTGTTAGTCACTCAATAAAAACAATCACACGTCTTTTGCTAGCATGCTGTGTTAGCGTTGATCAATTTTAAGAAATGCGGAAAGGTGTGACTAATTAATGAGTTACCTTTCTCTTGTTTTGCCTGTTATTGATCACAAAAATCTAGATTTAAAAGAAATAAAATATCCTGTGGGATGCAAATGAAGGGACCAATTCACGAATTGAACCCTCATATCCTATTTCGGGGTGAATTTAAAAGAAACGGACAAAAGAAACCTTTTTCGATACATGATAAGGAGCAAATGTTCCTATTTCCAGTTTTGTAGGTCTGTTGCTGCGCTTTTAACGGGTGATATATACATAGCAAGTCAGCAAGCCAGCAAGGTCAATATAAAAACTGGAGAAACCAATGTTGGCAGTCTCAGTTGGTAGTTTCTAATAATACATGTTGATAAACGGTTTTGATCAAATCATTATCGGATAGAGATGACAGAACCTAGGACTGCACTGCAAATTTGGTACTTGATCAATGGACTGATAAAACTACATGCAAACAGTAAATTTGAGTAAAATATCAACCACAGTCAATAATTGAACAGCCGTAGCAACAAAATTTGAAGCCAGTAAATAAAATCCACTGACGAATAAGTATGGTCTGAAATAGAGTCAAAAGTTATTTTGAAATCTGTATCACTGATGATATAGATGTCATTAATAAACCCAACTGAATCAGGCCCCAAAAGGTCAAAAGAGCATTCTTCCCAGAAACAAAGCAAACATTCTTAGATTTGGTTTAGTGGAGTACAGATGCCAGTGTCTGAGTCTGTATGGCTAAAAGCACGGAAACACACAGACATACTAACTTGAAAAAACAAAACCTTTCAACAGCTCATGCGGCTATGGTTGTTCGACATTTATAGCTAATCAATAAAATTAAGAATGTCGAAGTACCCTTCATTATCTTGCAACTTTCAAAGCTGAAATTAAAATTGAAAGAGAGATTCCTGACCATGTCCAAGATTAGGGAAAAAGCAACGAGGCAGCTGATGTCAATACTCAAAAGAGGACTTTGCAGACTGTTTTGAAATAGTGGAAGGACGCTGGGATTGTCACTTGATGCCACAAAGTGAGTACTTTGAAATTGACTTGGTCACCATTGCCTTTGGTAAGTTATATTTTCGTTATTATGAGATAGGTAGATAATTTTCCGGCAGACCTTGTATCTGTATCTGTCTCTCTCTCTCTCTCTCTCTCTCTCCCTCTCTCTCTCTCTATATATATATATATATATATATATATATCAATTAATATATATATGTATATATATATTTATGTACGCGCTTGCACACACACACACACATATATATACATATATATATATATATATATATATATATATATATATATATATATATATATATATATATATATATATATATATATATATATATATATATATATACGTATATAAATCAAATGATATAATTGAATTATTTTTAGTTAACCAACCCAAGCGAGCCCTTGTTTCCAAGAAATTAAACGACGTGTAGTATGAAATAACATCAATATACAATACCCTATATATCGTACGGAGAAATATTAACACATAATATCATCTGGTAGTGATGCCGAGTGAAACGACGATAATTGATGAAATGACAATCTGAAAAAAGAAATTATATCTTGTATTTTTGTCTAATGTACAAAGCTGTGAAACTTTCTAGAATATATGTGTATATATATATATATATATATATATATATATATATATATATATATATATATATATATATATATTCCACATACTGTTACGTAATTGTTCGATAGAGTAGAATAATTGAAAATCGATTTCACCGATCCACCCATTAAACCTGTGCGTTAATTATTGGAAAGACAATTGATCTGGTGTGAAATGTGTGGCTGTTGGCAGAGTATCTCATGCAGGTATTTTACCCTCAGCCTGCAAAACATGCTATTGGCGAGTTGATCCCAATTTCTGCGATACAAATGATTTAGAATAAAGGTTATAAATGGTTTTGCTTGAACAAAGCACATTGAGTTGAAACATATGCTCAATAAAAATCGTTTTCAATGTTTAAAATATTAAAACTAGTTTACAGTAATTATAGTTTTGCGTTTATTTGATGACCTAAGCAGTTGCATCTTTTCCCACTAGTGAATTCTATTGAGAAGTCAAGGTAAATGGTGGGATTTCGAAGACTGAGTCTCAATGTGAACAGAACTGACTCAAAAGATTGATACAATACAGGGTCATTCCCTCTAGGTGTAATTAACTCTTGATAAACCTTCTTTTTCCTACCTACCTTCAACTTCTACGTTATGTTTACATGCCCTCAACGACAATATTTATCAATTTCGGTCCATACTGTCTAAAAAATATCTGTCTATCTTTGAATGAAAAACTTTGGAACTTTTTTAAAAATTAGAGAACTGAAATTTTAATATATTACATAGATTGCTTTTGGGGGGAAAGAGTGAAATGAAAAATCAGGAGGGGGGCACTTTAAAAGAAAAAATTGACTATCAGACTCTTTATGGAAGTACCCTTCAAAATGTCGTCTCACCATATTTCCCCTACTAAACAGCGTTAGTTTCGTGAAAATAGGTTCTGATTTTGAAAATTATACATTTGAAAAAATCGAGGTTAAAGACTTTGTAATCAAAAATATCTCATTTGACACATCACATTTAATTACGACATTTTACAAAATATCTACATTATTTATATTTTGCATGCAATATCTAAATTATATATTTATACGATATATGATTTTACATGATATAAACACATTTTCAGTAAAAAAAAAAAATACTGCTACCGGTGTCTCACTGTATTCTACGCTTTATATAAATGCCATTCGTGAGGAAATCGATTTTTCTATAAGGTGACGTAAAAAATCCAAATGTCAGAATACGACCAAATTAGGTGTGATCAACATTATGCTCGAATCGTAGAAATGTTGATGATAACGATAGTAAATGCGTAGAAGACAAAAACAAAGGTAGTTTAGCGGAAGCAATAAAACTATTTTGAACAATATGCTGGACACGAACGAAAAACAGGTCTAGTTAGTCACTTAAAAGAAACTGTCATCAGTCCATTGTATTTTGGCAACCTGCCGTGTTGGAAGATCAATCAAAAAATTGACAGAAAGTTGATCAATGACTTGATCCTTTGCCTTTTGCTGGACGGTGATCACTAAAAAGTCAAAATTTTCAAACAGGCGTAAATGTTGTGGGACACAAACTAAAAAACAAATTTAGCAAAAATCAACATTGTAAATAGAATTTGGAGGTTAATTCACTTTACAAGTTATTCTCGCGTTTTGTTGGGCAGTGATCACTAAAAAGTCAAATATATGCATATATGAAGAGCCAGCCAGATCGGCTTCAAAACTGAAGTAACATATGTTGACTGTACTTGGGATATTTCTTGTTGACGGTTTCTAATAATGCTAAAGGCTCTATATTTTGTCGGTCAGTGCCTTCCAGTCCATGTTTTTGTTAGGTCGACAATGTTCATCCACGCGTTGATTGACAGTCAGCAAAATCGAATGTTGTTCTGCCGTACAACACCGAACCGTCTTGCGGCAGATCGAAGCGTGACCTTTAAAATTCGAGAAGGGTAAAGGGCTCAGAAGGAAGAGAAACGTATTTCTGGGAGGAAGGAAAAACCGTTCAGAGGAAAAAACATAGAAAACGGACAAAAAAAAAAGTCAAAAAATGATCTTGAATGGAGGAGGATATAGAGTTTCCCCCTATCCAAAAGCTAGAGCATTTCTTTAAAAAAAAAACCCAAACCATAGGTTCAAAGAACCATAAGTTCAACAGTACGTCAATCATCCGTGGTAGTACTTGAAGAAGCAGCAGGAAAGACGTGTAGTCTTTCTTTGAGTTACCAATTTTGCTGAAGTTCGTGTTACAGCTAACTTTCTTGCATTTTTCATTCCGTACATCTAGCTTTAATTAGAGTTTGTGAAGGTTCTCTACAAAAAAGGCAATGGTGTATTGTTCTGCTGCTTTCTTTCTTAGTTGATTCATCGAACATAGATGATCCATGGTCGAATAGCTCCTCCTAAAGCCAACTTGTTCCTGTAGTTGGTTTTCATCTAGTCTTTTGGTTTTTGTGCCGATGATAGTTCTAGTAAAAGGTTTGAAAATTCAGATAAGTGAAGTTATTGGTCTGTAGTTGATGATGTCTTTAAGGTTTCTTCTTATATACAACAGCATTATAATTGTGGTATTTCAAACTTTCGGACTCTGCCGAAATATCATTAAGCATCGACGCAATAGTCATTGATGTATATGCAAAAATGTTCGGTTGGTATTCCAATATAGCTAAAATGGAGATGATTTATGTTAGGCTGAGTTTCCAAGAGTTGGGATGATTGGCTGAGTTGAAAGAGCTGGGAATACAGGATTCCCAAACTTTCCAAAATTTGCTTCACAGCGTTTTATCAGTCTTACGGAAAAGTTAAAAACCAAAAATTGCATTCACTGTTGGTTTACAATGGGCTGTTGGAGACGCGATGCAAACCGCCCCCACTCTCTCTCTCTCTCTCTCTCTCTCTCTCTCTCTCTCTCTCTCTCTCTCTCTCTCTCTCTCTCTTCATCTATCAATATATTTATCTACTTATCTATCTTTCATTAAGACCCCATCAATTCAATCGTGGATTTGATGACTAAGCTTAACAGGCCACAATTACCATTTTGGGCGTCTCGGAACGCTGAAAATGGTAATTACGCCTTTGCTATACGTCATTTCGGCATCAGGGAGGCTTTTATATCGTACGAATATTTCATATCAGATTATTCGAGAATAGAGGAAAATTTGTAGGATCCTGCACGGGTAGGGAAACATCTGAGAACAAGTAGAAACTCGGTCGGAAGTAGGAAGTCAATCTCTTCGGACAAGAGTACGCCAGGGTGTAGAGAACAGGAAAGAGTAGATGCGAACTGGGATATGTTGAGGCGTGACGTGTGAATGTATGATTTTGTCTGTTCAAAAGATCTTGATACGCGACAACAAGTTACGTGTGTACAGGATACGTGGCCTTGTGAAATAGTCAAATCGATTAGGTGAAAGGTAATCTCTCTCTCTCTCTCTCTCTCTCTCTCTCTCTCCAAATATATATATGTGTGTGTGTATATATATATATACATGTATATATATATATATATATATATATATATTGCGTAAACTTTTCTGTAGTTTCTTAACTCTCTGCCTATCTTAATCTGCTCACAGCTATCTATATCATTCTATTCATATCTGTCCACATATCTTTCTCAATCTATTCATATCTATCCATCTAACTATCTATCTATCTCCCTCTCTCTCTCCCCCTTCTCTCTCTCTCTCTCTCTCTCTCTCTCACTATATATATATATATATATATATATATATATATATATATATCAATTTAGTAATTTTCATCAAACAATCTCAATACATTAACATACATCGAATATACATGGAGAATAGATATATATATACATATATATATATAGATAGATAGATAGGTAGATAGATAGATAGATGGATTGATAGATAGATCCAATATGGTATCTCCCCTTTTTAAATGAAACTTTCTCTACAGCCATTTGCGCCTGTCTCTGTTCAAAAAGTTTTTTCTTGCTTTTTGACTATGTAAAAAATAAAACAAATGTCTTTTCTTCTCAATTTGATCGCTTTCCTT
The DNA here is from genome assembly GCA_963457665.1 of Thysanoteuthis rhombus. Classification (NCBI taxonomy): domain Eukaryota; kingdom Metazoa; phylum Mollusca; class Cephalopoda; order Oegopsida; family Thysanoteuthidae; genus Thysanoteuthis; species Thysanoteuthis major. Next base: position 20,932,852 of record OY735235.1, read on the forward strand.
TATTCTATACTCCATTCCTTCGTTCGGTCCCTCTTTATCTTCTTTCCCTCTTTGAATCCCCTGTTTATTTCTACCTTTCCTTCTCGCAAAATTCACGCCTCCCTTTCCCCCCCAATATCCGTTTTCGCATAGTACATGGTGTCAGGCCATTTTACACCAATTAGGTGTTTCAAAAGATATTTTCGGCTCCACCTTTTATAGTTAGCTATCAGCTCTATCGATGAGAGTCTCGTGAGATCCAACAAAGAAAATTTGTACCCGCGAGATTATGTTTCACCTACTCGTTCCGTTCCAAGAATTCACGAACCACGGCAAAACAATAACACTTTCTTTGGTAGTTCATCAAATACTTCCGGAAAATGTATTATAAGCACAAATATTTGCTAACTGCATTATAGATTATACTGAATAAATAGACATTCGGGCATTGTTCCATGTTGCACCTCTATTTGGAAGATTGGCGTAACACAATCTTCCTACGATGATTTGTTATTCCATTTTGTCCTAGAGAAAATATGTACGTATACTTCGATATGTTAATATTAAATATCAGTCTTCGAGGTGCATGAAACAAATTGTCCTGTGGATATTGACATTTGTCTCTGCTGGGGCTGCCTCTGAAGTACCTTTTGTTCTAAGGAGGCCCTAAGATAATTTAAGGATGAAAAGTTTGTAAGCATGGAAATAAGCAGATGTTGATCAAAAATACTGTGTTGGGTGAAAAAAATTTCAACAGATTCCCCATACTTTTCTCTAATGAATTGTAATCTCTTACTTGAATAATTTATCCTATAAGCAATTATTTCCTGACCACTGACATTTTCCTACTACATGATTTGTAAACACTTCCTAAATAAAATCATTCAGCATGTTTTTTTTTATCAATAGAAAATATTTTCATATTCTACATTATCATAATCGTCATCAGTAGCCATTTGTGCCTGTCGCTGGACATAGGCTTTTCCCAGGATTCACAAGAGCTCCCTATCATGGGCTTTGCACGGATGATACTTCTTGAATTTATCTACTTCTCTACGCTATTTGAGTTTTCTAATGCTTTTCTAATGGTTTTTATCGTATCTCTCATTCCATTTTTTCTTCAATATACTTTGCTGTCTTGTGATATATCCATGCAATGTTGAACATGATTCTCTCCTGTATATGTTGCATAGTTCTCAGTTTGGGAGTCAAACCTTTCGTTGGTTTCCATATTCCTGGTAACTATCGGGAAAATGCATTTACTATATACTACTCTTAAAGGGCTAATGGGAGGTTCTTATACAGAAATTATGAAAATTCAGAGAAATATGTGGTCTGATCTCTTGACCTAAGTAATCGTAGATGTCTTCTTTCTTCAGCTCTGCGCCTTCGATTTGATTGTTGTGTATTTGTCCTCAATATTTTTGGGGTACATGACATTTTTATTACTGAAGTTTACGTGGAATCCAATTTTCTTGTCTTCTTCATTCACTTTGTCAGGCATTATTTGGAGATCCTGAAGGTTTTCTAAAATAAAACAACAAATGTCGTCAACAAATCTGAAGTTATAAGGTAGTTGCCGTTTATGATCTTTGGAGATCACGTCAAAGGTCGTGATAACCAAGCAGGTATCCGACAATTTTGCAACGTGTCTTCATTGCCAATTGAGCTTTATAATGCTTTTTATGATATCACCCACTCTTGCGCTTTATCTAATATACTGTGCTGTCTTGTGATCTCTCTATGCGATGCTGAACATGAATCTTTCCTCTGCACGTTGCATGGTTCTCAGTTTGCTTTCTTTGGGGGAGGGTCACTCTTTTGGTTGGATTCTATGTTTCAGCTCAGACTCTTTATTTGGCTTGATAAGTAACTGCTGTGTCAGCATATATGTTGCAAAACTATACACTATCTAAGCCTTGTTGTATGATAGCAGCAATGACTTTTAGGGTTTCCACTAAGTAAAAAACTTTCTCGAAGTCGTCAAAAGCTACAGCAAATTGCGTTTTATATTCTTCTGCTTTCTCTATTAGTTTTTTTTACCAAACGAGGATAGTAAATGATTGAGTAGCTTTTTCTAAAGCCAGCCTGTCCCTATGGATGGTTTTTATTTAGTGTGTCAGAGATCTGGTTGGTGATCCCTTCGGTAGAATGTTGACGTTGTTGAGCAGGCTTATTGGTATCTCGTTGTTGTGGTCTTTTGGGTCCCTTTTTTTATATAATGGCTTTATGATTGTAGTGCACAAATCTTCCGGGAATTCTGTTCTATATTTTGTATCCAAATTCTCTGATGTGGCTTGGACTAATCCTATATATCACCACATTTCTAGCTACGAATAAATCATTTTCTCCTATTTTTCAAATGCGCTTCTGTAGAAAAACCAATAGTAAGTCATTCACATAATACATTTAGTATCATTTTCTCTCAGTAATACTTGCCCTCATCTTTGACCACTGACAGTTCCCTCTTCCCAGATTTTCAATACCTTTCTGAAGTAAACGTTTATCTATTATGAATCAGGGATGCTTCCAATAATTCCTAGTCACAGACAATAACTTTTTTTAAAATTTTCAATGCTGATTAAGAGCCAAGATCTACTGAAATATATACGTATATCATGATCGTTATCATGTAAAATAATCATGTACCTGGCTAAACATTGGTCTTACCCAGGTACTTCCATACCAACCACAACTGAGTTAACCTCTGGCCTATGCATCTTATTGGCAAAATTTTATATCCCATCTTCCCACCTTATGTCTTTCTTACATGTTTCGCCCTTCTCCATTTTGTAGCTCAGGTACTCCTATAAGATCTTTTACTTTCACTCCTCTCTCGGATTCATGATGATTTTTTTCTTATCCCTTTTCACTATTCCAAGCATTGCTCTTTCCATTGATCTTCACGTGATCCCTCATTGGTTCTAAAGTGATTTTGTTAGTTTTCATGATCCACATCCTCACTTAATCGATTGTTTAATGTGTCTAATGTATAATTTTGTATCCATTGTATATTTACCCTTTCCCAGAGTGCTTTTTGAAATGACTCTATATTTGCTAAATGCTCTCCAACGAATCGTTATACAACGTTTTATTTCGCTCCCATGTTTTTTCTGTAACTTTATCACCTTACACAAGTAAACGTATACCTGTTTCATCTATTTTTATAGCTGTTTTCGCGACATTATTATTGAACAATATGTTTCCCTTAGTTCCATTATTTTTATCATCATCTTGAATATCTCATTACTTATATCACTTACCATATTTGCATCTCATCTGTTGTTTCTAATATTATTGCAATGTCATCAGCAGATCGTAAATGATTCAAATATTATCTATGTTAACCCCTTTTTTTCCCCAGTCTGTTTACCAAAAGGTACTCTCAAAGCTTTCAAAGCTTAGTGGGAATAGTACCGGCCAAATCTCTTTTTTTTTTATCAAACTCTTCTCCCAATTTCTTTCTTAATAGTATTTTATATAGTCAAATTACTGTATTGCCATTTTCGTATATATTCTCTTTTTATATACATTTGTGAAGTATAAAATAAATTCTTTCTTGTAATTCGTGTAGTTGTCATCGACTTACAGGAAGTGTGGTGCCATTTTGCAATATGGCGTCTATGGACAAGTAGAGGCCGCCCAGTGCAAGACTTAGATAACTAATCTATGTGAAAATGGTCCAGATGCTTCTAATTGACTTGTGCTTATCGATGATTATATTCCGTATTTTTCTGACGTAATTGTTTACTTTATTGTCAGTCAGGTGAGATGAAGAATGAGATAAAAAGCGTATTTACACCACTGGAAATTTCTACGCTTACCTGCCGCCCCACATTTCGTTTCTTGTTTCTGTTCTTTGAGGAGAATAGGAAACAATGGAGTGGATCTGTGAGATGGTGAGAACGTGTTGTCAAAAGGGCGTGGGCGAGACAAATAATGGTAGTGAGAATGCAATGGAAAGAAGATGCTGAAAGGGATGAATCAAGGAAAAAAGTGACGTACTGGATATGAAATTGATAAGCGAAGGAGGGAGAAAGGGAGATGGGAGAAGGGAGGAAGAAATATTACGGGTGAAAAAAGGAGGAAGAAAGAAGAAAACGAAAAAGAATGAAGGTAGTAAAAAGGGAAAGAAGGATAATGAAGAAAGGTTCATAATAGGTGAAAAGGGAAAAGGCTAGAAGAGAAAAAAGAAGGGAAAAAAGGAAGAGAAAGAAGGATGAATATAACTGGTAAAATAGGGGATTAGAAGAGAAATAAAAGAAAGAAAAGTAAGGGAGATAAAAGAAAGAAACAAGGATGAGAGGAAAAGATAAGGGAGGAAAAAACTTGAAGGGTAAAAAAAGGAGAAGAGGAGAGTGAAAAAAGAAGGAGGAAAAATAGGGAGGAGAAAGGACAGGAAGGGGAGGGAAGATAGGGCAGTATTGGTGGTGATAGGAAAAGGAGGAAAAGGATAGACGGAGAAAGAAGGCAAGAAAGAGAAGAAGAATGAAAGAAAAAATAGTAGGGGGAAGAATATAAAAGATGAAAGTGGAAAAAGAAAGGAAGAAAAGAGAGTAGGAAAGAGGGGAGACGGAAGGAAAAAGAGGACGATAATGGATAGAAAAAGGAGAGGAAAATGTGACATCAAGAAAGAGAGAAGGAAAGAAAGAAGGAAAGAATGAAGAAGTGAGGGAGGGAGGTAGGGATAGAGAACGATAGCAGGCACAAAAATAGAGAAAGAAATACGACAAGAAGAAAGAAAGAAACCAGAGATACAAGAAAGGGGGAAAGAAGAAAAACGAAGGAAGAGAGTAGTATGCTGGATAGAAAGGGGGAAAGGGAGAAAGATAAACAAAGGGAAGAAGAAAAGAAGAAACCAAAGTATGAGTAAAGGAAGAGGGAGGGGGGAAGAGAAATTGAGGTAAGGACGTAATCAAGTAAGCAAGGAATGGACCAATATAATTGACAGAAATGAATGAGAGGAGGGAAAAAAAAAGAAGCAAGAAAGGGTGGAGCGAGAAAGAAAGGAGCCTAATGGAGAAGGAATGAAGAAAAAATGGTAGAAAGCGATTAAGGGAGGAAGGGAGGAATGAGGGGGTGATCGATTGAAGAAGGAAGGCATGATGATTCAGAGAAGGAAAAATGAGAGGGAAAATGTTAGGACAAAGATATAGAGAGGAAAAACGAATAAAGAAGAAAGACAATCGTTGATAGAAAGGAAAGAATGTAGACTTGATAATAAAAAGTAGAAAGATGATGGATAGAAATAAAGGTTGATGAAGGAAGAATGGAGGAATAAAGGGGGAAGGAAGAAAGGAAGGGAAAGATAAGTAAAGCTGGGAACAAAATAAGGAGGTAGGGAATTGAGATTGAAGGGAGAAAAATGAAAAAAATCGCAATAGAAAATTGCAAAATCAAGATATAAAAGTAAGGAATATGGAAGTAAATATTGATAGAAGAGAGAAAATTAATCATAGAATGGAAGAAAGAAAAGAGCAAAAATTGAAAATAATAGAGAAAATTAAAAATACTCAATAAAGGAGAAGATGGTAATTAAATTAAAAATGTTACAAAAAAAGGAGAAAGAAAGATTTTTGATAGAAAGAAGGAAAAATTTCATTAAGAAAGAGAAGGAAGATGATGAATTGATAGAAGGAAGAGGTTACAAGAGGAAAAAATATAAAGGAAATGAATGATTGATTATCAAGGGAAGAAGGAAAAGTGAAAGTTGAATGGAAGGAAGAAAAAAAGATTGAGAGAAAAGCTGAAAAAAGAAGGACCTGATAAAAGAGAGCAGGGCTGTCAGTAGGGACAATGGTCCGTAAGAAATTTCTGCTTAGTCTCGCTTTGTGGCGGGCTTCCTTGGAAACTTTGTATAAACATTTATCCCAGAAAACTAACAGTTCTCGGGTATCATAATCATGGATCTTTTATCGTCCGTTGTTAGACGTAGACCTAACCCAGAATTCGGAGGATATCTCTATCATGGGCGTTTCAGAGCAAATATTTCCTGAACTTGTCTACTTTGTCCCTCCATGTATTCTACGGGTCTCAGTTTTGAATGTGACCAGGGGGGATCCATGTTGTGAGTCGATATGTCCATCGATATTCTGTCATTCTTGCAACATGATCAACTTATAGAGTTTCCTGATGGAATTGATGATGTCTCTGACTGTTTTTTCTCTATTATATTTTGTTGTACTGTGATCTCTCCATGTATCGTTTCAGCATGATTCGTTCGTATGCACGTTGCATGTTTCTCAGTTTACAGGCCATTTCTTGATTAATATGCATGTTTCTACTCCATAGGTGACGTTCAGAAGAAAGATTGGTTGCATACCCTTCTTTTTACGACGAATTGGATTTTCTTGGCCTCGAAGGTTGGGCTTGTTCTGCTGAAGGCTTGCCATCCTACAGTGATTGTTTGCTTCATATCTTACTTTTTTTCTTCTGAAGATTTTATGGAATTTCGTTGTCTCTAGGTAGATGTTGTGGTCTACTTTATCCTGTTGGTAAACACTGGACTTTTGAGGATAAAGTCTGAATAATACACAGAACACAGAGAGAGAATGAGAAAACTGTAAGAATCGGCGTGCATAAACTTGTTGAGCAAATGTATAAATCAGACCAGATTCCATGTTCATTGTGATTTTTTCACCGCTTAACCGGGACATGGTAGGGAATTTTTTTTTTAATGGAAAAGAGCTCAAAACAGTTGCAACCCCGTTACAGGTTATTTTCATCATTTACGAAAAATGCATTCGCCACCGTTATCGATCAATACAAAAATAAAAAGTATCCTTCTATTTCTACCTGGATACTACACCTGAAGATATCTTCAGAATGAATCGAACCAACCTTTGTGGCAACCACAAAATTAACGAATTCATTTGTTGGAAAGGCCTCTTCATAGGTCGATGACTCTTCTCAAAATTATCGACAGGATTCTTACTGTTACTTATAAAACCACTTTAGTGGATACTATTTAATTATATCGTTTCTCAACAATTAGCCCGATATAAGTAAGAATAAAACCATAAAATTAAAAACATTAGAAGACCAAAGTTCAGTGCCCATCTCTGATTAACATTTCATAGACTAAAAAAAATGTGCCTAATTGAACGGGCGATAAAATGTAGTCTAAAATCATTAATGAACTAAAAAGAAAATTGATCGGTCTTTCACAAAATTAATTGGCTAGACAAGTAATGGAATATATAAAGCAACACCTTCTGGCTAATCACGAGAGAGAACAGCTGAAAAAAATTTTACCAAGATAAAGATGAGACTGACGAAGCTTTAAATCTGAGAAAGATTTCAGTGTAAGTAGAGTTAAATTGATAACTGCATGACCAACTAACCGGATTGTGCTCCAAGTTTGCTCTTAAAAATAAGCTGGTTATGTAACCCATGGATATGATTAATTAAGTTCAGGCAAAAGTTCCTAGTTCTATCCATCAAAAGAATACGGAAATTTTTGAATTTTGGAGGGGAGTTGACTCGGCTCCCAATTGGGTACGCGGGGCTCCATCGATAAAATCACGGAGGAGAATCAAGGAACTAAGTTCAAACTCCGGTTCAGATAATTATACGTTCGCGCAAATGCTCTAAGGAGAAATATGAATTCATTTTTTCCCAACAATAGGTAAATATCAGGGTACTTGGAGCCCTTTAGCCTTGTAAGGGAGTCCATCCTAGACCTCTATTTATAAAGAAACTATGATTGTGTCTCCATATATCTTTTAGGGAAATAGTGATAAAATTCTTCTCCATGCACAACACAGAAATAAATTAATCTGAGTCATAGTCAGCTATTTATCGCTTATGCAATCAGTCAACGTCGTTCAAAATCCTCGGGAGAAGATCAAACGCTAGGAAAATTGTTGCAACAAAAACTTACCAAAACAAACATTGATTTTAGATACTTGACATTTTTCTTCTTTCTCAGCACAGAGAATGTCATATACGTACAAGATCATCACTGGAAATGATGAATGGATTTATTACGAAAATCAGAAATAAGAAAAAATTGAGGTAGGATTCACAACAGCCTTCAGCATCTCATCCTGAACACAATCTACCGACACAAATTGCTTTTCTCTGCATGAGATTCGGAATGATTTTTTTCTTACCCCTAATCCAAGTAAGCTGCAACTTTCCTTTAGTTTATATCTTGTCGCTTGCAGCTAGGTCGATCGGAGTGTTTGCGGGAGGAGGCGCTTTGTTTTCCATCATCGAATGTAGTGAAGAGATCGGTGTAATCCTGCAGAAGATTAGCTCGATCGCTACAAGAGGCTCTCTACATAATCCCAGATCATTAACCGAAAGATTAAAAAATCAATCTGATAGTTATTTACTGGATATAAACTTCAACTCCCTCGATCGAAACGTAAGTTTCATGTTCAATGAAAAAAAAATACATTCAACTGTATTGAATCTTAATTCAGGATTTAATATTAAATCAAGACTCTGGAATAATTTGTTATGAGTACTTAGTGAATGCTATGAATAATACAAAGCAACAGTTCGAATAACTGCGTAGATGAATATATATTATTGTAGGGATATATTTGTCAATACCGGCATGAAATTGGAACGAAATCTAACGATAGAAAACATGTCAATTTTCTTCTGATCATCATCATCATCATCATCATCATCATCATCATCATCATCATCATCATCATCATCATCATCATCATCATCATCATCATCATCATCATCATCATCATCATCATCATCATCATCAGTCTTTTAACGTCCGTCGTTGGACATAGAACCTCCCCAGGATTTCCCACGCTTCTCTATCATGGGCATCACAGAGCCAGTACTTTCTGAATTTGTCCAGCTCGTCTCTCCATCTAATATTCTGCCGGCCTCGGTTCTGCATGTGATCTCGGAGGATCCATGTTGTGAGTCACGATGTCCATCGGTTGTCTGCCATTCTTGCAATATGGCTAGTCCACTGCCATTTGAGTTTTTCAATGGATTCCTTGATGTCCCTGTCTCTTGTCTTTTTCCGGATGTACTGTGCTGTCTCGTGGTCTCTCCATGTGAGGCCAAGCATAATTCTTTCATGTGTTCGTTGCATGTTTCTCAGTTTACAGATCTGTCTCTTGGTTAGGTTCCATGTTTCAGCTGGACAAGTGACTATTGGGTGGATGCATTGGTTATACACCCTTCTCTTTAGAATTGATTGGATCTTCTTATTTTTGAATGTTGAGCTAGCCCTGCCAAAACCTTGCCATCCTAGTGTGATTTTTCGGTTATTTTCGTCTTCTTCTGAGGGTCTCAAAGAGATTCGTTGTCCTAGGTAGACAATGCCCAACTGGGGCTTGACTGAGGTATATAGTATCCTAAACTACTATTCCATACATTGAAGAAGTTTTACTATACTCGTTATAGGCTTTAAATATGATAGATCCTTGATAAGATCTCATTCATTATAATTCAGTAGGGTTAAGCGTGATTTTTATCTGAATCTCTAAATTCTAGCATTGCACTAGTTTCCTGATGGTTTCAGGTCATGTTATTTCCACTCAGCTAGCGTTTGAGGAAAAGATAGGAACGTTTGTTTGTAGGTGTGTATTCAAAAGAGCGTTCAATTCTTTTCAAAATTATTCAGTGTTTCATTTTTTATTGTTGCTTCCCATTCTTTGAAAGAAACTTCTCAGTAATTTTGTTTGTGCTTCGAGATGCCCACAAATTGTTCTGCCTATTCTTTTTTTAAGAAAAGTGTTTAATCAAATTCAGTTTTGACTTGAGGAAAAAATACAGATTCTGTAAAAACAAAAAAAAAAGCAAGAAGAAATTAAAGGCGGCACTGTACTAAATGGAAGAACTTGTTTTCACAATGATGAATAAAAATGAATATATATATACATATATATATATATATATATATATATATATATATATATATATATATATATATATATATATATATATATATATATATATATGTATGTATGTATGTATGTATTCGACGATAAAAAGTCCAGGAGTGGAAAAATGGAATGCCAAAGAATATATTGTCGAGAAGAGAATGGATGTGAAGTGAATGAAAAGAACGGGGAGGCCAAACTAATGATTGAAAAAATAGATTGAGAAAAGGAAACAATGAAAGACTGCGCATAAAATCTAATCAAAGTCGAGGAAGAAAAATGAACTACAGAATAAATTAATACTGGTGAAAGAAAGAAAAAATAGAGCCAGACAATAGGAAAGTTTCTCATTGTAAGATAAGGTAAACAGCCAACCCAACCAAAAAGCAAATGGAATACGAAGATTAAAACCTGAATGAACACATATATGTTTGGTCTATTGACTCACACCGTCCATACACACACAATATGTGTTTGCACATGTGAATGTATGAGCGTGCAATGAGAGAGAGAGTGGGGGAATGTGATTGTGTATTTGTATGTAACCCGTGATATCAACGATTCATTCATTATGAATCAAAACTTGCATGGCCTCTGATGATTAAAGGAAAATACAGGGTCACAGCATTCTTATTTTTACGTCAGTTTGTTGGCTAGTTTTCTCTTCCTTGTTTCCAACGTTTCGGCCGGTGAGTTTTCCGGTATCAATTGTTTTATCAATTTATTTTGAATAAATATTGTCATTCTCTCATCGATTCTTCGAATAAGTATTGAACAACAATAGCTATCAATGATGGTGAATGGTTCAATACTTTCCTTTATATAAGCGAGTGCTTGCTGGTGTGTTCATTTCTGTGATATTTAGTGTTCATGGTTATACAGTTTTGACGACAGACTTGAAGCTTGGTATCAGTACTCCACTAGGCACTTTCTTGAAATTATATTTATTTTCTGGAAAAAAATACAAACCTGTTTGACTTTTGGGGCACTATTCTTACGGGTTTAATAATGACATCAGGATTCTCCAGAATCGAGATGTTTCTACAAGTTTTTCTTTGCTATATCTTTGCTGTTTTACCGTGGAGAACGATAGTGATACCATAAGAAGACCATATTTATCATTTGATACAATGATTTACATGACTTCAAAATTTGACGCTACAGCGTTATTCAATTTTTAACTACGTTTTAGGGATTGCCTTCTCAACCGTCATAATGATGCCTGAAGATTTCTCAGGCATTACAAGAACACTTATACTTCTAATATCTTCTTGGGGTTTTCTTGAGAGTGATGAAGGACGCTTTACCTCAGCTAACTGGTCTTGCAAGCAGTTGCTGAGGTAGTAGATTCGTGCTTAGTTAGTTACTTGAGTGTCGTTATCTTGGATATACTCAGATAGTTTTAGGAATGATACTTATCAAGCAACAAACACAGTGAATAACACAATATACAAGCAAACTAACAATAGGGAATTTTGATATAAATTAATAGAAGGACTTGAAATAAAACTCTGACTGCACATATGTCTTCCAACGCCATTATCACCCAAAACCGAATGAAAATCAATTCCGTTATAGATACGATGCAGGGAAGTAACTGTGTAATTTGGAACGTCGGTGTTTAGATTTTCCACTACTTGATTTTCTTAATACATGGAAAACATCTCTAAATCGAATAAAATGTTTTGATCTGCCGAGAGATTTAATTCATGTTTGCTAAGCTCATCGTCAACTCTTCCACAAAATATGATAGAAATTCATTGAGAACCTTTGGAGATACTGTGTGAGCAAAAAAAACATAAGTGAATACATATACCTCTCCAAACTTCGTTACCATTGGTGGAATATGTAGAGTAACGAAATAATCGACTGAGTTTAAATTAAGAAGATACTTTGACGTCAGCTTTGCTACACGAAAATCTTAAATTGAGCGCTCGACCAAGCTCAATACTGCTGTTCGCGGCTTGTTAAACTGAAATATTTACTATCATGATCTGACGATTTGTCTCAGAGTTGAGCAGCAGCGTATAATACTAAGAAAATTTTAGAATAAAGGAAACAAAAGGTACAACAGAGTTGATAAATTGAAAGAATCTAAGGAGACAAAGGAAAGAGTGAACAAGAAATAGAAAAGAAAACTAGAAATAAAGAAAAGCTAAAGAAAGGGTAAAACCGAAATGAAAAGTCAATTACATTGTACAAAAAAGCTCGATGATATGAGGCCTGTGTGAAGTATTAGGTTCCAAAGTTCAAACGAAACGATGCCGATTCAGATGGAGGCCTCAGTATCTTCCTTTTATGTTTCTATTTTTTTACTGCTTAACTCTTCAGTTATCTCTTTATTATATTTCACACCAGTTCACACGCACACGTACACACACACACACACACACACATAGACACACACACGCACACATATATATATGTATATGTATATATGCATCATGTCGTAGGGTAATGTTGTGAGATTCGGTTTAGCAGACCATTACAATAGTGTACTGACTTCGCTCCTCACTGAATATTATATATATGTATATATATATATACACACACACACACACACACATACATATATATATATATAATATGAGTATGTGTGCATGTGTGTGTGTGCACATGATATATATATATATATGTATATATATATATATATATATATATATATATATATATATATATATATATATGTATGTATCTAGCGGAGTAAGGTTTCACTACACAAATATCTTTATGTTTCTGTCCTGTTTGGGCTTCCTCGATTTATCCCATTAATCCTAAAGAGAAGGGTGTATAACCAATGCATCCTCCCAATAGTCACTTATGGAGCTGAAACATGGAACTTAACCAAGAAACAGACCCGTAAGCTGAGAACCATGCAACGTGCACATGAAAGAATAATGCTGGGCCTCACATGGAGAGACCACAAAACAGCACAACACATCCGGGAAAAGACAAGAGTTAGAGACATCATAGAATCCATAAAAAATCTCAAATGGCGGTGGGCTGGCCATGTTGCAAGAATGGCTGACAATCGATGGACATCACGACTCACAACATGGATTCCCCGAGACCATATGCGCAACCGAGGCCGGCAAAATATTAGATGGAGGGATGAACTAGATAAGTTCAGGAAGTACTGGCTCCGTGACGCCCATGATAGAGAAGTGTGGCAAATCCTGGGGAAGGTCTATGTCCAACGACGGACGCTAAAAGACTGATGATGATGATGATGATGATGATTATTTTGACATTTTTCGAGGGATGTCCATTTTCCCAAGAGGTTAGATCTCTCTTCCGTTCTATTTAGAATTATTTTCTTTTCTTTGTTTCGTTTTGTTTGTTTTTGTTGTTTTTGTTTTTTTTTCTGTTTAGTGGTTGGTCATTGCTTTTTATATTTTTCCAGTTTTAGTCAGATGGGATGTTGTACATGTTGGTATTTGAAAATCTTAAATTAAGAGAGCATGGTGTACGCATTTTCGTTATCAGTACGGACTTATTCTATCAGTTCTTTGTTGGGTTATCGAGCGCTCCATGAAATGAACACATCATACGTTGGATATTATATGATATTGTATTCCTGATGTATATTCAAATGATTCTACCGTTTAGAGAACTGTTAGCAGCAAGCATTTTAAGGGGTGCCATGGAAGAGATAAATGACTCCTAAGGAATGACCCCCAATGTTTGTGATGAAGTAAAACTACAGGAGAAGTGATACCATTAAAAAAATCATATTTGATTCGAATTACTAGTCATAGTAGCGGACTTGCCTGTCCTGTATAATCCTCATCAGCCACCCTGCTACACAGCAAAATGTTCTTCAGTGTCCCTCTATTTATACCAAATGATTTCCAGCCCATTGTTATGTGCCGTTTAATTTCGCTCACATGGCCTTTCTGTAACTCATCATCAGACTTAAGAAAATGTACTCACCAACCACTTCTAGCACTTCGACCTCAATTCTTTCGGGAGACTCCATCGTTGAACATTACTTTTGTATTTGTTCTGTTCATCCTTAAGCCAATTCATTTTACTTTCCCTATTTAGATCAGTCAATGTTAACTATTCCTATGACGCTTTTGATGCCATGGGAATGTTATTGTCAGATTAAAATATTCCCTGTCCATGTTGATTCCTATTCCCTCATAAAGAATCTTCCAAAACAGGCTTTCAAAGCTCAATGTAAATGGTCGATTATATTTCATCCCCTTGTCTTACTCCTTGTCTTTTAACTATCTATCTGTACTTTAGTGCAGTTTATCTATTAGATTACCATTTCATAAATATATACATATATATATATATATGACGGTGTTGCTGGCTTGTGTATGGTGCGGCTTTAAGGAGCCTAAAACTATTTTATTGAGTATATTTTTTTTCAAATGATTCAAGTATCCTAATTTGTATTTTAGGTCGGAACTGAATTCAACCTCGATGCAAAACCTGACGTTTCAAGTCTTGATTGTTTCAATGACGTAATTGTTATGTCATGATAGAAGTTCATTTATATATATATATATATATATATATATATATATATATATATATATATATATATATATAATGTTAATTTGTATACTGTTCCATCATCATATATTTTTTCTTTATTTTGTGTTTGGTGTTAAAATTAGTCGGTAAGTAATTAGTAGAAGATCAACAACTTTCACTTGTGATACTCCAAATGATTAGCCCAAGTTGGTGATTCATTTCAGACGAAACGAAACTTGGCGTCATTCCGGTCTGCTTGTCACATCTCAGACGCTTGTGTCTTTCTGTTTTTGTCTCCAACGATTCACAACGAATAAGTTCGGCAGAACTCTTTCTTTTTTTTTTGCTCCTTCTCCCTCTCTCTTATTACTTTTCCTCCCCCATTGTGTCATTCCTCCCCTTTTCCCCTCCATTCCTTTATTTCTTTCTTCCCCCGTTCTCATTTCCACTTTCTCTCCCCGTTTTTTCCTAAACTCCCTCCCGATTTCACTCTCGCTCCGTTTCTTTCGCACACTCCCGCTTTTTTTCTTTCACGCTCCCTTCCCCTCCCACTCTCTCTCTCTCTCTTTCCTTTCTTTCCTTCCTGATCCGCTTCTTTTTCTCTTTTCGTTCCTTCTACTTTTCTTCCCCTACCGAACTCTCCCTCTGTTTCTCTTTTGCACCCTTTCAGGCAAATCCCTTTCTCTTTATTCCTCCCATCATTCCTTTTTACCTTCTCTCTTTCCTTCATCAAATGCTCTCTACTCTTGCCCTATATTCTCAGCACTTTTTTTTTCGCATCTCACCTTATTAGTTTGTAGTCAATATGTCGACTTGGTTACACGAGTTAGTCACCGAACTCAATATAAATGAATCCTGACAGACACTCAACTCGAACAATTGTCTTTAACGTTTTGTCGCCATTGACTGTCTCTTCCCAGTGGCACCATTCCGAGGGTGAAGAATGATAGTATCTTTCCCTGATTAGTCAGTTCCAATTTTTTTTCATTGCTGAGATCTCTAATTTCATTTTATTTGCATGATTTTTTTTCTAATGTTATTCTAGTGGAAGCAGTAGCATAACCAGTCAGTCGTTGTTGTCGTTAGTATAGTTATCGGAGGGTGCATTCTTTTTAGTAATCGCAAGTGTTGTAATAGTAGGCTCAACCTTCTTCCCGGGCATATAAAAATACGGCAGGCAATTTTTTTTTAAAAAGACAAACTGATTAAAAAGCTTAACAAAGAGAATCAAATGTGAGGTAAGCAAAAAAAATACAAGGATATTTAAATCATGCAAACTGAAACATTGAACATACATAACATTACTCCATCAGACATTGCAAATGTCAAGTTTTTAAAGTGATATCAATTGAAACATCTCTTTAAATATGTTTTTATTAAATGATGATAGTTGGACGAATGATAATCTTGTCAGATTTGCAATTTCTTCCCGTTTTTCTCCTTCTTTTTCTTCTTGTCCTCCTCCTACTCGTACTTCTTCTTCTTCTTCTTCTTCTTCTTCTTCTTCTTCTTCTTCTTCTTCTTCTTCTTCTTCTTCTTCTTCTTCTTCTTCTTCTTCTTCTTCTTCTTCTTCTATTTGCTCCTCCTTTTTTTTCGAAACATCCAAGCTGCACTATCAACATTGTTAACATGGTATCCTCAGTTTTCAAGTGATTCGGGCTAACTGGCTGGTTATGTATGAATAAATGCATGTGTCACGCATACAGGCCACGACCAAATGAGATAGAGGGCTTACAACATTCACTTCTAATTACATCGAGAAAAAACGCTTATTTCTAATATTTTTACTTTAGAAACATGCAAGGGCTTATTTTGTAAATACATTTGTATTAAATAATAAAAAAATTGCAACAGTCAGGTCTGTTCAAGATTTATTCATTCACTTAAACTTTCTCTCATTTTCATCCCTATTTTGGTTTCATGCCTGCTTTCTGTTTTCTCTTTCGTGAGAAACCATCAACCGATACTTCATGAAAACTGTCAACGTAGATTTATACAGTCTTTAAGCTTGTCTGGCTGGCATCGTTTGTATTTATATATCACACTTACAGGTTACATCATTCAAGCTCAAATGCTGAACGTTTCAAAATTTACTCTTTAATATGTTCACAAAGATTGTTTCCTTCAATTACCCCTTTAATATTTTTTTTGGGGGGGGGTAATTTGCAATGTAAGTTTATGCTAAATCAGTCACTCTGTTTATTGCAATGTTCTTACTTGCTTTTTGAAAATTAGGACATTTTTAGTGATCGATGATCACCTGGATGCGAGACAAATAAGGTATTCATTTTTCCATATATTTAATTGATCGCCCAAACAAATGTTGATTATGTAACAGTTTCTATTGAGCGACCAAACAGACCTGTTTTAATTGTTGTTGTTTTTTTCTTCTTAATTTGTAACGGTAGAAATAAACAAATTACAACTCTATAATTTGTTGATTTTTACACTGGCACTGTTGATGATTGAATTTCGCAATATGACATCATTTTTTTCCAGTTCAAGAATTCAAATTTTTTTTTCATTTCGTTCTTGTATTGTTTTTTTTTATCATTTAATCTTGTTTATTCAATAATTCATCGGCAGATTCCTCCGAGCACTTCAACCTTTCAAATATTTTCTCTTCTTTTCTCACATGACATAATTTTGCCGCCAGAAATTCCTTATCTGACTGACACAAACGCTGAACGTCGAAAGCACAAATGTTTTAAGCGTTATATTATCTTGCCTAGAAAATGCACTATTGGTTAATATTGAATTCAGAAACTCAACACTATGGGAGACTGGGTACGGTTGAAACACTCGTTGCATTTCTCAGGCTTACTCAAAAAACAATTTCGATCAGGCAAAGCATTTTCTTATACATCAAATTTACGACTGTCTGTTAATTACTCATGCCATTTAAATATAGTCATTTATGCCATATTGTTTACACTGTTTGGTGGAATAGAACTCATATGTTACAACTGTCCCCAACCACGTTGAAACACCGATAAAAGACGATTGGAACGTGTAAAAAATGCATTATATTTCATCTCTTTTACTCATCGTCTCAATGTGCGTAGTATTCTGATATATGTATTGTTTCATGATAATACTTCAGCTTTATTTATTCAGACGTAACTTTCAGATAGTACTTTTTATCTATCTATCAATATATATATATATGTGTGTGTGTGTGTGTGTGTGTGCAGATGTTATAGATGTTACAGATGCAATTCAATTTCTCTATATTTCATTTTTAGACAGGGAGGATAGAACAATTTGTGACGCAACAAATCTTTAAGAAACATGTTTTTATTGTACAAAACTGCAACTGTTTCGAAAATTGATTAGGTCACGTTTTAGTGAATGAAAACAGTTACTTTAGGATTCCTTAGAGGCTCCAGGAAAACTTCAAAAAATACAAATGGCCAAAGAACTTTTTGAAACGTTTCAAAAACACTGATTTTCAACAACTTTTTGCAACCTTCATAAGCCCTATCAGCTATGATTAAAAAAAAACATGTGCTAGCTAAATACACCGACTTAGAAATATGCTAACCATGTCAATGAGAAATCAACCAAATCAATGATTCAAACTAAGTAAGTTTTAGTTAATTCATTCAATCAGTCAGGGCAGTAGGACAAAACTACGGCTCATGAAAAAATACTCCCACATCTCCAAAGCAAAGTTACTTTTCCAATGAATTGAGAAGTAGATGTTACTTTTGTCCTCATGAGGGAAGAGTTCAACTGTGCATGGACAGTATGTTCTCACTGTAGCATGTTCTGACGGGGGGGAATAAGACTTGAAACAGTTCTTCGTTGCAATCGTTCCTGTCTTCCCTACACAAGGGATATTCAAGCGCAGCACAATACATAAATCGTAATGAATGTGCGAAATAGCTTCCCCAGAGGTGAAAAAGATACAGTTCATAAAGAAAGGGAATTTTTTGTTCACTGAGAGAGGGAATGTCCTGTGAAATGCAATATTCCCCACTGTTGCTGTTGCTTTTTCAGAGGGGTTTCTGGTTCGTTGCCAGACTCGTATAAACATCATATTTAGTTACAGGGTGGGGATGTCCTCAAGACTGTATCATCCCATTGCATTTAAAGGGCCAAATTTATTGCCTAATACCTGAGGCGTCTCAAAAAGAAGTGTAAGGAAACTACACACTTCTTGTCTCTACCTGCAGGTGCTCATGTAGGCCCTCACATCAAATTTGACCTATGCTAACATATTCTGCTCTTTCTGGGGAAGTAAATAAATGACTAGAACTGCCACATCATGTCAGAGAATAACTGGCCAGTTGTTCCTTTAAAGAGTGATTCGTACCCGTATTGACGATCACCGACTATTTGAGTTAAATTAACAAGTACATGTTAACTCCTTTTTGATAGTGCCCCTAAACAATACCATGCCAGGTGGTAGAAGCAGGGAGAGAGGTATGGAGATAAAATACTCTTTCCTTGATTCAAGTGATTATCTTACTTGGAAATTATCGTAATATGGAAATATTTTGACTGTATTGTTTTCAATAAAAATCGCAAAAGGCTTTTTTTATCGATAGAATAATGCCGAACATTTATATTTATCATAACACTAATGCTGCGGCGTCTTTAATGATATTGCATCTGTTCTTTCCTTCGATATTTTGCAGTTTAATATCGTTGGGGCCGACCGACATACGAACCGAAAAGTGTCAAATAGAGATGTGTGAACAAATCTAAAAGAATTAGAGCTTAACGTAACCTTGGAATAAGCTATCTGGTGGATGGGGAATATATGCGTGAATAAATATATCGCTTACAATCAACTTTACTGACCGTCCAATTCTGTGGGGCAGAGATAAGATGCCAGCCTCTGGGTCTAAAGTGAACGTTTCAAACCTACGTCGTGGTACTTGATGGGATAATGGATAGTCTATAGCAACACTGAAGAGCTATCAGTGGATGACACAATAATATATATATATATATATATATATATATATATATATATATACATATATATATATATGTGTGTGTGTGTGTGTTTTAATATATTGTGTAAGATTTTTCTCCATCCCAACCCACTTAGTA
Organism: Thysanoteuthis rhombus; assembly: GCA_963457665.1. Classification (NCBI taxonomy): domain Eukaryota; kingdom Metazoa; phylum Mollusca; class Cephalopoda; order Oegopsida; family Thysanoteuthidae; genus Thysanoteuthis; species Thysanoteuthis major. The sequence goes on from OY735235.1 coordinate 20,952,249, forward strand.
AACTACTTAACTCCCCTTCCTGCTTTCTCCCTTCCTACACTCATATCAATCTACAAAACCTTTACCTCACGTTATTTGTGAAAGTGTAACATATGAATGCAGGTAGGGATAAGCAAAATGATATTATAGATATTCACACATATTCAGGAAAAAAGTACCTTCAACTCAACGCATTTATTAATTAATAATTGTTTTATTCCATTTCCACATCGATACATAAATCGAATTTCAACGATTTATCGGATAAACTGAACTACACCCACGCTGCTCTCTTTTTAGCGCGCGTATGCTGAACTGATTAGAGAGTAATACGGTTATCATTTATCTCTCACCGTGTATTCCTACACGGTAGCTGGTCTCTTCTTTCGTCATCATCACCTCCATTGGTTTTTCACTTTGTGCAACAAATGTGAAGCCTGTCAGACGCTGGTGTGTGCAGTTCGATTCTAAATAACTGGCGAATGAGAGATGCGTTACACCAAAATGTAAATCTGATTTCAAAATCGTTAAAACTACACATTTTACGAACCAAATTAAAAAGTGAAGCAAGCAAATTCTGAAAAAAATACGGACTTTTTTTTAGACAGCAAGCAAATTTTTTAAAAAGCACGGCAAGCAAATTAAGAAAATATAAATAAGTTTAAAATTTACCGCGAAAACTTTTTTAAAAATACGGCAAATACTTCTCTTTAATCACAGCAAGCAAATCATGGAAGAATGACGGCGACATTTGAAAAATATTGGGAACAAATTTTAAAGATGAGGTAAGCAAACTAACAAACAAAATTGGATTGGTGAACATGAAAAACTGCATATATTCAGCTACTGCTACAAGATTTCTTAACACTCAAATAGGTAAACAGCGTACACTCTTCTCCAGCATGTGCTTTCAAAAGTTGGAAAGTTTTTTCATCTTTACCATCTAATTGTCAAATTGCCACTACCATTTTATCGGATTATCCCCATCCACACAACAAACATATATATATATATATATATATATATATATATATATATATATATATATATATATATGTGTTTCTGGTTTCTTATTAATATAGCCAGCATTATAGTGTTCTATTTATCCGTACCTAAGACGGCAAGAAAGTTGGCCTTCACATGAATTTCAGCTAAAAAAACGTCATGTGCAACAATCACGTCGGAATAAAGACCCAGCGATCAAAATCGAAAATGCAAAACTGGATAAGGTAGACCATTACATCTACCAGGGACAACGAATCTCTATGACATCCTCAGAAGAAGGTGAAATCAAGCAAGGAGTTACTCTAAAATGGCGAACCTTCGACAGAGCAAGCTCAACGTTCGAGAATAAGAAAATCCCATTTGTCCTCGGAAAAAAAGCGTGCAAGCAATGCATCATCTTTATAGTATTTTTTGGCGTTGAAACATAGGACCTCAGATAAAACTCTGACCTGCCAACGTGCACACAGAAGAATCATGCTCATCCTCATCTGGAGAAATCACAAGACAGCACAATATGTCAGAAGAAAAACGAGAATTAGAGACATCACTGTGCTATTGTTATATTTTGGTCTCTTGTACCGTATAAAAATCATAGGCCATAGTATCTGGTGCATCATAGTTTATTTTAATTAACTCCAGAATATTCAAATCTTTCACATCAATTTTTTGTTGTGGCAGGTAGGCTGCGTAAGTTTTACCAGAACTCACTTACAAAAACAACGTGACTACAATATCTTGCTTATGATGATGGTTGTTGTATTTTACATAATTTTCTATTAGTTTGAGTTGGAATTCCTGTTAGTTGTTAGAATTTATTTAGAGACACAAATGTAGAACATGTCAGATATACACTTAATCACTAACATATTTCTCTCACTTTCGCTTATATTAATTCATCAACAAACTTTTTGATACAAGATTTGTAATTTTTTTTCAATTTTGACCCGAGAGAAAAGTCTAGCTCATTTTAAACTTTTACCCTTGAATTGATTCTTTGTTCACGAAAATAGTTTTACTAACACGTAGAAAATTATAGTTGGTTGGAGCAAGCTAAGGAAATTATGGTACATAATCTTTTTGGGGAAATCTTTGATTACTTGATCTGTATGAAGACGTGTATGATTATGAGGAAAAATGACTTTTCCCAGTTCACTAAAGTTTTTCTTTTCTTTTCAAAGCTAGGGGCTGTTGCCATTTGGTTATAATTGAAAATTTTATTTGATGATTCCTACCATATCCAACCAAACACTCAATGAGAAATTCATCAAATGAATGTCGCCTCTAGGCTCAATTATTGCAACTGAACCACAGCAGACAGAACTTGTAAAAAAAGATCCATTTCTCATACCCAATAAGATCTATCCAAGAGAAGCATCTGAAACTGCTGGGAATGCAGTACCACGACAATCATCATGTAGCTGAGATTTGCAACAGACCAATCATGTGTGACATATTTTCCTTTCATAATTTCTCCATGCTTCTTCAAGTTGCGATGAATAATTAAACGGCTAACATTGACTCGTTCGCTAGGTTCCCTCAATATAACAGCAGAAAAGGAATTAAATTAGACCTATTTTGTTCAAGCACTATCAATACACAAAACGGAAGGAATTTTTGTTACAACATATATGAAGAAAAGAATGAGATTTGAAATCTAGAAACCATCGCTTATATCACAAATTTCAAGTTTTACAAAAATAACAAGGACAAACGTTTCTACACATGTAATTATTCTTTATAATTATTGTATCGTTAACGGGGACAATCAACAACTTTCAGGATAAAAGAGAGCATGTATTTGACCCTGTTTCTCAGCTATGAATTCAGTTGTGATTAAAACCCCTAAAAGTCAAGGTTAGGCATAGGACAATTAACCGTGTTTTTCCGAATTTTTTTTTTCTTACAAAACACTTTACAAGCATGAACGTCTCAGCGCCTGTGATGAAACGTCAGAAAGTTGTGTGAGCGTACCTTCCAAGCAAAATTACGATATATCTTCGATGTATGCAGACAAAAAGGACTCGGTAGAAGCCAATCGGCTCCGAGGTGGATGACCTTGCTCATGTTCGGTTTATTGATTTTATATAATTTGCGATGATTACCGATATATAGAACGGGCATATTTATTTGTGTGAGAGAAAGGAAAAAGAAGTAAGAAATGAAGAAAGGGAGAAAAAAAAACAATTGGTAATCTTGAAGACAGAAAAGAGAAAAGAAAAAGGAAGAACAAACATTAAATCCAAGAGAAAAAGAAAGGATCAGGAATGAGGGATGAAAAGCGAAATAAAAAAAGTAAGGAGATATAAGCAAATAAGAAAGTTATAAAACTATATTAAAGAGGGCAGAGAAAGAGAGAGAGAGAGAGAGAGAGAGAGAGACTGAACGAGACAGTAAGAAAAGAGAGAAAAGGCTTGGAATGAAGAAAAAATAGAAATAGAAAGGTACTATAAATCCTACACAACGAAGAAAGGAAAGAAAGAAAGAAAGAAAGAAAGAAAGAAAGAAAGAAGAACTATAAACAGGACAGTGAACAAAAAGAAAGAAAAGAGAAAGAAAAAATTATAACGTTTAGAATTATATATAAAGTATGGAACAATGAAAGATACCAAGGAAGAAATATAAAGAATTGTCAAGCAAAAAAAAAGAAATGACTGAACTTGGAGAATCAAGAAAGTAAAGAAATGGAGAGCTGACGTGAACAGGTGAAAGAAATACAGTCTATGGACTATTTAAAGAAAAATGATGAAAGAGCGAAGAAGGAAAGACGGACAGAAGAACAAAGCGAACAAACGAGAAAAAAAAACGGCAAAGGAAAAAAAGAATAAAAGACCAAGGATGAGAACTATGAATGAAAAATTACGAAAGAGAATGAAAACAGCCGGGAATACGAATGAATTGAATAAGAAGGGGAACTTTTCAGTCCTCGCCACACTAAATACTTATTGATATTACTACTCACTTTATTTTTGAGTTTTGTCATCCGGGCATTCAAGCTGGGGCAGAGGGAGACGCAAAATGGTCGCTTTTTCTGGACAGAATGACGAGTGAATGTTTGAATTTTTAGTTTCAAGCTCCATTAATCCGGCTTGTACGCGTAATACATACATAGATAACTAGCCAGTCAGCCAAACCAACCTGAAAACTGAACAAAACCATTGTTGATAGTTTTGGTAAATGCTTTAGCTGACTCTTTCTGATATTGAACAAGTTTCGCTGTATAGAGATAGTGAGCAACTTTTAAAAGTGTTCCAGCAGGGAGTTGAAATTTTAAATTCTTTTATCCTCCTACATCCTATAACGCCTGACATGTCATGTCCATTATTTTTGTGGTCTTGGAACGCTCATGAATATCTCCTGTATAAATCGACCATAACTGCCTCTTCACTTTGCGTCAGACTGGCTTATTCTTTCTGTTTTGTTTTTTGTTGATTTTTTTGTTTGTTTGTTTTTTGTTTTTTATAGTTGGGGAAAACCATTTACATATCTTGTTTGTGCAGGTTTTTAGCAACTTGAAACTTAAACTACATTTCCATTAATATCAATGAAATGTCTGGGTTTTTTTTTATAGCTAGGGGAGGGTAGAAAGAATTTCCCCATATAAATAATGGTAAATGAATATTCGTTTCATACCATTTCGGTTTACGAAAGTTTTCTGGAAAGGAATGCTTTACTTCCGAATCGCGGGGGAATTTGTATTAATAAGAAAAAAAAACAGTGATTAAAAAAATGAACGAATCCTCTATACAATTTGATCGGATTACGATAAAAACATATTCGTCTCTCTCTTTCAATTTAACTGTTCAGGAAAAAAAAAACATCCATTCTAAAAATCATTCTGTTTGTGTGTGGGTCAGACGTATTTTACTTCAACAAAAGGAATTACTCATATATGTTTCCACTGCTTACAAATATCTAAAATAGAAAAAAAAAACGCATTCGAAAATAATCAAAACATATTTCGCTATTTTATATTATTTTTAAGGAAAGGAATTAAATGCTTCTTTAATTTTATCTTTTTTTCTCTAATATCTATTATTGATTTGTTGAATAATAAACTGGAGGGCAAGTACTACGATTGTGCATCGTTCTAGTATTGTTATCAGCTTGCTAATATTTCTCTCTGAAATGAAGACTGTTTGAATCTTTCCAGAACACGTACTCAGTGAAACCATCAGATAAAATGAGAAGGAATTTGAAGCGCATATGCTTATCTTTCTTTATTTATTACAGTAGTTGTTGAATCAAGATAAATTGTTGCTGGAAAAGAGAACGCTCTATATTCACATGTATCTGATAAATAAAGTGTTGCAATAACCAACTAAAGTTACTGCCCTTTTGTCGATAACCATACTAAGGTTATCTCCCCCTATGAGAACTCTTCTATAAAAGCTATACTATGAAATAGCTTCTATAGTCTGACCCACTTGGATATTGGTACGTTCTGGTGGAATAAAGCTTCATAAGTTCTATTCTTTTGTTTTGTTTTCATCATGTAAGCAAAATAGGTTTTCTTTTGGTGGGGGGTCACTTTTTCGCTGACTTCATGGCCACAAACATAGACCCCCAAGTGAGGATCAGACTCATCTCTTGTTTGAAAGGGTCTGCAAAACTAGTTTTCTAACCATTACTCAACGATGAATCATTGCTGAACCGATCAGAGTTATTCGCTCTTGATACCTTTTTTTTCACAGAGGGACTGTACAAAGTGTTCTGATTGACACTATCTTTCATGATAGTGTTAGTGAAAGAGTTTCAGGCATCTTTTCTAATAAAACATTGTTTCCATAAAAGATCATAACATCAGTATTTTAGCAATCAAAGCCTTTCGATGATCTGTATGCCAGGATTTCAATAACCTGAAAATTATGAACCTTAATCTGAAAAATACACCCAGCTGTACCAGAATATCCAAAGGTGTTTTTTAAAATGGATACCAATTTTGTTAGAACGAATACAGATTCCCCGGATATCACAACCTGCTTAGGTTTTACATGAGATATAGATACGAAGAAAGAAGATGAATAAAAAGGTGAAAGTGAATCTAAGAAGGGAAATACATCTTGAATAATATTTCTTGCTTTTTTTGAGATTCAGGTTTCCCATAAAGAGCGCTTTTAGCAGAGATCGAACCTGTTAATTCATAATATGTTGCAGTAAGGCTCTAGCCAGTAAGCAACAGCAGTTGATTTAAAATTCTATTAGAAATACATTATTATATTTCCTTGTCTGTCACAGAATATATAAGACACAGGAAGATAAAAGCAAAACGTACGTGAACGGTTATAAATGAAATTAAAACACGAAAATGATATTATGAGTGACAAAAAAAATAACAGCAATGGTAAACATTGGAATCTCTGATCAAAATAAAACAACGAATTGCTTCAAAGAAAAAACTTGACAAACCACCAAAGAATAGCAAATATTGTCGTCTATGTAGAGGAACAATATGATACTACAACATAGTAGTGACAAGTTCCATCCCCAGGAAATGTCAAACTCAATGCATGCAGAATAGCAATGATACATAATGACGAAAGTACTGGAGTATTAAGGAGACGTTGTCATACAAGCCCTGGGATCTAATATGCGTGAAATCTCCACGAATAAAGAATAATTACAAAATAACTGAAGAGGGTGCTGCAGTATTGAGGAGACTCGTTGTCATCCGATTCTGTTTGTAAACCTTTTGTGTCCAATCATGGCGTAATCTGTGTTCTCAGCGATGAGGGATCATATTGCTCTGCAGTCCAATATTGGAAGCACACAGATGCTCACTCATGTTGCAGTGGTAGGTAATGTGCTGTCTGGATCGGGGCCACAATTGCTGTTATAAAATCTGTCCATTGCTGCAGCAAGACGTTGCCACAAGCCCTTTTCAAAGGCAGCTGTCGCTCTGAAAAAGAGCAAAGTCTACACTTGTCTGCTTGCATTAGAGTTTCAACATCGCGTAACTAAATGTCACTCCATCGGAGGTTGCTTTTCAGGGTATCCTCAGGTTAAAGTTTTCCCGTTTGCAAGAACCCTGACTGAGCTCACTGTACATCAGCCGTCTGGAAATGCGACCGCTGTCCATTCTAATGACATTGACAGTCCAGGAATTTTGACACTTCCAGTACTGGTTGAGCCAGCTCGGTCCAGTACTCCTTAGTTTGTAAATCTGTCATTTCAGCAGATTTCATGATCCTATACGATGGTCCTGTGTTGAAATGTTTGAGATGTTCAATATGCCTGCGATACAGGATTCACGTGTCACCCATAGAATAGTGAACATATGACCAATGCTTTATAGAAAGTCTGTCTTTCTGCTGACGGAAAACCTTCTTGAGTCTCCATGCTTTTGCTGTCCCTCTGTATTCTGGATGTGATCTGTCAATGGCAATATTTCGTTGAAACGAGTAGTGATTACGATTTCGGTCTTGATACTACCGTAAACCGATAAACAATTATCAGCGGGTATTCTTTTTTCTTTTTTTTTTTTTGGCCAGAAGGGAACGGTGTTCCGCAAAAAGGGTTTCGAGCAGAGAGATGACACGAGTTCAAGGACTGATCCATCCAAACGATATCCGACGTGTACATAAGCCCTACTCTTTTGTAGCATTGAGCAGGATCCGTATGAAGAACAAGTTGAATAAAAAAGGAGTAAGTACGCATCCCTCTTTCACTCCATTAGAGATGTTTAAGGATTTTGAGTAGTCATCATTAGAAAGAACAGTTACGTTTTCGTGGAAAAGCATAATCAGTGAGTTGAATTTGTGTGGGTATCCCAGATTCATGAAGATGATACACAACCGTCATGTGCTGGTAGTGTCATATAACTTGATACGGTCTACGAACACTGCCAACAGTTAGGATTCAATACATTTCTTTTGAGCCTGTCACACATCTAACATCATTCCTATGGTACTGTTACCAGAACGAAAGCGACACTGGGCCTCAGACAAGTCAATCTCAGAGAAGCAATGGGTCTGTTGTTGAGGTTGGGGATTAGAATCTTCCTAGCAATTTAGAGCAAAGCTATTTCTCTTAAGTTTCCCCGATCAAACTTTGCCCCTTTGTTCTTGTACAGAACCACCATAGTGGCACCTCGGAGGTCTTCTGGCAAGCATCCTCCCTCCTAGATGGTCGAGAAGTAACGGGTTGGTATGAATTATGTAGTTCTCAGAGCTTTGGACAATTCTGCAGGAATTCAGTATTTTTCTAGAGCTTTGCCGCAGTTTCTTTGCTCAGCGGTAGACCTGACCCCATACTTTCAGGATGGAATATCAAAAATTATATCAATCTAGAGGCTACACCGTATTAGAATTTCGATATGTTTTCAAGAATATTATTGAGCTATCTTGAAAATTATACATATCCAGTGGTCAATCCATGGTAGGCCTTCAATGTTACAAGGTACATCTGCTGCCACAATGAAAACATTGAAAAACCTTTCGTCGTTGGGTCTTTTCCCATGAATAGACATGACCGTCTGATAAGAATGAGAAAGTCCTGCAAATGATACTGTTAGGAATTCTGATCTTTTTTATCATCAATTGCATTGTTTAAAGAACTGGCAACATGTTTTTTCACATCTTCTGTACTGTACAGCGAGACATTGCTTGTTGAATGATTGACATGCTGTCAAGCACTTAACGTATCAGCAAAAGAATGTCTCTTAGTTTTTTCTCATTTTGTTTTTGATCTAAATGTATTTCTTTGGGGTTTGGTGATCTCAAAAGTATCACTAAAGATATGGATATTCCCGATCCTCATAAAAATGTCACTTAAAGTATTTTTCTATTTGTAGATATTAGAATTAAACGTATTTGAACATCAACTGAGGTCGACTGGTGGCCATCTTGATTTTGACCTTTCACAATCCTCAGAAGTCAAATTTGATTTTCTTGCACAGCTTGACACCAATGTTGTGATGTGTCATAAAATCTCAATATTCTCAAAAGATGTGCAATCATCCTTCTTACTTTTTGCACCATGAGGGACTATGCAGATGTCGAACTTGGTTCTAACAAACTTTTGAACCGTCCCAGAAACTGCACCACACATTTCTCTGGTGGTTAGGACGTCAGTCCTGTCAATTTGGCGGTTGTTGAGATCATCTGTGATATGACACTGCTCAGATCATATTTGTATCCATTCTGACGTATTTATCAGACTTATTTTGATTATCATTCCGTTCATCCATATCACTCCTCCCGATTGGTCTCAGAACTCTTGCGTTGAAGTCGCCTAGCACGATGAGCTTGTCCAAAGCAGGCGTGGCAGAGTGTCCAGGTCAACACGAAACGGCCCTCTGATCTCTGTGCTCGTCATGATGGGTGTGTAAACTCTGATGATGATTGAAATTACTAAAGGTATAATTAGTCAGTAAAGTAAGAACTAACGAAAAAACAAGGAACGACTTAACAGATGAAAAAAAGATCAGGTCTTGTTAGTCACTTAAAAGAAATATCAGGTGACCCATTCCTTTTGGCAGCATGCCGTGTTGGACGGTGATCAGTCAAAAACTAAGAAAGGGATCGATCATGGGATAAATTACTTCCCTCTTCTTCTGTTGGGTTTTGATCACAAAGGGTCCAAATTCAAAAAAATGTGAAGGCTACTCCGAGCTCTGCATTTAGTTTTTTTTGTACAAAAAAATCCCAAAATAATGGGTAATTGTACCTTAATCCTCATCAAGAGAACGATTATCCAAGGAACAGGCACTAACGTATCAAAATGAACTTATCGATTCACACTATCTATAAAGAAAAATTGGTCAGAAATAAACAAATGAAAAAGCGTCAAAATGCTATGCCCTTTATCGCTAATCCATTTTTAATTCCAACTTGGCAGAATTAACCTCAAGTTCCGTCATCTTTTTCTGATCTCAAACCTGTCTAAAAAAAACACAAGCTGACTGTTCGGGTGTTCGGTCAATTTTTAAGATTGACCAAAATCACATTGCTGTTAAAATTTGATTTGGAACTGACGTCTCAAATTAAATTTTCAATCAGCGAGAAGAAAAATACAATCTACTTTTTTAATAGGCAACTATACTTTACAGGCAACTGTACTTTACAGTAACAGGCGTTAACTTTTAACGGAAATGCTAAGGAAACTGTGACAGAAGAAGAAGAAAATGATGAACAATCTTATGTTGTCAATGAGGAACAAGCAAAATACCCTGGAGTGCACAAAAAAAAAGATGAATAAAATGTTAGCAAGGAAAGCTTTAGCAAAAATTGTGAAGATGTCAAAGATTAACTCTCTTTGCTAAAAATCGCCTCAAACGTCTTTTACAGACTAAATCTCCCCAGACCACACCCATAGAATACATCAGGGTGAAATTTTGTTGAACGATTTTACACTGTGACAAATAGATACTAACAAGAGTGCTGGAGTTCTAAGAAGACTTGTAGTCACTTGATCTTAAGCAAAATCACCAGAATCTACATTTATGAACTCAATGGGTACAATCATGATAGACCATACCGAGGGCATTGCTTGAGTAAGAAGGAGATTTCCAGCCAAAGCACCAAAAGTTACTGCTGTGAAAATTTATGATAATAATATGACAAGAAGAATAAGCAAGTGACCCTGGTAAGAAAAGAAATCAAATCATCAAATAAATAAAGATAATTTCCAGAAATGGCAAATAAGACGTCAGAGATCAACCCATCTTGCCTGAAACCGCCTTAAAAACACCCTTCAAAGTCCAAATCTCTTCAGACCACACCTTTTAAATCCATCAAGGTGACTTCGTATAATGATTATCTTGCAGACATGAGGGAAATTTTCTACCGTTGTGCTTCCGGTACATCGTTCCCGCGCATGCGTAATAATCCCTTACGCAAGTCAAAGCCTGTCTAATCTCTGACACCACGCTACAGAAAAAGGAGAAAAAATATGACAGCATAATAACCGGGATGACAAAAGCGAAACGTAATACAGCTATTCGCCTGAACAAAAGTAAGTTGCGGTCCATAACTTGAAAATAATAGAAAAAGCAAATGGGTATTTTTGTTAGTTCTAATGTGAAACATTCATAATTTAGGTTTACTGTAGCTTCCTTTTGTAGCAAAGGAAATCTGATATATCTTTTGATGATAAGACTGAGTCACAATTAAGAAATTCAACAATAAGTAAATAATCATGAAAATAATGGCCTTTTAAAAGTGACATTCAGAAAATAAACAAACTAACCTCAATATGAAAATGAAAAGGTGGTTCATCTATTTAAAATCAAAACGATCAAGTAGCTGAAGATAAATCAGACGTTGGAAATACAAAATATACGTGCATTGTTTGTGTAGCGAATCCAATGTCTATTATATATTTTTGGCTCTATTCTAAAACAACTTGACCTCCGAAGTATAAAGTTGTAATGAATCGCGCACTCGATCACATATTAGACATTGCTTTATGTTATGCTATATTGCTAACCTGACCTGTACCATATATATATATATATATATATATATATATATATATATATATATATATATATATATATATATATATATATATATTAATCTAATGCTTTTACAATAAGGGCTAAATGGGCATTCCTGAACCGTTCATTGAATATTAATATATATTAACTTTATAGATTTTTCGAGTACTTTTATGTACTGCTTTTAAAGTGTTTTAGGGGATGTTTGTAAATCTTTCAGCTGAATTATGTCTGTTTTCGTCTATATTTTATCAGAAATTGTTTTATGATTGAGAATCGGTTAGGAACAATTTTCTGGTCATGATTATCCTGCTTTTTGGCCATGTACTCGAACAACAACTACATATCCCAAAACTAACGCGTGACAAACACAACCAAAAGCCACGACGCTTTGCCATAGTGTAGTAGTTGACAAACTAGTCATGAAAATCATTAGTATACTACCAAGTTCAATCATCAACCCAATCTTAACATCAGTGTGCTCCGTGATAGGGTATTGATGAGTGCACTTGTGTCCTGTAGCGAATTCACCCCTCCGTGTCTCAGGCTTATGTTTTTATTCTAGACCATCCTAAGCCTCATATCATTGCATCGGTAAAGGGTAGCCAACTATCCTTTGAGACCGTTAATACTGTGCGGAGAGTTTTGTCCACACTGGGTGTCAAATTTTTGTCAGATTTAACTTTATACAAAGCCTCTGTTCAGTGTGTACAGACAATTGAACGTCCATGTCCATGGGGCGCATGCTTGGCTGAAGCAGAGCGTATGGGGTGTTTATTCGCTGTCCCACTACGGCAAAACATGACACAAGGTTGAGGCTTAACGTGGGAAAAATAGGAACCATCCGTCCAAAAATGGCTCCAGCTGACGCAGCTTCGGTTTGCCAAGCAACAAAAGTAACCTCCGCCACGAAAGCGACGTCAAGTCCAATGGAGCATTGCTGCTCCGGGGCAACGGATCCCCTGCAGCTGGGCCTGATAATAATAGGAGAGCCCAAGGACGAGCTCAAAGGCCTGCAATGTGCATAGCAGTGCGCAGCCTTAGTAAAAACCCATTGGCTGACGCATTGTACCGGCGCACTCGGCCTTGACACCATCCACACGCCGATCTCCGGCCCATTCGACGGGCGAGTGTTAGTACCTGCACGTCGGTTTCCGCTGTGGAACAGATACTACACTTTGGTCCCGAAGAAAAAGCCAGAAATTAGGTGGGGGGGCAAAACGTATGGATATTCTGTGGTACCGAACAGTCACAACCCCTCCTCGGGTACGTTTTTGTAGTCCAAAGGGAAGCAGCCAGCGATACATCTTAACTCAGCTTAATTGCAGGAGCTGCCAAAAGGACGTCTGACCGAGCGTCTAACCCCCTTTAAGGTGACATCACTCTCTTGTTTGTCCTCTAAACTTGTTACCTCCCTGAGGCTAGAGAACTAAACTGCTGCGCTATTTTACCCATGGCTGGAAGGGTCACTGATTTATTCATGCCTTTCCGAGAGTATTTATCCAATGTAGTATCTCAATCTTTGTTGTTTGATCAAATTTTTGACGGTACCTCTCTCCAGTCATTTGACGATTGTCCGGATTTTTTATACAGAGTAAGATCATTATTTAATTCATTATACAAGCAATCATACAATTTATTGTTGCTTTGATCATTGAAAGGGGCCAGTAGGTACGAACACTTTCCTCATATGCTTACTAGTTGCAGAAATCATTGACAACATCTTAATCGAATCTCTCAATATGGTCATAGCTTTGAAATAAGGCAGTGCTAAAAAAAACCCCAAAGATCTTCGTATTTAGCGGTTGTAACCTATGAACACCATCTATGCATTGAAAGCTCAGGTCGATTGCAATTAAGTGTGTTTTATAATTGGCCTTTTGCCAGACATGCATCATACTTTTGTCTTACTCTGTTCTTTCTAGTTTATCGTACTTTTCGTCCTTGATACATGTTTTTTGTTGGCTTCAAATTTATCATTCATGAATTTCATAGGTTCCCGATATGCCAGCCTTTTATTTGTTAGCTTAATGTTTTCTACCATTGTAGGTCTTCATCATTGATTTGTCCCGAAGGAGAAAAACATGGAAAAAGATAAGAACGGACAGACACCGGCCCAAAGAGAGAGGAGCAAGAGAGGTAGTGAGATAATCTTAAATGGAAAAAGAGAAAAAAGAAAAAAAGCTAAGGAATGTGTATAGAGAGAAAAGAGAAGGGTGGGTGTAAAAAAAGAAAAGAAGAATAATAAGAAAGGAAGATAAAGAAAAAGAATTAAAAACAATCACAAAAAAGAAAGAAAGAAATAATGATAATTTTGTTATTGAAGGGTGAAGGAAAACAGAATAACAAACACTGAAAAGAAAGAAAGAGTCTGAAAAATGTAAAAAAGAAAGGTAATTTAGTAAAAATTACGACAAAATACAGAGAGAAAGAGGGGAGAAATTTTTTTTAAAAAGGACAAAAGAAAAAAGAAAAAAAGAAAGCAAACAATGCAGGAATGGAAAAAAATATTCCAAGGGAAATTATGAGTCACCCATTCCAATATATACTGATTTTTACCTCTTATATCAGGCATTGGTGGTGGTGATATCGAGTTACCTTGAAGAAAATTCTCTAGGAGTATGGTTTGAATCATAAATTCATAATTAAGAAAAACATGAACACAACATAAGAGACTATTTTATCAGAAGCTTTCATCATAAATGAAAATCTTTTAGAGCTGGTTCAAAAAACTAGAAAAGCATCTTCCCTCTCATTGAAGGTTGTGTGTGTCCGAACTATTGAGTTCTTACTCGTGACGGTTAGGGCCAGACCTGATTGCGATAGGCAGATGTACAGAAAAATATATATAAATGTCAGAACACAGGTATACTCTAAATCTAGCAAAAGTGATTAAACTGGTCTGCTGTGTGTAGCAAAGGATAAAAAGGGGAAATTAAGTGAACAAAGAAATGTAGATATATGAGAAAAGACAGAATGAATGAGTTACTTTTATTGTGTGGTGATCACCAAAAATGTCTTAATTTTTTTTTAAAAAGAACCTTGAACACTGCTGGCCACAAACTAAAACACTAATAGCATAAATTTACATTGTGAATTGATCTACGACTAAGAACCTATTTCGGGGAGGAATTCTCAAAGAAAACTAATGTAATTCGTAAATATTTTAATTTTCAGTCCATAAACTCAATTAATACAGCTTGTACACACGATACATCAATACATAGCAAACCAAACCCATTTAGGAATTAAAGAAACCTATGTTCATGCTGACAGTTTTGGTTGGCGGTTTATGATAAAAAGAGAAAGGAGAATTTGTCAGAATAACTAAAGAAAAGAATAGTGAAGCATCGTGGGAAAATTTTTTAGAAAGTCAAGAAGGGAATACTTGAAAATAAGCAAATACGTGTGTCACTTTTCACACGTTCGTTCATCGATCTGTTGGGTCCATAAAAGTAAATGTTAACGATTAAATCGAACTAGATAAACGGCACCCGAGATTATTTCGCGTAAAAGCCTCATTGATTCGGGGTTATATGCATAGCTATCAAATCTATTGACACCCGCCCCCTCTTTACAACATGAAAACAATAATTTGAATCGTTATGTTTTCTGAAGTAAATTTATATAGATTGATACAAATATATAGATCTATGATTACACGTGAGCATGTATGTTTATTGGCATAGAGATACATAGAATGTATATATTCAACTCTTTACTGCTTGTGTAATCAGTTATCTGTGACAGGTCGTTTACAAAACTTGGAAAAAATCAACAGCTATGTGAATGATTCCACGTAAAAATACCGAGAAGCGCCTATATGCTTTCAGTTTTAAAATTGTTGTTCTATAACAAAAACAACAGAAACACTCCTCATCAAATTTAGGGGAGTAAAAATTTACATTCCTTTACCGTGATATGAAATTACGACCAACTAATTAGTAGTCGTCCTTCTGACCGACAGAGCTGAATTTACAAGATTTACACAAATACGCAACGGCTTATGATACATTCAATACAAAAGTTTGAGTATTCATATTCAGTCGGAAAAGAAGTCAGAGTACAGTTTGATCCAGCATCAATCAGGCTTGTTAATTCGCCATTGTTTTTTTTTTTTTGTTTGTTTGTTTGTTGTTTTATTTTTGTGGAGGAAACTGGAATCAGGGACATCAAAGAATCCATTAGAAAACTCAAATGGCAGTGGGCTGGCCATGTTGCAACAATGGTAGACAGCCGATGGACATCGCAACTCACAACATGGATCCCCTGAGATCATATGCGGAACCGAGGCCAGCAGAATATTAGATGGAGAGACGAGCTGGACAAGTTCAGAAAGTACTGGCTCCGCGATGCCCATGACAGAGAAGTGTGGCAAATCCTGGGAAAGGTCTATGTCCAACGATGGATGTTAAAAGACTGATGATGATGATGATGATGATGATGATGATGATGATGATGATGATGATGATCCTTTTTAAAAGAAACTATCATTAGCAACGAAAAATAGATTCATTATTTGTATCCTAAGCAAAGAATATCAATGTAGCTAACTTATTCAATATATATATATATATATATATATATATATATATATATATATATATATATATATATATATATATCATCATCATTATTTTTTAAGGGCTTAATTACCTATGCAAGAAGAGTGTTCGATATTGGGGATAGAGTATGTTGACTGAGTTTCATGCAAATGATGAAATATAACGTCTATTTTCCTGAAAAGGCTCTCCCTATATATAAAGTGTATGAGGTAACGTTGTGCAGATGTTAATGAGATACAAGGAACGTTCCAAGTAACAAACTGCTGCAATTAAAAATGCTCATTTTTGTTTCGTTTTTTTCCCGTTTATTGAAAATTGTATTGTTCACTTGTTAGGTTGGTAATGTTTAGTTTGAAGATAAGATTTCACAAAAAAGTATTCAGTTTTTTTAAACATAGGACTAGAGACAGCTGAGTGAAATTTTCAGGCTGTTTGATTGTTAAATTATATTCACGGAGGATCACAGTGCTTGTATATTTTTGGGTACGAGCTGTTGCTCATTTCCATTTTAATTTTTGCTTCATTTCATTTCAACTTTCATCATCATTGTTACTGTCATTGTTATCATTGCTGTTGTTATTGTTTGATACATTTTATGTTCACGCCAAATATTTCATCATCATCATCATCATCATCATCATCATCATCATCATCATCATCATCATCAGTCTTTTAACGTCTGTCATTGGACATAGACCTTCCCCAGGATTTACCACAATTCTCTATCATGAGTGTCGTGGAGCCAGTTGTTTGGGACTAAACGAAAGCCAGTTTCCCGAAGCACCCTTTGCAGTATATAAGCTTATTCGATGCTTTTATCCTGACATCCACAATTCCTCAAACCCCCAAGTTTGAAGTCGACACATCCGTGTATTTTTCAGATTTTTTTTATCGTTTCTTTCTTCACTCTGCTTATTTGATGGTTGAGTCGTATATCAAAACACAGTAAAAGATTTTACGGTGGCTTGAAATACAACTCAACCAAAAAAAAAAAAAGCGTTGTATTTCAGACCACTGTAAAATCCGAAGGTAAACCAGATGAAATATATATTGGCCCCTTAGGAGCAGAGGAACTATGTATATAACACATATTTCAACATTAAAAGCGCACATAGCAAAACACTATCCAAAAAACAAAATATGGTCTCAAAACAACACACCAAAGCGTACCAAAAATAACATGGAAAAAACAGTACCATCCTACGATAACGCTTCAAAACTTTGGAGATTCAGCTTACAATAAAAACACCATAATCACCTTCTACCAACAATAAAAACTGTTCAAGAGAAGATTTGAGCTTATATCAAAATGCAGACATTTCCCTCAAGATATATATAAAGTCACAACGTGACTCTAAAGATTTACAGCCCCTGCTTTAGAAATAATAATAATAATACTAATAATATCCTTAAACCCCTGATACATGAAAAGCACTTTTTGAGGAGTGATAGTCGATCTGACGTTTGTGTCACTGGTATGAAACTCGGAGTCACCACCGAGAACAGGATTTATACATATATATATATATATATATATATATATATATATATATATATATATATATATATATATATATATTGCATAAATGAATTACCAAAGCTTGCACGAATACCTGAACTATTTATCGATAAGATAACTAAATAAAAGAAAAAAAAGAGATGTTTTATCCACAAGAAGCTCCAGTACATGATTCGAGCATCGTTGGTCTGAAATGACGATTGAGATTTTTAAAATCTCCCTTTTTTTTCACAAAAAAACGTTTTAAATGCTTTCTAGTGGTGTACTCAGGCATATTGCTAAGGTTGTAGCCTCTAAAATGAGACCAGGAATGCCCTATGATACAAACTCACAAACACAAATACGCACACACACAAATAAGCAAAGAAAGAAGAAGCTGGAGCCCACCTGGCTAGTTGTTCGAGTTGGCTATGGTGCTACAGTGATTTGATACAGATCAATTACTTGCGAAAAATGTGGGGGTCATATTATTTTCGAATTTGCATGGTATTTGGATGAATACAATATATCGTGGACAACCTTTGACGATCCTGAAACGGAATATAATGGAGAAAAATGATGTTTCTACGTTTGCCGGTTTTCAAAGTGAGTTCTCTGTTACGAATTGCTGAAATCTGGACGGTTATTGCTTAACGCTACGATGATCAATTGACTCGTTTGAATTGCAACTTGGGAGAGGAAATAAATGAGGGGTTGGCAACTGGCAGAGTCCGAGATTAGTAACCGATACATATGTTACACAGGGATTCAAGGCGATTGGATAGGTCTAGCAAACCAGGACTTGATATTGATAAATTGCTCAAACGGAACATTAAAGTAAAGGGATGGATAGACACACACACACACACACACACACACACACACACACACACATATATATATATATATATATATATATATGTATATGATTTGGAAAGCAGGGAACAGTGGATCATAAAAATTAATAGTTGGTAGAAGTCATTCTTATTTTTATATATTTTGGTATCAAAAGAGAGATAGACTCTGTTGGCTGTGCAACAGACCATATGGAGATGAGAAGTAATATATCTCTCCGGCAAGCAATTATTTTCTTTAGATTTTTTTTTTTTTTCATATTATCATTTCTGATCCACTGTGCCCCAGTCTCAATGATTCATCCTTCGGGGAACAGCAATTCAACGTGAGATTGAATGATACACAGGAATAATAGAGTGGAACCAACAGCACATTTGTCTTGAGGTATAGCTGAGTTGTTGACAAACGAAGCAAAAAATGATCGTAAAGACCTCTCATTCATTAGCGAAATTTGATTACACTGAAAGGAACATTTAACTCAAATCACTTCTACGCAGTTTTAAAAGCAATATAAGAAACGAAAAGTGCCATAGAAGTAAATTTGGAATGATCTTTCAGTTATCCACTAAACTGTTTGGAATAAAGTGACAATAACAATTTTGATCAAAAGAATTAGGATGGCCTAGTTCAAGGAGAGATTAGCTGTGCCCAAATTCGCTTTTCTTTGTGCACACCATTGAGAAAGATAACCTTCAATCTCTCTGAAGAGCAAGCACATTGATTGTTGTTTGAAAAAAAAAATTCTAATATCATCTTAATTAAATACAATGAAAATGTATAGATAGGTTAAAAGAACATTTTACAGGGGATACTTTTTGCTCTCATTGTATACATACACACATTGGATACGGATAAAATGTTTCGTATTTTGTATGGATTTCGGATTCTTGTGGACAGTCAACTCTTACGTCTTTCAGGATTCAAATCTTATTCCCTCAATCCGTCTTTTTATTCTCTTTTATGCTCGTTTCTCTCTTGTTGCCATCCCGTTTCGTTTGCTCGAAAGGGTTTTTGTTCGTCAGAGCGAACGGTCCTCATTCAAAGGGGAGCGTTCACTCCAAGTCGAATTGCAATGTAAATGCAACAAACATTGCATGGTGAAGCTGGTGTTACTCGGCTCAATGCAGGCAAATCCGACATTTCCACGTCAGGTGAGCCTCTTTCGACTGGCTTTTCTTTTCTTTTCTTTTTTTTTTTTTTTTCAAAAGTGGCTGAAATGCTTTTAAAGCACAAGAGATATTTCTGGCAGGAACGAAGATCTCCGCTCATCTTTATGCGATTAGTAAGAGGGAACATTGGGCTGACAACGGCTCAGCGGCGCACAAAACACTTTACATCTGTTGTTACGTACTTTTCTGCTTGGTGAGTTTACATCTATCTCTTTCATCCAAGTCAGTTAATCTCCCCTCTCTCTCTCTCTCTCTCTCCTCTCTCTCTCACGCACACACACACACACACATATATATATATATATATATATATATATATATATATATTGTAAATGCGTTCTATCGCTTTGAAACTATTGAAAATGATCTCCTTTTTTACTGGCTGAATGTGTCATCGTGGCCTAAACAGTAAGTGGCATTTTATATTCTGCAGCTTTCTTTAGTTGATTTTCCGAATGAAGGTGATCAATGGTCGACTGGCTTCTTTTGAATCCAGCCTCTTCCCGTGGTTGGTAATCATTTTGGTTTTAAAAAATGGTAGTTACAGTTGAATAGGCCTAATCGCATGCAATCGTTTTCGGGTTCCCCTTTTATGTATCAGTATAATAAGAAATCAAGCGAAGAATCACACTAAGGTGGCAAGCCTTTGGCAGAACTAGCTCAACCTTCAAAAATAAGAAGATCCCATGAATCCTAAAGAGAAGGATGTATAACCAATGCATCCTGCCAATAGTCACTTATGGAGCAGAAACATGAAACCCAACCAAGAGACAGACCCGTAAATTGAGAACCGTGCAACGTGCACATGAAAGAATTATGCTGGGCCTCACATGGAGAGACCAAAAGACAGCACAGTACATCCGAGAAAAGACATGAGTCAGGGACATCATAGAATCCATGAAAAATCTGAAATGGCGATGGGCTGGCCATGTTGCAAGAGTGGCAGACAACCGATGGATATCAAGACTCACGACATGGATCCTCCGAGATCACATGCACTACTGAGGCCGGCAGAATATTAGATGGAAAGACGAGCTTGACAAATTCAGGGGGTACTGGCTCCGCGACGCCCGTGATAGAGGAGTGTGGCAATTCCTGGGGAAGGTCTATGTCCTACGATGGATGTTAAAAGACTGATGATGATGATGATGATGATGATGATGATGATGATGATGATTGCAGTCTTTAATTCTCGTGGTATTTTACTTTTTTTGATGCATCGTTGAATAGTTTGACTATTTTACTATTAATGACTTCGCCAGATTTTTTAATAGTAATATGTCCAGTTGCCTCCCCTTTTTTTTCTTGTTCGTTCGATGGCTTACTTTACCTACCATGTAGTAACTTCTGGATTTTTTTCGTACATGTAATTTGTGGCTTTTGTATTTTTTTCATTGTTCCGTTGCATCATCAAAGAAATGTTCGTTGTTGTAGAATTCATCTTGGGCACATTTGACAATCTGCTCCTTATTCATTATTACGTTTCCTAATTCTTCAGCTCACTAGTTATTTGTATTCTTCAAGTTTTAGAAGGGCTTTTTCTGAGTTTGAAGGCCCTACCGAATTCAAAAATTGTTTTGATGACAGTTGTTTCGTTGCTGCTCATATCAAACCTTCGTTTCTTACGGATGGTTTTCGTTTAGTTCGCTTGCTTCAACATTTTCTCTCATTAAATCCTATTGAAAAAAAATCAATGACAGGAATAAACCTTTGGAGGGGATGGACTTATCATTGGATGGTAGCAAATTCATATTCTTAGTGAGAGGGTTTAAATGCTGTAGAGTTTAATCTTATATAAAAATTAATAATGTCCGTTTTCATTGTGTAATGTTCCAGTACAAATACTAAAATCCTAATCTCTTTGATTGATAGGAAAATCAACTTCATACCTGGAAGTTGTTGGTGTGTAATCATTTATAGGTGATACCATATATAGAATGCGTGAATTTGAATTATCTCCTATATACACCCGAAATTTTTATCGGTTGCAATCAATGTGAATATTTTCGGAACAAAATAGCTTATGCGTCCCCACCCTTCCTAATGTTCTATTCACGGTACCCGTCTTCCGATTCATGTGTATTTCTATCCATTCTCTTGCAATCAACTCTGATCCCCACCACCCTAGTCTGTGCAATCGACATCCCTTGATATAACCATCGGCTCGAACCAATAATCACAACACCATCGGGCTGATTGTTCAGATCGTACTGACTCCAGCAGGCAAGAGGCAATTAATCCATCTCTCAATAATAATAATGATATTAATAATAACATCATCATCATAATCATCATTATCGTCATCATTATTATAAGTATTATTACTGAAAGTAATTCTTGAAATGAATTAGCCAACGGCAAACCGTGTTCTCGCTGTACAGAACATATCTATTACATCTATTCGGATGAACAAGATCAAAGTAAGAACAGACCAACTTTAGCAAAATAGCTAATATTACCTATGCAAAGTCAGACATTAACCTGTCTGTCATCCAGGAATTGAATGTAGCAAATTGACTTATTCGTAGTATAAAAAGAGGAATGGTGGGTAAGATATTCGAGTTGACCATGGATGGCGTGATCAAAGTACAGATCTCTCATATTCAATGACTGATAAAGTCATTGTACGTCACTAATGACGCGACAAAGAGAGAATATTTCCCTAATCACGTAATCAAATGACTACACGCAAGACTGAAGTGGATTTCACGAGGGAGACACGAAAAGAAAGTGAATCGTAAGCTTGAAGAAGAAAAAAGTGGTTTTCAACAATCAGTGGCGTATTCAGAGGGCATTCGTTTGTTAAAGCTTATCGAGGCACGTGAAGTGGGGCACCACAATCTACTATGTTTCATCACTTGTTCAGCCTATGTTTCTCTGTCCTTTTGAAATTCGAACAAAACAATCGCGATAAACTACAGAACAGCAAATTACATTATATTTATCTCCTGACGTCCAAGAAGAAGATCACGAGCCGTTTTAAAAATTAGTCTCTGATACGATCTCTGATATGACCTGCAGGACCTTCATTTTGCAGTAGATCCACTATGTTGTAGGGAAAAGATTTGGAGTTTGCAAAGCAAACTGATGGTTTATTCATAAAATAGATCTGGTTATTCACCCAATAAAATTCATCCATTGACTGATATCTCTAGGTAAATTATGGTGCTGGTTGTGATCAATTAAAAAGGTTTTCTAAAAAAAATGGGGATAATTGAATAAATCAATTCTCTTGCCTTTTGCTGGTTCGTGACCACTAGAAAAGTTAAAATTTTAAAAACACAAGCAAGCATTTTGTCGTACACAAACTATGCATTAATTGTTATTAGAACCACTAATAACTCATTTTGAGAGTGAATTTTCAAAAACAAAAAAAAAATTTTCTCGATATAATAAAGAGTGAATGTTTTAATGTTGGATTCCGAACCTTCATTCGTGCGACATACACACTCGATACATAGATAACCAGCCAGACTCACTTGAAAACTGAAGATATGTATGATGATAGTTTTAGTTGATAGTTTTTAAAAAAGTCGTTGATAATGAAAAAAAACGAAAGCTTAAATTTGTCACAATGCCACAGTAATTGATCACTCAGTGTGTATTAAACTCAATATTCGAATTAGTCTTTGGGAAAAACTTCTCATCATCATCATCGTCATCATCATCGTCATCAGTATTTTAAGGTCCATTGTTGGACATAGACCTTCTCCAGGATTTGCCACACTTCTCTATCATGGGTGTCGCGGAGCCAGTACTTCCTGAACCTGTCTAGATCGTCTATCCATCTAATATTCTGCTGGCCCAGGTTTCACATGTGATCTCGAGGGATCCACGTCGTGAGTCGTGACGTCCATTGGTATTAAACTCAACATGCAAAATTAGTCTTTGGGAAAATGTTTTTTAGTTATCCTTATTCCTTCATATGGATATCTCTCCTTTATATACATTAGTTTACTATGTTGCACTAATAAAACTAAGTGTAAGAAATATCAGAATAAACAATACATTTCATTCCGTTCCAGCGTAATCATGTTCTTCCAAAAAAATCAAAGAAAATGTCAATACTTACATAAGATCTGGAATCATGAAACTTAATATATATATATATATATATATATATATATATATATATATATATGCAAACTTTTGTTAGTTTGTTCGCGCTTGTGCACCTGATATAACCTAATGTCGATAGTGGACTGGTCGTAATCTGATACATTCATATCAAAGAAAGTATACAGAATAGGTGGACAGACTATTCATATTGTGATAATCCTATTGTTTGATGTACACTCTTATGATATTATGACAATGAAGATTCATCATGATCAGCAGCGACAGTACCCATCCTATCAACGTCTAGGAGTTTTCACCATTATTTCCATCTGTGACGGCACATGTTATACGTATGTCATTATCATCATCACCACTACTTTTCAATTGAAAATTACAAGCTGAAACTGGTGTGAAAGATGAGCACAGATAAAGATAATGAAGAAAATAAAGAATAATGAGAAGAGCACGGCTATTGAAGAGACTTGCTATCGCTTGAATTCCAACGGAAAAGACCTGAAACGTCAGGGGTGAAAATGTGAGGAGTGAAGACGATTATGATGCCTTATCTTCTGCAGCATTACTGATATAGGAAATGATACACATTCGAGTGCTAGATATATAATACGACCTGCTGTCACCTGACATACCAGCGGGAACCACCAGCTAGAAACGGTGTGTTTATCAATGAGAAAAGAGCATGATTATTTTACAGACTCCAATTTGATAACAGCGGCACCGAACCAGAAACAATAGAGAAAAAATGTTTAGGAATTAACAATAACGCGCAGAAGAATTACGATAACAACAACTGGACGAATGATTATAATAGCTAACAATAATAAAGGGTTAGACTTAACAATATTATTATCAGTAGAAGTATTATCATTTGCATTTTCACGCCGGTTGCCTGGTGGTCACAGCTGGATTCTGAGTGATGGCAACTCTCCTCAAATACCGGACCAATGTCTTCGCACACTCACTGTCCACAGCGATGCTGCAGATTTCAGTTTCCCGGTGGACATCGCTGAAGGCTGAGTGACAGCAAGCTTCCCCAAGTCTCCAGCCCACCTCTCCTATCTTCCTCACCTATCACAGCAGCGCTCTGGTCCGTACCATCTCCACCTATTATTATTATCATTATTATTATTATTATTATTATTATTATTATTATTCCCCCAGCAGTGGTGAAATTAATTAATCGCACGACTGTTGGCATCAGTAAAGCGAAACGCCGGGTACGAGCAGACGGTGACGGTATGCGGAGGGGTTGGTTTGTATTTAATCTAATCTCTTTCGCTCTTAACAACAGGCAGGTTGCTGCGGACGTGGTTCCTGATAAACACTGAGCATGAGCACTCATGGACATGCCTTGCCTCTTCACAAAAACAATGACAAGTTTTACATTGAAGACAAAGAGCATCTCTTTCTCGCTCACTCACTCTTTCATACACGCACACACACACACACACATTTGTTCAATGCTGAAATCCCGAAAAAGACAATTAGTATAGGCAATGAAGCCTTAGAAGTTGAGGAATACATTTACTTAGGTCAAGTGATAAAGCTTGAAAAAGACCACGGAAATGAAATAAGACAATGTTTCACAATCGGCTGGAAAGCATTTGGTATAGAGACGAACTGAAAAGAAATCTGCCAACATCCTTGAAACGTGAATTATAAAATCAATACATAACACTATGCTTTGGTGTACAAGGGTAAAATTTGGAAACTCGACGATAAGTGCAGAAATGCACAAAGAAATGGAAAAAGCAATGTTAGGAATGACTCTATGTGATAAGGAAACATGGATCTGAGAAAGTACCAGGTTGAAAAATATCGTACAAATGAGCATCGAAAATGGAGAGAAGAGCACGTAGCGTGACGGGAGAGCAGATGAAGTCTAACTGATGGTGCTCATTTGAAGAAAACGCAGTTGGTAGAGTCCAGACTAAAATACGGAGAAGAAATAGATGATGTAGGGGATTTAGCGCAATCATGGTCGTCGTGGGAGAATATGGGAAAAGATTGCAAGTCTTCTATCAGTTAATGATATATATATGTGAAGTTTTATATAAAGATATATATATATATACATATAACTGTTAACTGTTCAAAGCTATAAAGCTTTCTAGAATATATATTTATATATGTGTGTGTGTGTGTGTGTGGTCAGTTCCAACTTGAAAAACCTCCGTTATTCGATATATTTTCCGGAATATTTTCAACACCTTGGTTTTATCTTGAAGATTTACTGCTTTCCGAAGTTTTGGGACGGAATATTTCCATTACTATATATATATATATATATATATATATATATATAAATATATATATATATATATATATATATATATATGTGTGTGTGTGTGTGTGTGTGTGTGCGTGTGTGTGTGTGCGTGCGTGTGTGTGTGTGTGTGTCTCTGTCTCTGTGCTTTGGAAAGCTGCCTTCATCTCTGTTCCTTTGTCTTCATTTTGTGTCGTTTAAACACATCAATTCAAAAAAAGTTTTCCGAAGAATTTTAGTTATTCCATGTATTTTGTAATCATCTCTGTTATTATTTACGGAATGTATCTCTTTATTTCTAAATTTTTTGAATGAACTTATTTCCATTATTCAATGTATTCATCTGATTAAAATCTCCATCATTGTTCTTTGATATAAAATTTGAAGTCATCCGATGTTCTGAGAGGAAATACCTTCGATATTCCATGATTTTTCAGTCTGTATTTCTCATCTTTTTGTTGTCGTCACAGTGTTTCACGTACTATTTCTCAAAGTTTTTAGATAAAGCATTTTCATATTCAATTCAATCCGCAACATAAAGAGTTGCCCCCACCAAGATTTGAACTTGATGATCCATTAGTGTACAGAATTCAAATTCATCCATTCAGCTATATTCTAACTTTTTAACAACAATATTTTTTGCTCACAAATAGTAGTAGTAGCTGCAGTGTAGTTGTCTGATTTTCTCAAATGAGGCATTATTGTTTTGATATTTTGTTTATTTTTTCTTTCTCAAGTTATTGATTGTATTTCCATCAGGGACGACTATAAGGTTCCTAGTAACCTGGGCAAAATTAAAACTGGTGTCTTTGAAAAGTAACATCATCATCATCATCATCATCATCATCATCATCAGTTTTAATCGTCTTTTCTGAGTTCTCTAGTTCGTCTCACCATATGATTTTATGTCGGCCTCAGTCCTGCATTTGGTCTTTGGGGATCCATTTTGTGAGCTGAGATGTCCATCAGGTGTCTGCCATTCTGAAAACACGACTTGCCCATTGCCATTCAAGTTTTCTTGTGGATTTGAATATCTTAATGGTTTCTATGATATCTCGGACTTCTGTTCTCTCATTATATTCTTTACTGTCTTTTGGTCTATTCATACGATGTTAAGCATGATTATCTTGTGTGTACATAGTTCTCTTTTTGCGGGTCAGTCTTTTGTTAGGTGCCATGTTTCAGCTCCATAAGTGACTATCGGGAGGATGCATTGGTTGTATACTCTTCTCCGACTAATGAGATTATCTCGTTCTTGTAGATTGAGCTAGTTCTACCGAAGGCTTGCCATCCTAGAGTGATTCTTCTCTTGATTTCTTCTTTCGAGGATTCTTGTGAGATTCGTTGTCCTAGATATATGTAGTGGTCTAATTTCTCCCACTCTGTGTCTTCGATTTTGATTGTTGTGTCTTTGTCTTCAACATATTTTTTGTTCAGGAAGCAGCATCAGAGTTTCCCAGCATCGTTCGATTAATATAACAGATTCATTATTATAGCAAAAAGAGAGTTCATTCACATCACTTACAAATGATTATCTTTATATGATCTTTTCTCCAAACAAACAGTGAGCAATAGCACCAAAACTAGAGGATAATTTTTACTCGTATTAATATTTTTCACTTTCCCATTTCCGAATTGCTTTTCTCGGCTTTCTCAAAGGGAACTCACAATTAATGGTCATTAGAAGTCCCTACTGCCTCAGCCAGTTGGCAGAAGCCCTCAAGCGCAAGGTAGCTGCATGTGTGACCGGTACCGTACCTGACATTCATTTATATTCATCATTAGTCATTTTTAACACAACTTTCCGATCGATATATTTCTCGGTTTTCTCAAGCGCATCTTACATTTAATCGTCATTAAAAGTCATTCACGACTGAACACATTCGATTTCATTTGTTAGAAAACCATTGCGGAAACAAGAGTTCATTTAATTATCTTTAATTTTCAAAGAGCTCAACAAACCAAATATAATTTTCTGTCATTCAAAGAAAATGATCTTTAGGTCTTTCCACGCTCCTCGGCAATAGACGAACCAGATTCAGTTAATGTGAAAATCTGTCAAAACAAAACGGACACCTGGCGGGACGCTTTATTTTTCCCTTTTCTTTTGCTGACAAAACGTCGGATTGGACATTGTGCCGTGATTCCACAACTAATTAATTCCGAAATTGACCTCTGTCTTCAAAACAATGAACTCGTTTCTCAATAATCGAACCTCTTAACCATTTCCCGTATTATTAAAGAAAATGAAAAAAGTTTAGATTGTACAAAAAGCAAAAATAAGAGATATCAACAAATCTTAGAAATAACGTGAGCGCCTCGAGACGACAACTGGCAGACGTTTTCAAACGCCATCTTGCTGACCCTTGGTATCAAGGCAATTTTAAAATGTAATAATTTCTTTCTCCCTAATATATCAGTCTATCTTTCTTCCTTCCTTTCTTTCTCGCTTACCATTTTATCTTTCTCTCTAACTTACTAATCAGTCTATCTTGTTTTACAGTCAATCTTTCTCCTTTCTCCCTTATAAGTATATCTCTGTTCCTTTTTCATTTATCAGCCTATTTTACCTATCTTCCTTTCTTTATTGCTTATCAGTTTATCTCTCTTTTTTCTCCCTAATAAGTCTATCTTACTAATCAGTCTATCTTTCTTGCTTGCATGCTTATCACTCTCTTTTTCTCTCGCTTTTAAGTCTATCTCTTTTTCTTTTTCATTTATCAGTCCATCTTACCTATCTCTATTTTCCTTTCTTTCTTGCTCATCAGTTTATCTCTCTTTTTTCTCCCTTATCTACCTTACTTATCAGTCTATCTTCCTTTCTTGCTCGCATGCTTATCAGTCTATCTTTCCTTTTCTCTCTCTTTTAAGACTACCTCTCTTTCTTTTACATTTATCAGTCTATCTTTCTTATGTCTAACTTTCTTTCTTTCCCACTCATCAATCTATCTCACTTATCAGTACATCTTCCTTTACATTCGTTTCTTCTATCTCTCTCTTCATTCTTGTTTTTATTCCTATAATTCATCAATCTCTTTTTGCATTCACTTTCTCGATGTAAATTTTTCCCTTATAAATTAATGTTAACAGCTCGTTCACTTTACGTCATTTCGGCTTACAAAAGATTTAATAGGATCGTTATACTTTCAGTTCTGTTCTCTTTTTCTCTGTTTTAATTCCATTCCTACTTTGTCAATAACTCTGTTTATGCCTGTTTACATCACCTCTCTTTCTTTCTCTTTGTCTACTTCCTTTGACTTTCACGTACGAAAGAGATATTGATGAATAATTCATTAAGAAAATCAATTGGACGTTCAGATGTCAAAACTATCTCTCTGAAAATAATTATGATGTATCACCTTGTTAAATTCATATAATCTCAAAGACAACAGGCGACGTCGATGCTCATCCAAGCATGAAGCCATTATTTTTATCTGTGACAGAACACATGTCATACGTATTCCATAATAATCATCCTCCTCATCATCAGTCTTTTATTGTCCGTCGTCGGACAGAGACCTTTCCTAAAGATTCTTCAGACCTCTCTATCTTAGGTGTTGCGCAGCCAATACTTTCTGAACTTGTCTACTTCGTCCTGACATCTAATATTTTGCTGGTCTCAGTTTCGCATATGATCACTGGTGATTTGTGTTGTGAGTTGTGATGTCCAGCAGATACCTGCCTCTCGTGCAACATGACCATACAATTGCTATTTGAGTGTTTTAATGGATTCTTCAATACCTGAGACTCCTGCTTTTTTCTTCCTAATATATTGTGCTGTCTTGCTGTCTCTCTATGTGGCGTTGAGTATGATTTTTCCACGTGCACACTACATGGATTCTCAATTTGAGGTTCTGTCTCTTAGTTAGTTCCCATGTTTCAGCTCCATAGGTGACTGTTAGAAGGATGCATCGGAAGTAAACTTATTATCTGTGAGTGTATAGAAAATTATCTTAGAATATGTCTATTCTAAAGAGTTTTAGGTTGAAATTGGAAAATTATATAAATACTGTCGTCATTTTACGGTATGTGTAAACTTGTAAATAATAAAAAAGTTGTAGTAGTAGTAGTAACGCAGTGACCAATATAATGACAGTTACACGAATGACTGATTATCACCAGAACCGTCATAACAATAAAGACACTTGATAACATTATTATCAATGATAGTAATTGATGGTAATAGTTGAAGATCATCATCTCTTTTTTACTGTCTATCGTTGGACATAAACCTTGCCTGGGAATCTCCACATATCTTCACTGTGGGCGTCAGAGAGTCAGTATTTCCTGACTTTATCTAATTCGTCATGCCATCTAATATTTTTCGGCCCCGGTTTCGCATGTGATATATAGGGATACACGTTGTGAGTGGTATTGTCCGGCAGTTGTCTTACATTCTTGCAAAATAACCAGCCCATTGCTATTTGCATTTTTATTGGTGGGTTCTATGATACTTTGGATTCGTTTTTTTTTTCCTCTTAATAAAGTGAGCAGACCTGTGATCTCTCTCCATGTGAGGTTGAGCATGAATCTCTCCTGTGCACCTGATATGGTTCTCAGTTTAAGGGACAGGCTTTTGGCTAGGCTCTATGTTCCAACTCCATAGGTGACTCTCAGCAGGGTGTATCGGTTACATAGCATTCTTTTCAGCACCAGCGAAATTTTTATTTTTGAAGGTTGAGTTTGGTCTAACAAAAGATTGCCAGCCTAATGTGATTCTTGTTTTCTTTTCGGGGAGGATTTCATGGAGATTTGTTGTCGTGGGTACATGTAGTGGTCCACTATGTCAAGTTCTGCGTCTTCTTATTTGATTGTTCTGTCCTTGGCCTCAACATACTTTTGTGACATTTGTTTAACTAAAGTTCATGTGGAAGCCAATCTTTTTGTGTCCTTCGTTCAGTCACTTCATGAAGATTCTCAGCAAAAAGGACGATGTCATCCATAAATCTGAGGTTGCTTAGGAATTTGCTGACTAATCTGTTTCTTTTATCTTCCAAATTTAGGTTCAATAATCACGAGGCAGGCTGTGAAGAGTTTGGGTTAGCTTAAATCTCCTTGTCTTACCCCATTTTCGAATAGGAAAGGGTCCAAGTTTTCATGTAGCCTGGTTAAAGAACATCTGTATTAGTAGATGTATTGCAATACTTTGACATTTATTGGGTCTACGTCTTGTTGAATGATTGCATAAATAACTTTGGGAATTTCCATTGAGTGTAAGGCTTTCATGGGGTCTACAAATACTATAGCAAGTGGCATTTTATATTATATTACCCTCTCTTTTAGTTGATTTACCGAATGGAGATGATTGAGTAGCTTTTTCTGAAGCCAACTTGTAGGTTTCCATCTAGTGTTTCGGTGAGTAACTTGGTGAACGTTTTGGAGAAAAGTTGATAGATGAAGTTGAGTAAGATTATTGGCCTGAACGTATTCAGATCTCTTATGTTACCTTGTTTACATAAAAGCATAATGATTGCAGTGTTCCAATCTTTTGAAACTTTATTTGTTCGAGTTAGTCGATAGATAGAGTGGTTAGCTTTTTAGAATTACTTTTCCATCTTTTTTGAGTAAATCGTTGGTGATTTTAACAGGTCAAAGAGCCTTTCTTTCTTCTGATTGTTGATGGTTGGTTCCACTTACCAAAGAATATCTTCTGGGAAATCACAAGCAACCGTCTGAAGATACATACGGATAAATACAAAGCAGAAGACGAAATGACGAATCGGAAAATTAATGACATAGTAGAAGAACCTTCCAGACGATACCGATTAAGGAAAAGTAATGAAAAAAAAGAGAGAATATGTAATCTCTAACAAAGACTAATGTGAAATACAAAATAAGCGTAAAATAAAAATGAAATACAAAATAAGCTGATTTACTTCAAGACCGACCCGAGTAATTCGTGCAAAAATGTTGGGATTTGGTTAGGGGTTCGGCAAGTTCGGCAGGAAGACAGAATAGATATAAAAATTACAACAATCGTGACGTCTCAGTTTTATCAGAAGGTTACATTCTGACAAAACATGGATACATATGTCACAAACCATTGTTGCTAGTTTTCATGCTAAATTTAGCGCCTTTCCTTGTTTTGAAAGCGCAAATCCAACGTCATATTTGGCGTCAGTTCTTTGGCATCGATGTATTTCGGTATATTTCTTCATTTTAACGCTTTTTCAAGATTGATTCAGTTAATCTCTCCCGTCCCATCATCAAAAATAAAAAGGACCAGGCTCCGCCACAGAAACAGTAGTAAAGATAATCACTAAAGATACTCCTAATTGCAAAGCAAGTAAAAAAAAAACTACAAACAACAAATGAAACAAAGTAATCGAGATAGCGGTATGGTTTCTCTATCTTCCAGTAATCTAAGTTCAAGTCCAGGTGATCAGGTTCTTGAATGCTGATTTCAAGGTCACCAGCCCCCAACTCTCCAAAAGAAAATAGGCTTAATAAAATTGTACACCCCTCATCAGTTCTGGTACCTAACGAAGCTTAGTTCAGTAATTATTACAGAAACAAAGGTTGCTCCAAGTCCTCCTCAATAGGAACAGATTTCGACCAAACGAAAGTATTGAGACGACTGTCAATTTTGTTGTTTCAAACATTTTGTCTCCAAATCTCCACTTATGTTCGAATATACACGATGGTGGCTGCCGTGATAATCATGAAAATAATGACTATGTCGGCAAAGTGGTTCTGCCAGCCCGTCAGGGCGCCAAGTTGTGTGATTATATTATGAATCTTGAAGAGCTTTCTATCAATGTAACAGCGGATCAAGCTGACAGAAAAAAGACAGCTGGCGATTGAGGTGATTCATAGAGACAGGGGAACAGTTTCATTTTATTATATCGACTGACAATCTTGGGGGTTGAAAATACCTGAGTATTCTGCCTGATTCACACTTGAACTCTTATTTCTTGACGTGTACGTGTCGAGTTAGAAGCCCTTCAGAGGGTACGTGTCGTTTGAGAATTAAAAGATGCTTACTGCTGGGCAGAGTCTCGCAAACTATAGATTTGTTTACATTGTTATCTGGCAAAAAATGAATATCATATTCCATTGTAATACATTTATGATATTGCCGAAGGATCGTTTACGATTAAGTCTAGAGAATCAGAAAACACTAAATTCCTCTGATTGATGGCTAGTGACCACGCAACCGGTTTTCGATTTATACAAAATATCAGTCCTATCTAGACACACACACATACACACACATATATACATGTGTGTGTGTGTGTGCGTGTAGGTGGAATATATACGACAAGACGTATAAATTATTCCGATTTTTTTTATTTTGACAGTGCTTAATAATGACAAAGAAAATATGGCAATCAAATAAGTGTTTGACAATGGTATAACCTCGTTTCCCTTCATTCAGCTCCTCAACTGAACAATATAAATGGCTTTATGGTTGTATATATGCTCAAAACACAACTTCCAATATGATTTTAAATGTGACAGTTTGGGTGAATTGTGATTATTTGACTTGCAAACATTATACGATATGGTTTTAACGATGTTTGTTAACTCAAGTTGCCTTAAGATCAGTTGCTTTCTCTTTCAACTATTCTCTAAAATTTGCTTCTTTTAATTATTTTGTGAATCCATAGTTTCATTTATTGTCATATATATATATATATATATATATATATATATATAATACAACTCAGGAATACAAAATAAAATGATATATTATTATACAATATCCGATGCGTGATGGGTTCATTCCATGAAGTGCTCAATACATTCAAAATTAAACATTATGTTGATTCAGAATACATATATATATATGCATATATATATATATATATATATATATATATATATATATGTATATATATATATATATATACATATATATATACATATATATATATATATATATACATATATATATACATATATATATATATATATACATATATATATACATATATATATGTGTGTGTGTGTGTGTGTTCATATACACACACACACACACACTTTTCCATGGGTGTGGGCGGAATGTAAAGGGGTTACCGTGTCGGCTCGTCGGTTTGTCAATCAGTGGCTGCATATATATATATATATATATATATATATATATATATATATATATATACCAAGAATTATATACTTTTTCTTCGCTGGATTTACAAAAAATCTCCCTTTTTTCATCCTCGTTTTATTCACACCAGATATCTGTCCTATCAACAGTGTGGGCATGAATGGGGAAAGTAATGTTCTCCTAGTCCTTGAATGCCGCCACCATGATAGTTAAGAAAAAGTCATCACCAGAAAAGACCATTTCACGTCTTCTAACTTTGAATGAGTAATAATGATGATACGAAAGCCAAATGCCATCAAGGATGATAGCCCCACTAATTGTGTCCCGGGCATCTATCTTGAATGTATAACACATGTTTTTGATTGAAATATTGCAATACCTTTATTTAAAAAATATTCAAGGTATTAGATTCTCTTAATCTTTTTTAATTTTTTTATCCATAAAACAGTTTTTTTTAGTAACATTACAGGTGTAACTCCGCAGAATAGAAAATCTTGATTTTTTTAAGTATAATTCCTTAAATGAAGTTTTCAATTTTTTTTTTTAATTGACTTTTGAACCTCTCAAAATATATGCAATACGTTATATACAAAAAAAAAAGCTACCATGAACCTTTCCAAACAAAACAGTATTTCAAGTTTATTGTAGTTAGTTTTTTTCAATTTTCCTATTCATGGCAGTTTTCCAACCAATACGCCAATTTTTACATCTCCAATTAATCTTCAGAGTGTAATTTCAACCGATGCAATCCCTACAGGGACTTATCATTATAGGAAAACAATGAAAATTTTTGGTAACCAGATGTTATATATCAAATAAAGAGTTGGGTTAATTAACATAAAGAATATTTCCATGTATATTTATCAAAAAATGAACATTTTATGAATACATACATTCATAAATGCGAACCCAAAACTTTAATGAAATCCAAAATTTAGTTGATTTTCGTTTCATTTTAGAATATGCATGTTTCGACTGAACTTTGTCAAATACAAAACTTTATGTCCAATTTTTTATAGAGAATAAACAAATTTCGCTCACAAAATCACAAGTTCTTACTATTGGAAACAATACTTTTCAAATAGGTTTTGACTATTTTTTCTGTCGTTGCTGTATTGTTTGTTTGTTTTTGTTTTTTTTTTCATCCATCGTTTTTTCATCAAAAGTGCTTTGACTTGTCTGTCATGAGATGAGTATGTTTTAATTTTCCAGATTGCATCTCTATTTGCTGAATTAATGAAGTTTTGAGAAACAAAAAGGGGGCACTAAGATAGGATGGACAAAGATCTTTATTGAGTTCTAATTATTAGATAAGGTTTGGTGATGTGAAAAAATTCCAAATCTTTTCCATCAAGCTTGGAGTAATCGCCAAAAATCTTTAACATGACGCTACATTGTGAGTAGTGAGTTCCCTAAATAGAAGCGCATTCCCTCCCATAGCACTTGAAGTACTGCTCTATTTGTGATTCTTATAATCTAAAATTGATAATATTCCTGTTGTTCCAGTTAAGGATTTGGTGTAGGATTAGTGGTACGTAATTTCGGATTTCAATCATAGGCGAATGACATGAGGAAATAAAGCAATATGACTACTTACTAGCTCTGTAGGAAGCTATTCTTTTCACGAACCATACGTCTTATTATGTACCTTTATGTTTTCTCTAAGCTAAAAATTATTTTCTGTCTCGACTTATGGTCCCATACGGGGACGACATCATATATCAGATTGTACAGTTGATAACCCCTGCCATGGAATTACATATACACTCATCTGAAGCATGTAAAGAATGGTAGGTTGCACGTATCGTACCTAAGGCAACGCTAACAGAGTCCCGAGATTTTAAAGATAGATTACGGATCTATAAACGATTTTCTGTCAAATTAAACAAAACTTTTATGAATATTCCATGTTTGAGTTGATTTGTTCAGAAGTTATAGCTGAATACCAAAATAAATGGGCCCCCCAAAACGTTATGCATTGAGCTTCATTGGTGTTAGATTGGGTGTAATCAGTAGCTCAGAACTATTAAATTAAAGAGATCAATCAGACCAATTCAAGGCTCAAAATACATTTCTGCGTATTTGGAAACGTTATTCAGCCAATTCGGGAGATAAATACGGCATACTATCGTGCCACTGCACACAATACCAGAACTACTGGCCTACTTACAGGGGGAAACCGGCCCACGGAATGAATTTTGCCAGGTTGCTCGCTGGCCCAATCTGCCAATATATATATATATATATATATATATATATATATATATATATATATATATATATATATATATGCTGGAAATCTAATTATTTGATCATAGGAATGGCAAGCTATATTTTTCCCCGTTCTCTCCTCACGCCACTCATCAAGATTCTCTCCAAGGCAAATCAAATAAATCAATATTAAAAGCCCACGTTGACCGAATTTAACTGGGTTAATACATCGGAAAGAGCAATTTTTTCCGAATAAAAATGGGGAGTTGAGACATGCTTATAAAATCTACCCTGAGCAGAGATCTAGGATCGATCACCAACCCGGAAGATAAAACGACGATAACATTTATAAAGGAAAACAGTGAGTGTTACTTTTCCCGTGTTAAATTCGAAACATTTTTGATTTAGATTTTGTTGTGCAGCTTTCCCCCAATTTTGAAATTCTCTATATTCAGTTTTTTTTTATTTTTTATAAACTTTTTGTTCTTATCCGTCAATTTATTTTTCAAAATATAATTTTCTATTGAAAGCAGAAAACTTACTATTATGTTTACGGTCAGGTTTAAGGCTAGTGTTTGGGGTTTGTGTTTAGAGTCAGGTTAGTGTTTTGGGTTAGTATTAGGGTTAGTGATCATGTTAAGGTTAGGATTATAAGTCAATTACAAGAAAAATAAAAGAAAGCAGCAAACCTGCTATGTCCGTGATTGTAGCTTCGCCACTGAGAAAATGCTTTATGCCGTCCATATGTTTTGAATGTAATGCGGAAAAGGTAACAATCGCCTTAGCAACCTTTGAAGGCAAAGTGTTAATGTAAAGGTCATAAGTATAAGATAACCTATTAATGTACAAGAATTGATTGAATTCTACACCCAATGCTGGAAAGTAAGCAGTGTTTGGTATTAAGCTGACAGTGTTCTAAAATAACAACAGGTCTATCTTTTCTTGTATTTTCCTTTTATCTAATCCGGTCACTTTGACGCCTACACCTGAGCCGGTCTGAAAGGGTATTAACTAAAGAGCCAATTATGACGTCAGCATTAAAGCCAGATAGTGGGATCATGGTTGCCATAAGAGGGCTGTCCGGAAAGTAGCCAACCATATATGATAAACGAAAAAAAAAAGCCTACCTAGGTCAGTAGTGCTTCAGTCCTAAGCTACCCCTTTAAGTGCTACCATTGGGATGTATTAAAACCCGCTGGCAATCGTTACTTTTTATCCTGATTCAAAATAATTGCCATTTCTATTAGAGTTAATAATTCTGGAATTAGGATTTAGAGTTAGTTTTTTAGGGTCAGGGTTAGCGTTAAGGTCAAATTCTTTGATTTTTAAATTCGTCATCAGTGTCTGCTATTCTGCTGCTTTAATGTCAGCCATTTTAAAAAGGGAAAGGTAACAATTGCCAAACATCCCAGCGTCTATTCAACTTCGTAAACAAAGTGTTCTTTCGGGATTGCTATCATTTGCCGTCCATAGTCTGAAATATACTTTCTTACAAAGGTGGAAAAAACTGAAAGTCTCAATTTTGACTCTGAAGGACGATGGAACGGAGATGTTTTGCTTATAAACTCTATACAAGACATGAAGAATCGGCTAGCTTGGCCCGTGTGATGAGCAACATTCATATCGTACACAAGCTGAATAAATAGTATCCATCTAGTTATCAGAAATAAACAAGTTAGGCCAAACATTCTTGCTCCATTAAAATCAAAAAATGAGACAGAATTCATCTTTGTGAACAATGTTATTCTGAACTTACGTGTTTCATTTGAACTCCTTAGTTGAAAGTTTCAGTGATTATATCAATGGTTCTTTTATTATTCTGTTTTAATGACATCATTGTTAACAGTGTAATTTTCACTGGAAAAAAATATATATTGAAAATATGTACTAGCTATTTTATAAAAAAAAATAATCCTCATAATAGGAATCCAATGTTTCGGAAATTAAAAATACTGAGAACTCGGACCTCACAGAATCCTGTTTTCTTTCTCACAGTCTCCGTGAGTAATTCTGAAATTTACAAATCTTAAATTTCAAATATGTCTAATTGTAATAGAAGTCCTCCTATTTGGAGTTTGACAGTATAAAAAAGAAACCTTTAATATATTAGTTCATTCAACAAATTCAAAGTCTTAGTTTTCTTTAAGTTATTGTTTTTGCTCGCCACGTTTATCTACCAAAGTTCTGATACTTGGCTGATTCCTAGAATGATGATAATAAATTATGACTATTGCCTTGACTATGAGGTATAGTGTGATCAAAGAAGTACATTTAGACATTGTGGAATCGCTAACGTATCTTCTAATCTTTTACAATTCTAAAATGTCTAAATGATAAAGAGGCATGAATTGTTCGTCCAGTTTTACTGAAATAAGTTGCATCGTCAAAGTACAGATCAACGCACAAACTTACTTACAAATTTGACCCTCTTAAAGGAACATGTTTCTACGAAGCACATAAAAAGTGCAATTAATTATGAGTTCAGAAAGGCAATAGTCTTGCAAAAACTACCTTCAGTATTCATAGTGTTGATGGTATTGATTCTATAACCGGAAGAAATCGCCAAAGATAGTCTGAAAGATTTAAAAACGGAGACTAGCTCCAGAGATGCGCCACAAATAGGTCCTATTCAATTTAGCGATGACCTGCTTTTATCAGAACTCCACAGAAACATTGTTATTACGGTGAATTAGCTGTAAAAAATAAATCTAAGCCATTGAACTGTTTGTTGTCATCTGCTACAACTAAGGTACTTAACCATAGAGAACATGTCCTCCGCGATTCAACAGAATCAAAACTTAAAGTAAGAGTTAACATCATCTGCACTTCTCTGCATTCTCAAGAACAGATTAGAGACTGTCGATAAAAAATGGATATTTTAAGAGAATACAAAGCGATGCAGACAATGGCTTAGTGGAAGCGAACAGACACAACCGGAAATAGACCTCAATCCAAAGAAAAGGTTCAGTAAGTCTTTGATGGGATTACGTTGGCATGGTTCACTATAGGTTGCTTCCAGTCAATGTTACGATTACAGCAAATATGTTTTCTCCTTACCAAACAATGGATTAATGGTAGAACAAATTTGGCTGACTAATTATGGTCGACAACCAGTTTAGGTGACGGACAACACAAATCCAAAAACAGCATGAAAAAGGAGAAGTTCCGTCAAAGAATCTCATACTTAGATCCATGATGAAATTATCAGTTATACCCTAACGGCCATGTTCTGGGTAACAGAATTGCAAAATATAATGCAAAGAGGGGTGGAATAATGCCTTCACCGAGGGTGTCAATCCTGAAAACGAGTAGTTAGAGCCGAAATTCGAACCCAGTTTTTGCAATCCTGTTTTCCATATTGATAATCATCAAAGCTCTTTCAGATCGCTATAATCGAGTTGGATTAAATAATTATCTATATTTGCCAAGAAATATTAGTCGATTGTTTATTTGTGATAGGCTTAGGTGTAAATTCCTTTATCGTACCCATTCAGGTCTCAACTTTAGCGATCTGAAAAACCTTCCGTCTGAATATCTGAGAGGGAAGGTTGTCAGTATTATACATTGAACAATTGCGACCAGCTTATTCGACTCTGTTAAGCTAGCATCAGTGCTACGTAAGGAAAGATTCACTTAAATAAATCAATTTGAATAAATCTGGATTAATATAATACTAGCATCGCGAATATGCCACGAGGATATCAAATTCACCAGAAGGGACGTGATTTGTGGGAGTGATCACTGACATTTGTTTTTTTTTCCTCAAGCCGAGATCAACGCAGAGAGCTAGATATTGTGATCACCACGTAGCAAAAAGATGTGGTCAATCAATACATATAGTTACCCCAACGAATTCGACTTTAAATGACATCCTGAGCGCATGATTACTCAGAATATGTCTGTATCACAACTGACAGCCAGTGTTTAGTTACTTCGCTTACAACTTATATTTTCGTATCTATTTCTTATTGTAATTTCGGTAATTTTCATTTTCCATTTCAATTTTTTCTTGGTTCAACATTAATTATTTTAATTGGACGTCAATCCTTTTTGCGACATTCACTGCTTTATATATGCTCCATTCAAAATCCTGTATTGGATCATTTGGGTTATTTTCTATAAGCCAGCCTCTGTCGTTTGGGATACGCAAAATATACCTCTCTATTATCCGTTCAAATCCAAGAGTTTAGACTGGAACCACCTTCCATATTTTGCACGCATAACCCCAAAATATATCCGCTTAAATGTTGCACTACGCAATTATATACGTATCAAAACATTATGAATTACAAGTTTTAGCAATAATCACAGACTTTATTACACCTTTTTTTAAAACATTGCAATGATAAAAATATCTTCTTTGATATTTTTTTTCAGTTTTAATTGCAGGAACATAGCATAAAATTGGACTTTCAGGAAAAAAAAAAAAAAACTTTTTCGCACTCTATGCATGTTCATAATTTTTTTCTCCTGACCTATTTTGTCATTGAAAATTAACTTTGGTCACGCCATGATAAAACAAGCCTGAAAATCAGACCATAGATACGGAAGTTCTTCGTGTGAATATTTCACAAAAGTAGCGTGGCCAACTTTATTTGCAAGTTCACATCTGAAATTGAATCGAGAAACATTTCGAAACGCCTAGAAATATCTACATTCTCCAGATATATATCTAAAATCAGGGAAATATGTTATATGATATTATTAGATTAGATATGACTTGAATTTTCAAATTTTTTTCTCTTGAATGAGTATTTAATTCATGAATAACATTACTTATTTTTTTAGCAAAAACGGTTTATTGGAGCCTTTTAAAAAAAGAAAATTGTACATTGCGGAAGTATGTAGGATGTAAGCTTAAAAAAAAAGACGTGTTAACTTCCCGTTGGTATTTAAGTGAGGTCATTCCTTCTTCGCTTAAGCAACATCCTTTCTTTTCTATTGGTGTAGGTGGAATGTCAAGGGGTTACGGTGTCGGCTAGTCGGTCTATCAATCAGTGGCGGCATATATATATATATATATATATATATATATATATATATATATATATATATATATATATATATACATACATATATATATATATATATATATATATATATATATATATATATATATACATATATATATATATATGTATATATATATATATATATATATATATGCGAGAGAGGAAGGGAAGTATAACACGATATATATATATATATATATATATATATATATATATATATATATATATATATATATATACACACATATATATATATATATCTGGCTCGATTAATTGATGGACAGAAGCATGTTAGTTATTTTTTCATTATATTTAAACATTCATATTAAGAGCTCACAAGGCAAAATATAGAAAACCTAGTTTATACTTTTGTACGTGTGGTTGTGTGTGTGTGAGTGTGTGTGTGTGTGAGAGTGTGTGTGTGTGGGTGTGTGTGTATGCATGTGTGTGTGTGTGGGTGTGGAGAGAAAATACGGACACTGAGATAGACACAGCTTCGGACTTAGATGAACAGATGAGCAGACTGGAATAAGTAGAGTGATACAAGGAATTCAGAGGATAAAGTACTAGGATGAAATAGATACATTTGGACAGAATGAGATAGATAGATAGATAGATAGATAGATAGATAGATAGATAGATAGATAAAGACACAGATATTTACGTAGGACAAAGATAGCTAGGTAGATAGCTTGATAGATAGGTGGAGGCATGGATAATCGTGCAAATAAACAGATAGATAGATAGATAGATAGATAGATTTTACCTGCTTTTCAAAGCCTTTTGTTGGACACAGGCCTTCCAAAAGGTCACCAGTTGGAGATACGGAGGAGGGATGATTTGTCTTCACCCAGCTACACATGATGCGTCGACATAGAGAAAAGATGAGTCTATGCCTTTCCCGAGGCCATGAGTGTAAAATGAACACAAACCATGTCAGCTGGAGTTCGAACATGGTTCATCGAATCCCTTCTCCATGCTATTAACCGCTCAGCCACTTGAACTTCTGATAGATCGTAAAAAAGCGATCAAGAAGCGAGATCTAGAGTTCGGTTTAAGTTAATCCACATGCAAGATTTGGGAAACGAACAAAATGTGTTAAAAGTAAAAGAGAAAAAGGATAAAATCGATCCACCGTGCAAACGATGCTGTCAATTTCTCTAATCCCAGGGCGAAACTGTTTCATGCGTTTTGTTTCTTCTCGTGTCCTTTCTCTCATCTCCTTCCTTCTTCTTTTTCTTTTTTTTTTTTCCTTTATCTCTTTATTTGTTCGTTTGGTTGTTTTTCGGGTTTTTACTTCTTGGGGAAAATTGCCGTCATCCGATCGACTTGGCAATTTGTCTTTCGCATGCAGCTAAGCGAGAAGCAGACAAAACTACGAACCGTCATTACATCAACATCTATACCTGCCCCCGCTCCAACCCCTTCTCTCTCTTTCCCTCGCACCCTGTGTCACTTTCTCTTTCATTTTCATCATCTGTCTCACTCTCTCTCTCTAGCCCTCTAGCCCTCCGTCTTACTCTCTAAATATACCTCTCTCTTTCTTTTATTACTCAGCTTGGCGGAGAGAATGTTGCCCCCGTTTCTTGATCATTTATTTCCTAATTATTTGCCCTTGAGGAGTTCCTCCATGTTTTCGTTTTTTTTTTCTTCTTCCTTGTGTCTATTCCCCGACCCATTGATTCGGGACTGTACAAATGTCTCCTCCAACCCATCACACACAAATTGTTTTTACTTGTGTGTTTATTCTTCGTCGTTGCAAACTATCAAATTGGCGGTATTCGGGGCGATAAAACTCTGAAGATAGACCCAACAGTTAAAAAACAGAAACTTCTACTTAGAAAGAGTAATTAGAGGGAATTGAACCAGAAATCAATCTATTTTTGACCGGCTTGTTATCCACTGCGACACATGCTGAGAAAAAACATAGATATCCGTATCTCACATGGATGAATCACCGTAGGTCACGTGTGTATTAGA
Organism: Thysanoteuthis rhombus; assembly: GCA_963457665.1. Taxonomy (NCBI): domain Eukaryota; kingdom Metazoa; phylum Mollusca; class Cephalopoda; order Oegopsida; family Thysanoteuthidae; genus Thysanoteuthis; species Thysanoteuthis major. The sequence goes on from OY735235.1 coordinate 20,995,348, forward strand.
ACTATCTATCAAAAATATAACATCTCAAGTTATCCTTAAAAAAATGTCTAATCTGAAATCACCTTGGCAAAATAACCACACAAAATTTAGACATAATTGGACCAAAAGGACTTTAAACATCACAAAAAAGCATTTTTTCAATGAAAATGGTTTTAGATGGTTCCAAGAGATGAACTCGTACAAATTTCCAAAATTGTAAACCCAAGAATGTAACCAAGAGATAAACACCCAGATGAGTAAAGAGAGGAAAATCTCTTGGCTGTTTAGGCGGTTCGGCAGTTCAGGGGGCTACGGTAATTTTATAGATAAACAGATGAATAAATAGATAAAAGTTTCCAGTTAAAGGACAGTGACAAATGAAGTTTACTAAAGGGGATATTTGTTGTTGAAAATGATTTTCCTCGTGATTAGGCTACAAACTTAATAATACCCCTGTTGATAGATAAATTGATAGATAGATGGATATGAACCAAATCAAAATGCAGACTGATTTGGATAATTATAAACATACATATTTGGCACCACTCGAACGTTCGTAGATTTTGAAAAGATTGATAATTTTTTCATCTTTTACCCTGCATTAAGCGTGTATCGCTGGACCTTTCATCACAAAATCACTTAACCAGGAATAAAGGAACCTATTGTGTGCATTAAGTCTCCTGACCTTTATACCGGCAATTCTTATATATATATATATATATATATATATATGGAGAGAGAGAGAGAGAGAGATAGATGGATAGATAGATAGATAGATTGATAGATTACAAAGCTTTACAGTTTTAGAGACTGAACATTAACAAAAAACAACTTTTTAAAAAATTTGTTTGAGTCATTTAAGTAACAATATCCCGTCAATGCCATTCATGTAATTTCCATCAGTGTTTTCCCTGTTTTGCATATATTTTGTTATGATGGTACTATGAGTATTTTTTTCTTCTGAGGTAACATCAGTTGTTAACAATGTAACTGTTTCGATGATTTTATAAACAACACACATACACGCGTAAACGCACACACACATGCACACACACACACACACACACACACACATATATATATATATATATATATATATATATATATATATATATATATATATATATATATATATAATACAATGTGTAATTTTTTTCTTGTTTGGATCATCACTTGTTTACCATGAAACTGTTTTAGAAATTTTAAAAACAATATAATATTTACATATATATATATAGATAGATAGATAGATAGATAGATAGATATTCTTGGCATCGAATCTCTATATTATGATATTAAGCACAAAGAGGGCATTGTATCCCCCAAAGAAGCCTTTAACAATAGTACAACTGAAAAACCCAAAGGCAAATTGAAGAAACCTATACAAACCAACAATTAGACATAAATGCGATATTTTAGGCCACATACATAGATAACATTCTGTTTTCAAAATACTAGAGTTGAAGCCAAAGTAGAAAAATTCTTCATCCACATAAATTGTACACAAGACCTTATCAAATTTGGCTGCAAGGAATCCACTGACTCCAAAGCCTTCTTAGACACCTGCATATTAATAAATAATAATAGAAACCTCTAGACCTCCCTTCATGATAAGCGTACAAACACTCACAACTACTTCCACTCGGAAACTGCTCACCCCAAACACCTCAAAAATACCATTTTCACAAGCACTTGGAATTTAAGAGAAAGAGAGAAAATCCTCTCTACAGATAGTGAACTTTACAAGCACAAGTATACCTTGCTACAATATTTCATTTATTGATGATATTTACTGGAGAATATAACTAACCAAATAAAAAAAGTTCATTACAATACCAAGAGAAGGAACCCTCGCACTCTTTAACAAAAAGAAAACCAACTGCAAAACACTCATAACCACTTTCACAACATACTCTAACCTCTGTCACATATAATGAATAAGAGATTGAATATAATTATTGTCTACCATTGACCCCAAAACATTAAAAACACGATTAGCAGTAATGCTTTAGTAAACAACAGAGTCTCACAAAACACTATCCCTAAAAAAAAACTGAATTTTTCCAACCTTGCAATAAAAGAAATAATCTATACAGCAACCATCTCAAAGACATCAACATTTTCACTAGCTTCGCCACTAACAAGACTTTCTACATCTACCATAACTCTTACTGCTGGAGCAAAAACGTCACATTCCTCTTAGAATGTAATAAATGCGAATTGAAATGCATAGGTAAGTCTGAGTGGCAATTCGGCATGAGATTTGATAACTATTGACACATATTAAATCTCCTGAACATCCAAACCTACTCCCAGGACAACTACACTTCCACAGCTTACCAAGAACCCAAACAATCAAAGACTAATGCCAAGACTTTTTTATCATCTACCCGTCTAGTATCCATGACAACTGATGCTTAGAAATGTCCACCTTTCTGACCAGCACAACCAATATAACACTCATAACTGTTGCTACAACTTCCAACAGAATAACCAACCATACCACCACTGATTTCATCACAGGCATAATTCTGTCCAGACTCACCAATATAACCTACTAGGAATCCACTTTCTTGATCAGGATTTTTTTTAACAAAACATCTGATGCAATATATATATGTATAAATATATACATAATGAAGTGAGGATTTACTACACACAAATAAGTTTGTGCTTTTGTCCTGTTTGGGCTTCTCAAGGAAAATGATTCGATTTATTCAAATTTTGTTTGAGGACATTTCAGGGTTGGGGTGTCTATCTTTCAAGATTGTAAGTTTTGTTTATTCAATCTATATATCTCATCGTATTTAGCGGGAATGCTTTGCTAGTTGGTAGTTAGAAATAAGTTGTTAATTCAATTATTCTGGGTTAGGCCTGTTTTTACACGTTTAAGATGATTATGAAGATTAGGTTGTTCTTCATAGTGGCTGGAGGTATAAAATAGTGATGATATTCATTGAAATAACGAGGAAATAAGATATCTATGAAGGGTTTCATTTTAGTATATCCATATATGGGTTATCAAGTAATTTTCATTAATACGATTTTTTCGCAATGCTGGTATTTCAAAGCTCGTTCATTTTTTCATAACACTCCTTTTTTTTCTGTTCAATCGGCACAATATTGGTACAGCTATGAAGTGGCTACGATCGTATTACAAAAAATATAATTGTAAAAAATGCATGTAAAAAGAAATAATCCTATTGCACTGAGCGAATACAACGATATAATATTGGTAAGTATATATTTTTCTCAGTTCAGAACTTATTAATCCTTCGAGGAAATAGTCTGCAAGACGTACATCCCACATTTAGAGTGTCCAATGTGATTTCCATTTTTTCATAAACCACACTGCTGTAACACTTGGTTCATGAAGCGTTCAAATTTATTGCTTCACCTTGGCGCCCTATTTGGCCAACATGTTTATTTATTCCGGCAGAACTAATCATTTTGTTTCCCTAAAGACGCTGAACCTTTGAAGAAATCCCATCAGGGCAATCATAAAATTTGGAATTTTTTTACGCAAACAGTTACTGATTATTTTCTGTCTTTTATTTTCCAGTTGAGTGAGTGATATTTTTATGGTTTGTATTCTAGCTAGAAGTCCGAGGGAAGCGAATCCACATCTTCTACTCGGAGAGCAAGTACCAGAAGTACAAGAGAACCTTTCTTTGCTACCATTAAGCGATGGGATTTTGTGTAATTCTTAGACAGACCAGCATGAAGGTGAACTTAAGCTTTTTCTGCTCAGATCCCACGATGACAAAATCAGTGATGGGACCAGATGAATAAATCATAAGTTATAGAGAAGCAATCAGATGAAAAAGTATTGCCTGTTACAGATAAAACATAAGCCAATTCACTCGTCTCTTGTTACTGGAGATTAAGACGTGAAGAATTACCCCCCTTAATCAAGACACGATTTGAAGGTGATATGATACCTGGATGATCTAAGATCAGAATTTGCTGGCTAACAATACTATCTACAATAATTTGAATTTATATTTAATCTAGTTGCATAACACGCCAAAGGGATCGTTACAAAAAGAAAACTCAAATTATTATAAGGTCATTGAATTTTTGCCTATTTTCTTCCTCTCATCGCTATTTTATTGATCAGAACATTTCATATAAACAAACACTATCTCAGACTATTTGAGTAAGTAGCTTGATGTCGAAATGAAGAAATACGAAATTCCTACATATATATATATATATATATATATATAGAGAGAGAGAGAGAGAGAGAGAGAGAGAGAATAACTGTTGCCACTAAACGTTGGCAAAGGGTTCTTTGCTTTAGTTTTTGTGCGTGTGTGTGTGTGCGTGTTTGTATGTGCTAGGGAGTTCCAGCTCTCATGGCCATACAGTTTTGTCGACAAACTTGAAAATTAGCGTCAGACCACTTCTGAGATAATTTTCTTTCATTTTAGGGAAAAAAAACTTTCTGACCTTTTGGTTACGGGCTTTGATGGATTAATTGATTAAAAAGTAATTAACTTAAATCAATTCAGTTCTGGAGAATCTAGATGTTTCTAGATGTTTTCTTCTCCGTTTTCAAGTGGAATATACCATTGATATCATAAATAGGATTTATTCCGACTATATTTATTCTTCGATCGAATGTTTTAACATGACTTTTAATTTTGATGCTACATTTTTTCAATCATTGACTTTGATGTCGAGTGCATATATATATATATATATATATATATATATATATATATAGAGAGAGAGAGAGAGAGAGAGAGAAACTAATATGGAAAAAGAGACTCAGAATCAGAGAAGACAATGATTAGTACCTATCTTTGAAGACTCAAAATAAATCAAATTAAATCGCATCAAACGTTTTCTTTTTTTAACCCTTCTGTGACCTGATTTACCCCCCCTCTCTCTCTCTCTCTCTCCCCCTCTCTCTCTCTCTCCGTCACTCTTGTTCTCTCGCTTTTATAATACAAAATAATCCCGTTGACATACATTCAACTCTAAAAGCATCTCATTACTTCAATCCATTTGAGAATGCAGGATTGAAAACCTCGCAACGACAAAAGTTTCTATTTTAAGCACTTTTCGATGACTTCCTGTTACGCATGCGTGATCGTCTGCGTTTGTGTGTATTTTCCATGATTATACTGCTGAACATACATTATTTACTTCTACCAGTCAAGTTGGAAGAGGTATATGCATTCATTTGTACCTGCTTTTCTCTCTTTTCAAACAACATCTCAATAAATACTCCTTAATTCCCAATGAAGATCTTTCAGAGTTTGACCTTGGGTTGAAGAATAAGTGATTGAATATCGGTGCAAATCAAGGAATTCCTCTATTGTTATCTTTTGTACCATGACTATATATAAATTTATTTTTATACGGTTTTCCAGCGACAATGGTGCTGGGCGACGTACGTGCTCTCTGTGTACTTTCTACATAGGTTTTTTTGTTTTTGTTTAATTTTCTCTTTTAGAATTCATTGTCAAACTCCTATTGAGTTGACGTTATTTTATCAACCGAAATACGACAAGTTCAGGCATCTTGTTACGACTAATAAGTAAAAAGTTTAAAATGATAGCTAGAGAGTGAAAGAGATATACATTTTATTTTCACACCATTAATTCAAAAAAGAAGAAAGAAAGAAACAGAAAATGAGAGGAAGATAGTTTAATGAAGAAAAAGGATAAAGTAAAGAGAGAAAGATATGGACGCTAGAATTATTCATCTGGTGTCGCTACGCATACCTTTTCAGTTATAATTTATCATCTTTTTTTCTCTTTTTTTTTTCCTATAAATATTCTTGCTTCTCAACTCTTGTAAGCCCTGACCGTCCATGGTAGTAACTTTAAATTTTGCTCACACACAACACTCAATGAGTAAGGAAAACATTCGCTTTTGTATTTTGAAAATTTAGCTTAGTGACTGAAATGGTGATGGTTAGAGTGAAATTTGACCCTGGAAGAAAAAGTTTTGTTTTATTCCTATTTTTCTCCGCGTTTATTTGATCTCAAATCTACTTTTGTTTTGAAATGTTTAGTATTATCAACACATTCTCCTCTTTTCAACCTATCTTCCTGTATAAATTTTTCTCTGCAACTCAAAGGGGTTAATTCTGCATATAAGAATATACCTTGACTACCAAGTGAAACGATGATTTTTATCGCTTAAAAGGGTTCAGTGATTTATTTTCTTCTAAATAAATCAAGTCATAGCAGATCAATTACTGAAATGATGGAAGACAAAAGAATTTGTCAGACATAAAAGCATAAATATCTGCATCGTTCCCTGGTTATCTATTTCTCTCTTTTTATACACGTATATATCACCATCATCATCATCATCATCATCATCATCATCATCATCGAGTCACTTTTCCGTCTTTTCCATAATGACTTCGATTGCATTTATCTCTGACATTCATCTCTGAATTGAAAAACGAATCTAAGTATTTCACCCTTTCATTCTGTGTCTGATCTCTTTCTACTGTGTTTACTGTTCCATAAGCCCCTATCAGTTAAATGTTTGCTTCATCTATTGACTTTTTTTTTTCTTTTGGCAAGCTACCAAACACATCTTAAACTATGCCGGTTGATTGTATGTATGATATCCTTCACCCTGGTTTGCCCCCAGATTCATGTTGATCTTTTTCTGTATCTTAGATCTATCCCTACCATTGCTCTCTCCATAACTCTCTGTGGAGTTCTGAGTTGGATTTCTATTTCTTTCATCCCTTTGTATATTTCGCTGCTGTATTCCGTGCACAGGAAATTTCATTGGGATGTGATTCCAGTGTGACGCTATTACATTCAGAATCACAGGCTTACAATTAAGAGTGAAAATGCATTTTTGGCTCTAATTTCGAATGTGTTCTCCTTTACTAAGTATGTAAATGGGTCAGTATCCTTGAATTATCTTGTTCCAGCTGCATGGCAAATTGTAATATGAAATTCTTTGGCCTTCATAGTTCATTCCCAATCGAAACTGGGGGTAAAGTGATCATAAGGAACCTCAACCGAAATTCGAAGAATATCCAGTTTTTGGTAACGGTTTCGTCACCCCATACCTTCAGGCTATAAATGTGGCGCAATTAAGAGCTCTATTTAGGTAGAAGAGCATCATTAAGTAATAAACGAAAGTAGTTCGAAATAAATCAGAAGGAGGAAAACGAAAAAACAAATTACGGAGTAAAAAAAAACAAGAAATCCGGGGAATATCGGAGAATCGGAAGGACAACTGCGCCGTTGTACATAAACAACATGGCAGCCAATATTTGTTTTTGTTCTAAGCTTCCTTTACATTCAAACTCTTCCACTTTTTTTTTCGATCAAAAACAATACACACGGATCATACATACATACACACATGTATGTTGTTGTAATCTTTTCGACCTGAACAAAGAACTTTTCCCAGTATTTATTTTATCTATTCGCTCAATCCTTTCTTTACGTATGCGTCTAAATGTCTCCAAAAGACGCCCCTCTATGTTCAACATTTGTGTTCTTTCTTGTTCCGTTTTGTTTTTTTTAATTTTTTTCCCTACATCATCTCGATATGTTGTGTGTCTCCACAGAGATATGAATTTATATTAGAATATCAGGACAAATCAGTGTTTATTTTTCTCCGGGGATGCCTTTTCTAGGTTAGCCCGGACAGTGAGCTTCGACGCCGCTCTACATAAGACCTACTTGTATTGTGCAGGTCACGTGGCTACGATAGAGATTTTATTCAGAGTTCTAGTTCATAACCGGTTGAATAGAAGGGCAACATTGGGAAGATATGAGAACTCCCTAAAAAAAATAAAAAAATGATCTCCTGTTTCATCAAACTTCATCAACGGACAACCGAAGCAGCCATCAGGATCACATGGTGGCACAAGGTCTATCAAGCAAACCACAGCGCAGGATCAAATAGAAACGGCAGTACTACAATACAATGCATTACAAGGCGGTAACCACCCCTGCTACAATACCTCCTTCTGTAACCGTTTTGGAAAGATCTGCCTCTCCCCCGTGGGCTTCACCGGTCTCTTGACCCTAACTTTGGCATTGATCCCGTTCTGAAAGTGTTGATTTTTCAAGGTACAGTGTGTTATAAAATATATCAGCTCAAAAAACGAAATCGGTTACGTTTGTTCATATTCTGATTGGAGTTGCATATGTTCACATCACCTCAATTGCTGTCAGACTTATCCTCCAAATACTGTTTTCACCCCAATGCATCTACATCTTCCCTGCTCCCTCATTTTTGCCACTAGATACTCACAAGAAAAAAGGTTTAGTTACTGGACTGCCATCTAGTGTTATCCACTACATGCTTTCCGGGGGAGAGATGAATACAGCTTAGAAGACCCCTTTTCTTTAGAGGTTCCACGTATCATAACATCCGAACGATATCCTAAATCATTGAATGAACTAAGAAAAATATATTTACATATATATATATATATATATATATATATATATATATAGAGAGAGAGAGAGAGAGAGAGAGAGAGAAAGAAAGAGAGAATCAACGCTCCTGGGGTACCATGTTGATATAACTGTTTTGTTTTTCGAATCCCCGAAACGCTTCCGCGGTAAACAATTGATGATCTCAATAAGAGACAATTTATAGATTGTACCATAAAACCGAGTATATGTAAAACAGAGAAAAACACTGAGGAAAAATGCATTAAATGCTTTGACAGATAATGGGAAATAAGTGACTGAAGCAACGCAAAATAAATTTGAAAAAGTTTTTTAATGTTCAGTGTTCAAAGTCTTCTACACTATATATATATATATACGCTCACACAAATATATACATATCTTATTCTATGTTGTATTTTGCCTCATTCTGACAAAATATTTCGTTGTTCTTTTAAATTTCCAAGCCATTAGTTGAATAGTTTCAACGTTTCTCTTCAATAAACTTCTCTTTTCCTCATGACTCAAACACGTCATTTTGGGGGGATTTTTCAACGGCTTTTGGAAGTAATATCTCGTTTCGACACACAACGTTAATAGAACTAACAATGGAATCAACTGGCTGCAACAGCTATTGAACCTGCGTCATAATGCGACTCTGTTTTTACCATTTGAGTTGACCAGGCAACTAGTAAGCTGGGTGCCCAAATAACTTCTCTGTACCTAGTCTCGTTCATTCACTGTCAATATCTGCTCTTTATGTTCCTTAACGCAGACAGTTATAACATAAAGAATCGGATATATAATCCGACAGGACAATTATAAATAACGCACGAATAGAATAAATCGAGGCAATTTATTATTCTTCTGTAATAGATTAAAGAGTGGTAATTTTGCAATAAACTTGGCAGGGAGTAATGAGAAAAAAATGAGGTAGGTATATCAGATTTTCGACTAATCAGCTTTATAGGTCGTACCCGTGATAAGAGCTTTTTTGGAACGCAGCTGTCTCCTGCTGCACGACACATAACACAATGATTTTAATCTACGTACCTTGTACAATCTTTTGTAAGAATTGTGGGTTCCAATGAGACAGGGTTTCTATCCCAATGCCGAATATGGACCGCCTTGCACTTGAAAGGCGAAAACTTCCCTTCGATTAGCATGGTCGGGGGTAGGGGGAATACAGTTCATGCTTTATGCACATATCCAAGGTATTAGTGCGAAGTAATTGCAAACACAATTCTCTTCCCAACGCAGTTAACCATTAGCTCACCTGCACTTTCAAACACGGTTTATAGATCTATCTTCAGTAATGTCCGAATGGCTTATATTGATAGGAACAGTAACATAATGACGTATTTTTAGTTTCCCTCAAAAGACCTGTCTCTGGTTTGACGGGTGAATATTACATAGCGATTATTAAATGGCTATTTTTTTCAACAACTGACTTTAAAATTGCTAGAATTGGCTAGATTCTCTTTTGACCAAAGTAAAAAAAATAAATTGGTTATTGCGTGTAGATCTAAATGATTAGGAACTTTTTATTAGTTTACAGAGCATATATTGATTCTAAACAATCTTATTCATTTTGAATGGATAGATAGATGTGAATAGACTGAGATAGATCGATTGAGGGATAGATAGATGTATAGATATGAAGAGATTGTGATAGCTAGCTAGCTAATTTGATAGATAGATAGATAGATAGATAGATAGATAGATAGATAGATAGATAGATAGATATGAATTGATACATAGATAGATATAGACGGGGTATATACATATAGACAGACTGGATAGATAAACATGAACAGACTCGATAGATAAATTGATAGATAGGTAAATGGGTAGATATGAATAGATAGATTGATAGTTATTGACCGGATAGATACATATGAGCAGACTGAATAGATAGATAGATAGATAGATAGATAGATAGATAGATAGATAGATAGGACGAAACTGTGATAGATAGACAAATATGAAAGATATGAAGAGACGGTTATAAAGAGATGGTGATAGATAGACAGATATGAATAGACTGTGATGGATAGTTATGAAGAGACAGTGAAAGATAAATATGACGTGATTATGATAGATAGATAGATAGATAGATAGATAGATAGATAGAAATGAAGAAACTGTGATTGATAAGGAAGAACTGTGATTGATATATATGGACAGATTGTGGTAGATAGATACCGTATTTTAGTGCCGTCAAACCAAAGATAGCCCTTCGAATGAACGGAAGCAGTTCGGAATAAAAATGAATGCGCCAACTGCTTTGTGTAAACACCTACAAAAACATGGAGAGAAACAAAAGAAAAACAAATGATAGACCGAATCCCAAAATAAATTATATCATTAATAGTCTGGACTTGGAGCCAAAATGTTTCGATTTGCTTATAATGCCCTTTTCATTCTACGTAGCAAACAGTTCAAAGCTTGGCTGGCCGGCATTCTACACCTCTTTTCTCTTGTATTTTGTTTTGATATCATGCTTGTATTGGACTTGGGAGAGGAAGATAGCTTCGGTACAGACAAGAGCTGATATCGATCCAAAGAGAAAAAAAAAAGAAGGAATTATTTGCTCTGAAAATACTGACGGTAGATCGTATGAGGTTGTTACAAATGAAATGTCGTTTTTTTTTTTCTAATCGGGAATGTATGATAGTGTGTCGACATCTATGTGTGCGTGTGCATCAATGAATGCACGTGAGCAGGCATGTGTATTGTATGTACGTGTGTGTGTATGTGTGTAGAAGTCAGATGATTGGAGCTGTAGATAAGCAGACTGAAACAGATTCCATCGAGAGATTGGTAGACGTGAACAGACAGACAGATAATAAATAAATATTGGCAATCTGGGGTTTGATAAACAGATAGCTATAAACTGACTGTGATAGATAGATGAGTATGATCATAGATAGACAGGAAGATATGAGCAGAGGAATAGACGGATAAATATGAGCAGATAAATTGATGAATACATATTTATTGACGGTCTCCAAACAGTGATGTATATATTGAAGCAATTGAAGTATCTTCACTTGCAGTTCCACAGTTTTAACCGCGAATTTTCAGTTCATTTCCATCCACTTAGCGACACTTTTCAATAATTGAGCCAGCGCTGAAGAAAAGTGGTTTCTTGAATACTACAGTAATTAACCAAATGTCTGTGTGTATGTGACAGCTTAACTCAGGGACCAATCAATGTATCCCCATGAAATTATGTGTGTTATAATGAGACATTCGGTCATGTTTCAGGTTGTGCAGAGGTCTGTATTCGTGCTCACCTGATGACGATGATCTGATTTCCATTGATCTATCCATCTATCTATCTATTTATCTATCGAATCTAATGTAATACTAAAGGTCTGGTTCTGTCTATCCGTAGATGACCTTTATGTAGCCCAAATGGTGCGTTATTGCCAGAAGTACAGAATTAAACCAGGCTTAAAAATGGTTCTGACCTCTGATTAGTGCTGAAGGTCCTATTTAGGTATTCTGTGGGAAATAGCTGGAGATCCTGCCTGTAGGGCAAGCTTTCAGTTGCTCTCCAAGTTATACGGAGTTCGTACCCATCATTCGCTTAGTAGATCTGCTCATTAATTGCAATAGAAAACCTGAGGGAAAAAAACTCACTTCGTAATTAGACATCTAGAAAACGGGGTTTCTGTTTCTGAACTACCTAAATATCTAAGGCATAAACACGTTGAAGATGCCAAGGAAAGCAAATAGTTTATGACACGAGCTGTTTGGACAGCAAGTAGTGTGATGTCGGCAAAGAAGATTGCAATCGTGAAATTTTTCAGTCAAAGTGAAATCATCAACGTAGACGGTACATTAAACTTGACCATAACTAGCCATCAAAGTCAATAATTGAGGAACCATCAAAGTCTGAAAACATATTTTTTTAATCCTTTACATGGCATCACTAGCGTTTGCCACAGGGAGGAATCATCTAAAATAGAGCAAAAAGCACCTAGAGACATTTAGAGGTTATTAATTAACTCGTCAGAATAGGACCCCCCCGTAAGGACAAAAACGGGCTTTTCCCCCAAAATAAAAAAATAAAAAACATTTTTAGAAGGAGTTTAGTTGAATCATGATGCCAACTGTCAAGTCTGCAGACAAAACGGCATGGTCCCGAGCGTTGGAACACACAAACGAAAACAAACACAAACGTACAAACACATCTTTGATGGCTAAGGTTTTTCAGTAGATAAATCAATAGATACATAGATACACACAGGCACACACACATACACATACACACACACACACACACACACACATATATATATATATATACGTACATACATGCATGCATATACACATATGAATAGATTTTTAAAATATATCTTTCATTTTTCAATTATTAAAACCTAGATTGATTGATTTTGTTTGTATTTTGAGATCTTAAATGCCTCTGACCGAGCGGTCCTATGAATGTCGTTAGGACTGAAACGTCTCAAAATATTTTTTTTCAATCCTGTGCTTATCTCTTGCCTGAAAAAGAGCACATATATATTTTTATGACAAACAGAATAATAAAAGAAATATAGCATGAACGATAGTTAAATGCAAAGGCATAGTTGAGCCCGACCCAAAAAGCTTTGTAAATAGTACTTCATCTACTGCATTCATACAGAAGATGTGTACCCCCAAATCCATTCACCACCAACGTTGCATCTAGGTCACATTTATTGGTTGGGGATATGTGAACTTTTTTGGAATGTTACAGTAATGTTTTAATTAAGTATTTTTCATCAAACTGGCAGCACATCCCAGACGTTACTGCAACTCAATGGTAACGTTTCAAAGTGCTGCAGATGAAAAACAACGAAATACTTTTTTTCCAAACTCAACTATATGCATTGAAGGTATAAAATTTCTTTAAATGTTTATTTGATTTGAATGCACTAATCTAGATAAGGCAGGCTCATCTGATATCATCCTGGAAATTCAAAAAAAACGCTGTCTGCAACTTTGCTGGGATGTTGTCGGGAATCTATAAAGAATCGTCAATGTAACGTTAAAAGAAGGCTATGTCACATTTCAGAAACTCTGTGGTAGCGTCAAAAAAAGTTTTATTACCAAATACTGTTGATCATTGTACCATCAAAAACTCTTGGGATAAGTTTCATGATATTCGAAGTGTTAATCCAAAAAAAGCGAGTTGGAGAATACTTTTCTTTCATCTTTATATTCCGAATTCTCCATAAAGAAGGATCATTACTGGTATTCTCACCTCTGACCTTTTCCCAAATTGCCGTGTTTATCTGACATCTGTGTCGCAATGACAGAACGTACGTTTCAACAAAGTTGGGTTTTAGTCTCTATATGTAATTATGCATGTGTATGTTTATATATGTGACGGTGTGCATGCCTGCGTGCGTGTCCACAGTCTGGCAACATTTTGAAAAAAGACTAACGATTTATCGGTGTACGTTGGTCGAAATATCAGTCTTGTGTCAATACGGGTTAACATCAACAAACTATTTGTGCATTTGTGCTCTACGGTTTTGTGTTTGCTTGGTTTTTTGACCAACTACTCTACATCGGTTTTGCAATTTTTTTCACCCAGTTTATATGTATATATGTATCTATCTACCTATCTTTCTATCTATCCATCTATATCTATATATATCTATCTATATATATATATATATATATATATATATATATATATATATATATATATTCCTATCTGCCTATATGTTCATGTCTTCCACTATCTCTCTCTCTCTTTCTCTCTCTCTCTATCTATCTATCTATCTATCTTTCTATCCCTCTCTCACACACACACACAAACACTCTTTATATATATATATATATATATATATATATATATATATATATATATATATATATATACTCACACGTATAGGGGCGTGTGCGTATGAGTGTGAGAGAATGTATTTGCGTATGCGTTCCTATTTGTCAATTTTTTCTGATTTTCTCACCTCCTTCCTCTATTTATCTACCTACTTATCTCCATTCTTATAGAATCTTTTCTCTCGAACAGTTTCATCTTCACTATCTATCTACACGTGTACATGTGTCCGAATATACAATCATGGACATATGAATATGTGTATTTTCGTGTATATACGTGTGCTTGGGTGTGTGTTTTACATGCTTCTGACTTTTCATCGAGAAAACAAAACAGCTGATATACAGATATTTGAAATACCGAATATATTTCATAGGGAATACAGAAATGGACACGATAGAGAAGGTAGAGTCATTTAGTGGGAAGTGTGCAAACAACTTGGGTTCGATATTATATCTTGGAATTTTGTAAAATCAGACCATTCACCAAATCCAGACCAGAAATGTAGGTCCGAAACCATGGAAAGGGGAAGTGCCAGAGCATAACTGTGGTTCTGACAGCGGATTACGGAGTGAGAATCAAAGATGGTGCTATATTTTCGGGTAAAAACACGATTTTGCACGGGAAATGAAAAAGAAAAATGGGGAACGTACGCGTAACTGTGCAAAATGAAGGTAATCCAGACTGGCTGGATCACAGATTTGCAACAAAAATAAGACTAGCGTCTAGAGTTTCCTGCGACTGAAGAAAAAATGGTAGAGTTGTCGTAAGGATAATGAGAGATTCAAGAATTGTTGCCACTTGTTCCAACACCTAATAAAAATGCAGCAAGATAGAAAAAATATCTAGTCTGATATTACGAACTCGCGGTAGTAATCACTCCGAGTTAATCAGCAGCAGTCTATTAGCGTCTGTTTTTCGGGCTATTTTCTGACCGTCTCCTCCACATCGGCTATAAGATGCCGATAGAAAATAAGTGAGCTATCAAAAATCACATCGAACGACCACTGATCCAAAAAAAACACAACACAGTGGCGGAATCACAAGGGTTAAAGCTGGGAGGCGAAGCAAATGTACTGACACATTTATCATTATCATCAGAATCAGTCTTTTAAGGTCCTTCATTTGACCTAGACCTTCACTAAAATTTGCCTGACCTTTCTATCGTGGGTGTCACGGAGCCAATATTTTCTGAACTTATTTCATTCGTCATCTTATTTCCAAACGGCCAAATAATTGCGTATGTTCTCTGGGGATCCATTTTGTGGGTCCAGCAGTTGTCTGACATTCTTGCTACATGACCAGCTCATTGCCATTTGAGTTTTTTTATGGATTCAATGATATTTCTGACACCAGATTTTCCTCTAATTACAGTGTGGTTTACAATCGCTCCTCTGATGTTCAGCATGATTTTTTCCTGTGCATGTAACGTTTGAGAGACAATCTCCTGGTTGGGTTCGATGTTTCAGCTCCATAGGTGACTATCAGGCAGATGCATTGTCTTTTTAGGACCAATGGGCCTTGGCATACCAAAAACAAAGTAGTCCCAGGGAAGATAGAAGAAGTGGGTGTAAAACACAAGTAACGAGGAACGCTTTTCTCTTTCTCCCTATAAGCCTTGTCATTTCTCAAAGACGGACGTCTGGTGAAATGGTGAAACACAACGTGGGAATGGGGTGACTGTTTCCCAATCATCCTCTTTATAGACGATTGCAGCTGTTGGGGTTTGATCCAGAGATGTGGGTATTTTAAAAAACTATCTGTCGTTTTTTTTCCTGCAGAACTGAGTGAAGGCGATTAGAAGTGAAAAACTACGCAAACATCTGCGGAAATAGCTTGACCTTGCGAGAGAACTCGAAAAAAATCGTGGAACCTGAAGTTGACAGTATTCCCCTCCCAGTTGCAGTTGAGACAGCCTCGGTGAGCTGTGCAGAGACTATGGCAAAGCTGGAAATCCAAGAATTAATTCAATGGAAACTGTCCAGACAACAATATCATTATAGTCAACTAGAATATTTGGGAGTGTGCTGGACTACTTACAAGACTTGCTGCCACTTATTCCAGATTGAAAACATCAAAGACTGGTTGGAAAGAAAAAAAAAAAAAAAAAATAATAATAATAATAATAATAATAATAGCAATGATCTTACAGCCAGGAAAAAGACTAGGTGGAGACAGTACAAAATACAGCGCTGCCGTGATTAGCGAGGACAATATGAGAAGAGAGCTGGAGACCTGAAGAAACTTACTGTCACTCAGCCTTTAGAGATAATTACTGGACTATTGGCGTGAAA
Source organism: Thysanoteuthis rhombus (assembly GCA_963457665.1). Lineage (NCBI taxonomy): Eukaryota > Metazoa > Mollusca > Cephalopoda > Oegopsida > Thysanoteuthidae > Thysanoteuthis > Thysanoteuthis major. The sequence continues at coordinate 21,011,859 of OY735235.1, forward strand.
ATGTAATCCACAGCAATAATAATAATACTAATACTACTAATAATACTTATTATAATCATAATAATAATCATAATAATAATCGTATGTATTATTCTGCTCGTGATACTGAATATAATAGTAATAATGAATGAAGTGCGTATAACTTCTTAATTTCATTCGACCGGTCGATTATCGATCATTTTTCTGTCACCATTTCTGGATTAATAAGCCATCGGAGATTCATGAATAGTTTGGTTACAATTAAAAACACAATGGAGTTCAATTATCTGAACAACATTTTCAATTATCATGAAATTTAGAATTTAAAAGATCTTTAAAAAAAACGTTTCAACACATTCAAGCATACGTAGAACACATTCGAGTTTATTCGTACAAAACTGTGGATATTCGCAGTATCCTATGTTTCAAATGGATGTGTAGATTGAGAAAGGAAGAGAGCCACCTAGCCTACTCAAAGCACATGAGGAAAAGGAAGCCGAGGAACCCTTGTGCAGGACGCTGACAAACTAGCATGGATCAAGTGTTCAGCTTCCCCAGCCTTCATTTCTCCATCACCGACCCTGACAAAGCTAGCGGGCAAAGGGCTGAACTGAACTCTCATTCGACATAACTGAGACAAGGGTGGAGTTTGCTTCATATAAGATTAAAATTATATTCAAGTACATCAATAAACATAAATCACTTTCCAATTTTGACACAGGAATATAGACATAAATGGGATTTTTATTGATAATCTGTGTTTATTTGCAAACCACATGAAATAAATACGTGTTCAGAATGTTACTCAAACTATGTTAAACAATACGTGTCCCCATGAATAGAACAACGACATGGGAAAAAAGTTTGCTCGAAAACATATTTGAATCATGGAGTAGTTATATTCATCTAATTATATGTGACTATGACAGGGAGTGCAAAAGCAAAAAACCTGACCTATTTTTTGAAACCTCCGAAGCAGGGCATTAGTAAAAAATAAAAATAAAAATAAAAATAAATTTTTAAAAAAGTATAAAAAAAACTATCTAAAATATAGAATTTGACTGATAAAAATATTCTTCTTTGGCATTAAAAATTACACACACACACACACACATATATATATATATATATATATATATATATATATATATATATATATATATATATAGTGGTAATGTATTGAAGCAAATCATCTATCCGTCTACATACTTTTCTAGCAACTCTATGATTCTGTTAGCAGTGTGTTAATACATTTCCCTAGATGATGAAGAGCGTCCCTGTCAAAATCATGGCTTGTCAGGCGGAATTGTTGTGAAATTAGGATTTGGCCTGCCATATATATATATATGTAAATGTAATCTTCGTGTAAATAAGTGTGTGTTCACGAATTGTCATGGGTGCTTATCTCTGTTCGAAAAAGTAAATCACAAACCCTCAGCGCCAATAACAATGTTCGATTCCAATATTTACTGATCGATACTGTTCGTTTGACAGATCCAGTCTTCTTGTCACGAGAGTCTGTCCCGGTCTAGTCTACCTCTATAAATCAGGAAGAATCAAAGAATTCTCCTGAAGATTCTCTGATTGGCTAAACGGCGTCTGGCTTTTCTTTTGCTTACCTGTAGGGCACGATTTAGTGCCATTGTTGACCTCCCAGTCACTGACTTGTCGCCATTTTGTACAGCTGATGCTGAAATCAACCGCACGCTCGGAATCTTTTCACTCTGTGTTTCATTTTGTCCTTGTTTATTTTAACGCCCTCCACTCAGCCCAGAGCCCCAGTAAGCAAATACCCCAAAGCTATTATCTATCTAAGAATCCTATAACTTTTGTAGTATTTTAGATTACGTTTTCTATTTTTTAGAGGTAGCATACAACATGAAAGACAAGTAAATGAATCCAAAGAAATACACCTGTTTACGTCTACTCAGATTTCCACGAAGAATAGCACCACAAAAACAAGCTAAGAATAAATTTGAAAAAAACGTTTTTTTCCATCGTCCCAAAGCGCTAAATGTGATTTAGAATAATTTAACAAATAATCACCATTATTAGGAACCGTTACCCAAAACTGTCAACATAGGTTTCTTAAGTTTTCAAGTCGGTCTGGCTTTCTATATATGGGTCACGTACATATGCTGTGTTAACAGGCAGAAAATTCCATTTATTCTTTGTTATGTCTACGAAATGGCTATTTTGTTTTAATTAACTTTCACCCTCTTAGCAGATTTCTTGTAGGGTTCATTTTGCAATGTAAATTTATGAGAAATTGATCTCAAAGTTTAAGTCTTGTAGCATCCACGCTTGTTTGTTTTTTGTTTGTTTTTTTCTAATCCAGACATTTTTAATAACCACTCCCCCAAAAAGCAAGTGGAGTAACTCATTCGACGATCACCCCTTTTTTTCAATGTTTTAATTTATGTCCCCTAACAAGTCGATACACTCTTCATCATTATTGATCTTCCATTACACACTGTATTCCATTCTATCAAAGTTGCTTTTTATCACGACATTCTCGTGATGCATCTTTTATTATTACGATTATTTCATTTCTGATTTTAATCCATCCTATAATTGTTGCTTTTTATCTCAAAGCCTTAGATCGAGGAGCACTTCATTATTTATTTATCTTATCACTTGTCTCAATCCATTTTAATGAATAAAAAAAACCTGTGCAAGAAGTGGGGAAAGACTCGCTTGGTCATTGTGAATAAGACAGTCACAGAGTACACAACCTCACTCCATGGCATCTCATTGCTGACTCAGTAACCCTACGGGAAGGGGGTCGGTTAGGCAAATTGAAGTAAACTCCCCTATAATTGATCGTTAAGCTACATAAAAGCTGCATAAACGCGTGGCATTCAAGATGGTTAGATACTTCAAAGACAGACTTCAGAGATTATATGATAGTATATCATTTATGAGTTTTTATAACTGGGGTTTTGGTAATGAATTCTGTGATAAAATAATAAGCTTTGACTAACAGGAGTTTTAGCGGGTTGTATGGGAAGAATTGTATTTTTGATAGCATTGTAGTTGAAATTTGCTTATGGTCGCTGAGACGCACGCCTGGGAAGATATAAAATCACACAAGCGTTTAGACAGCATTATATTATACCTATTATGGAATTCAGGTCGTACAATTTAATTGAACTCAGCCTGCAAAGCTATGATAAAAGTCTGCTTTTCCCTGATAATGTATCCAAAAGAAAGCCTTTTGGATACATCAAACGACACACGCAACAAACGAGCAATAACATATAATTATGTATATATGTATACAAGTGAAAACTTTGAATAATTGTTATATTAGCGTAATTCAACGCATAATACAATTTGATATCCATATCTTTATAACATTTCAATGGCTAAGTATATTTTCTATTGATTATCATATTCCTTTTTGGACGCATATTACTGAAGATGAATTTGCTAAAACAAGTTTATCTTGAAATATCAAAGATGAAAGAAATGGAATGTATTGATAATGGAAAATGTTCGAGAGAAAGTTACTGAAAAAGGTGACCAGGCTATTTTTGAATTATTGAACGAATTTAAGAGGACTGGATCTGTACATATCAATTGAAATGTTATAGATATTTGTATATTGGTTAAAGATTTTTATCGAATTATGCCAACTGAATAATTACTCGAAATCTCTCTCTGTACCCAAAACCCCTGTTTACTCTGAGGACACCCTCTCTCCCTCTCTCTCTCTCTCTCTCTCTCTCTCTCTCTCTCTCTCTCTATCTATCTATCTATCTATCTATCTATATATATATATATATACATATATATATATATATATATATACATATATATATATATATATATATATATATATATATATATATATATATATATATATATATATATATATATATATATATATATATATGTGTGTGTGTGTGTGTGTGCGTGTGTGTGTGTGTGTGTGTGTATATACATATTTATAAATGGGAGTATCTGTGTGTATATTTGTTTTTCTTTTTCCGGTGAACATAGTACTTTGTTTGATTTTACATGGGTGATATTTCAGCCTTGCTAGCCAACACCATTTTCGAACGGGATTATGGACGTTGCAAGGTCGAAATATCACCAATAAAAAATCAAATAAACAACTTGGTTTGCTGAAAAGAAAAACAAATATATGTATTACTAAGGGTTTCACTAGAACAGTTGAAGTGTATAAAAAGGGGGATAAATAACATAAAAGCCCGTCAGTAAAACTTGCAAAATTTCATGACCACTGACAATTCTGCCACTTTATATCGAATACATTTCTATGTTAAAATCATTCACTTTAAATTTATAAAGTGAAACCTTTTAAAAAAATCATATCAATGGCAAAATCATTAAAAAGCTTCCTCTCTAATAAATCTTCATCTATTCAGCAGGCTGATGCCCTATTCTATCAATAACGATTGCATCAATTCCTTATATTGACAATCACTTTCTTTCTGATTTTCAAAACATTCCTAAAATGAAATTATATACAATGTGAGGCAAATTGAAAGAGCAGCCGATAAGACATGCAGGGGGTTGCAAAAAGGAGATTTAAAGAAAGAAACAAGGACATTAATCGTGGTCGAGAATACATTCTATCAGAAACAATCATATTAAGGCCAATATATACAGAGGAAAAGAAAGTTGAAGAATTGAGAGAGCAACCATATGCTACTTTCGTAAAACTTCAACGGATACATAACACTAATGATATGGAGGTGAATGCTGGTGCCCCAATGACTATCATTTGATCCTTTGAAGGAAACACACGGTATTGGTGTGGATCGTCAACAACAACAACACCAAATGATAATACTAATACTACTACTACTAATGATAATAGTAATGATGATGATGCTGATGATGATGGTAATAGCGATATCAATATAATTGACAGTATTGATGATGGTAATGATATTAATCAATCATGATTTATGTAATGATGATATTCATGATGATAATATTTCGATGATATTATTATTACTATTATTATCATTATTATTATTATTATCATTATTATTATTATTATTATTATTATTATTATTATTATTATTATTATTATTAACAATAATAATAATAATAATAATAATAATAATAATAATAATAATAATAATTGATAAAATGATTTAATTGTTTCAATGTGTCCCTAGGGTTTATTACTCTGTTCCCCTTTCGATGTTAGGGTTGATAAAGAACTGAAGCACTGAATCTTACAGCAATGAAATCGAAATTCTATCCGTATCTTCCGACTTTCTGTTCTTTTCCTCACACACTTCCAGTGTGATGAACAAAAATAAGGATAGAATGGGATGCTTTTGCTTGGATGGAAACAAGAGGGACTCAAACTCCACGATGAGTGTCATTTATACATTACTTTTAAAAAACTAGAGCCAAAAAATAGACTTGTTGTAGTAGACCACAACAATATTGGCAGATAGCAGAGAAATCAATAATACACACACACACACTCACAAACATATATATATATATATATATTTATATATATATATATATATATATATATATATATATATATATATATATACATATATATATATATATATATATATATGTATATATATATATATATATATATATATATATATATATATATATATATATTTCCTTTTCACGTTATTAGTTATTGTATGTTATCATCAGGTACATCCCATTGATAATACCATTATTTTATTTCTACTCCAACAAAATTAATTTCCAAAATATATGCAAGAGTAATAATTACATTGTCAAACCTGTGGAATTTCTACGGGTCAAGATGGTGAAAATAATATCAGCAAAACACTGGCGAGAGGCCTACAGTATTCAGACGGCTTTGTCTCACTTAATCTTCAAGGAAACCTATCATGCTGTACAGATTACAATTATTCTTCCAATAACGAACCTTCCAAATCATAAAGTGATCATCTTAAAATAAATACATCATGATAAAATAATAATGTCTTAAATTATATTATTCTGTGCGTGTCATTCCCCTATCACAATAATGTTATCTGCTTTGCAAACATAATTAGCCTCATCTAGATCTAAGAAGGAAATTTGCCCATGTCAGTTTATGCGTAACAAACTCTATTGATTATCTTTCTGTAATTAGAATCTTGATTATCGTCTTTATCAACAGCTTCAGATTATTAATGCCTCGATGTTTTCTTTTTCTTATTTTTGTTCTTCGACATTCTTGTTCTTTTTCGTTTCGTTTCAGTCGACCAAAACTGCTATCAGAACTGTCAACATCGGTTTCTAAAGTTTTCGAGTTGATCTGGCTGGTAGGCTATTTCTTTATGTATATCCATATGATAACGCGTTTGGGCCACGCAAATGAAGCTCGATACTCGTTTTTAAGGATAAACTTCTTGTTATGTCTAGAGAAAAAAATTCTTGAACCCTCCCCCGGTCTGAGTAGGATTTTAGGTTTTGGAGGGATCAATTGGCAACGTAAATTTATGCTAAATTAGACCCTGATTTGTGTATTGTTGCATCTATGCCAAGAAAAGGGTGAGAAAGTAACTTATTGATTAATCATCTCTCTCTCATTTGTTTAATTGATCATTCCGAATACGATATGCAGCAAAAAGACGTTGGTTATGTGACAGTTTCTATTAAGTGACTAACCACACGTCTTCTTCTTCTTCTTCTTCTTCTTCTTCTTCTTCTTCTTCTTCTTCTTCTTCTTCTTCTTCTTGTTTCTCTTTTCTTGTCATCATTCCCTGTTTTCTCTTTACTTCTCTTTTCTATTCTCTTTATCTACTCTTTCTATCATTTTTCTCAGTTTTCTTTACTCTTTTTTTTTCTGTTTTAGTTTCACCTTCTTCTATCCTATCATCTATTTTTCTTTTTTCTCTTTACTTCCTCTTCTTCTGCCATACTTCTTTTTTAAATTTTCACTTTTATTTTCTTTCAATTTTTTTTATTTTTCATTTATTCTTATTTTGTTCTTCACTCTATCTATTTCTTTTTCTGTCTTTTTTTCCTTCCTCCAACTTCTTCCACGACATTCGTCTCTCCATCCCACCTTTGAAAACTGACTGGAATGTTGTTTTTTGTTTTTGTTTTTTTTTTCTTTCTCTTTTAGGTATGACCCGTTAATTGGTTTTGATTCATTGTTGCGTTAATGGACTGATCGTGCAGAGCGGGTGGGAATGAGCGATACGGGTGGGAATTGGATTGCGGGTATCTCGGAAATTTTCATCTTCTATCCATCTGCAGCGATCAGAAAGATTTAGAATCAATTTTACGAATCATTAAGAATGATTTGATTACAGACAAGCTTTCCTGAAACTATACTATGCTTCTGCTTCTCTTTACATTGCTTTTTCTTTATGACTCTATTCTTTCTTTCTTCCGTGTTTTCTTTGTTTTTTCTTTCATTCATTCTTTCTTTCTTTTTTCTCATTCATTTACCCCCTGCGAACGAAGTTGGAAGAAGTACATATATTCATTCTTGTTTGTTTTTTGTCACAATATCTCCAGAAATTGTTAATTAATTCGATGTAATTTGACGGGGTAGGGATTATTGTATTAATATTTTTGTTTAATGATCTTTCATCTTACTTTTGAATTTTCGGAATTCAGTTCTGTTTGTCTCTTTTAAAATGGCCGAATTCAAAATGGCAGTACCTCAACAGCGACACTAATTGCGTCAGCTGCGAAGTGGTCTCCCCTGTAAAGTGTCTACCTAGCATTTTGTTGCACCTATTCCAAACGATTACCGACTGTTTTATTATTGATTTTTTTTTACGTAATGATTGGAATAAGAAACTGTATCCAAGAATTTATATACGTGGGTACGGTTGGGAAGTAATAAGCCTAATTTGCCCCGTCTCTCCTATTTTATATTCATTGAAAGATTTCATGATTGATATTATCATTTATTGGTGGAATGAAAATGTATTCTATTTGATTGTATAACCCGAATATCGTCAATGAATTCAAATTATGTCAATATTGTGAGCCAGTCTGAGCTATGTTGAATAAATATCTAAAAGGCCTTGAGCGTACTATGATGATTAACCTGCTGACATTGCAGATCTTGGCTGTATTAGTATGCTTCATCATTAGGGCGTGCCAAATGTTTGTGACTCCGCCAGACTAATTTAAGGTCAGTAAATATCCAGCCAGATCGGCCGCCGTAGAATGATAACTAGCAAACCCGAGTCAGATGAGAAATGGTGGGATCGATTCCATCTGGATGAAAGTTGATGTAAAGATTTGTTTTTCTTTAATTATTTCACTTATTTCTTGCTATCTTACTCCAGTTAGAAACCATCAACCAAAACTGTCAAGAGAAGTTTCTTCAGTTTTTTTTTAAGTGAGCCCGTCTGGCTGGCTATATATGTATGTCATATGGTGCGCACAGGCCACAACAATTGACCTAGAGGGCCGAGAATTTAAACATGTAGTCCTTATCGTGTTTAGAAAAACACCTTCCGTTATTTGTTGTTGTTGTTGTTGTTGTCGTCGTCGTTGTTGTTGTTGTTATTGTTGCCATTGTTGTTCCTCTCCTAAATAGATGTCAAGTGAGAAGTTAATGCTTAATTAAACCCTCAGTTAGTATTCGGTAGCATTTATTTATCCTATTTCGTTTAAATTCCAACTTTTCAAATCATCACCGCCCAACAAAAGACAAAAGAAATGAATTATTAGTTGATCATCCCGTTTTTCAAATTTTTTTTTTTGATTGAACAATTTCAAAATAGTATGTTGCCAAACGACGTTGATTACGTGATAGTTAAGTGACTTACCAGACGTGTCGTTCTGTATTTTCCATTTCATTTCTCCTTCCCTTTATTTTTTCACTTATTTTTCCTTCGTTTTTTTTCATTTTTTTTCTCTCCCATTTGTGTCTTCGTATCTTCTTCCTTTTTTATTTGACTTTCTCTCTGCTTTCTTCTTATTTCACTTCCTTCTTCCTTCATTGTTTCATTCAATTTTCATTTCTCAAATCAATCCTTTTTATCTTTTTATTTCTATCCTTTCCTTTTTTTTTTACATATTTTTCCGTCTTTACTTGGTTTCCCGCCTTTTTTTATCTTCTTTCATTTTCAAATTTGTTTTATTCTTCTTCCGCACCATTTTGTACCTAACTTATGCTATCATTTCTCGAAGATTGTCTCCCTCAATCACATATTTTCATCCAGAAAGTCAACTAAATACCAAAAGTCAGCCCTCCTCTAACTATCAAATCAACATAGTCCCATAAATGGCTTGCCTGACCAACCAGTCGAAGGGGCTTGAGATTAACCTCTTTTTAATTCTAATGGATACAACCGTGGAAATTTGCATGAATACACCACTAACCACCATTTAAGAATGCTTGTTTTGATTTTGTTTTTTGTATTTTTCTAAGGTATTTTTATGTATCTCTATGGTTATTCAAAAACCAACAATACCCAAATTTTGTGCTACCATTCAAAAGTTGATTTTTGAAAAAATATTTAGATGATTTTAGAAAATTTTCGAGATAATTTGTCGTGGTACACGCACGAACTACGATGATTCATACTTCACTTCCTTGTTCTTTTGGGGGATGTTTTTTTCATATCTTTCCCCCTTTCATATTTTACTCCCTCATTCCTGTTTTAATTACTTATTCCTTTCTTTAAAACATTTTTTTTCGATTTCTTCCTTCCTTCATGTCTCCTATTCTCTCTTTTTTCCGTTTGGATTTCATTCCTCACTTTCTCCCACTCTTTTTTTCTCTCGTCCATTCAATCATTGTTCTTGTTCACAACGTCCTTTTTTTCTCGATTCTTTCTTCATCCATTCCTTCACCTGTTTCTTCTTCCGTTTATCCATGTTGTTTTTCGTTCGTTTTTCTATATCACTCTTTTTTTCTTCGTTTCTTCGAAGGAAAAACCGAAAGCCAACTATTTTATTTCCACCCGCCCGCAGATACTGCTATTGTATTGCAAAGTACACGCCATTCTGATACAGCGTCACCCTATCCCCAACTACCTCCGACGTATTCGATATTCCAACAAGATACATTTTATTCTCCTCTATTTGCTTTATTTTACGAATCCTTTTTTTTCCGTTTATTTTTTTAAAATCTAAAATGAAAAAGAAACCTCAAGGCTCTTTAGAAGAAAAATGCACGAGTCTCTAATAATGCAAACCTTCATTCTTTTTCATGATTTGCACTGAATTAGTATTCAGTATCTCAACTATTCTGCCATTAAAAATGAAATCGATAACTACCCGGCAATGTCGAAATATAATATTGTTGTTTATAGTGCCGTCAATATTCTGTTGCCTCTGATGTTTTGGACGGTGTGTACGGTTGAGGAAAATGTTTTCCATAGCGGAATCCTTTTATTTCATTGACTAATGGCCCACGATACTTCATCTGATAAAAAGAAAAATAATTAATGTAAAAATCTTCTTGAACATAATTTATGGTTATTACACATAACTGTCTCGTTTACCTACCCCAACAAAAAGATATATGTGTTTACCGATCTATATCTGTATTCATATCAATATATTTATATCAATATATTTGTATCAACATATATATACATATGTGTGTGTGTGTGTGTGTATATACATATATATATATATATATTTATATACATATATATATACATATATATATACATATATATATATATATATATATATATACATATATACATATAAAAGTTTGTTTTTCAACCTTATTATGCAAATTATTGCATGAAGTGACATATGTCTAGAACTAAATTAAATCATATCTGTACGGATGATACACAAATGTAATAAGTATGTAAATAAAAACAATTTAAAATTCAATCTAAACTGAAAATAATGAATTTTTACGGAGTTCACATATATCCATTTCTCTAAAAGCTCCACTGGGTAATCTATAATTTGAAAACTGGATCTCATCTAAAGCAGAAGTAAAATAAGATACATGGTGTCTGCTAGATAATTGAAATTGACCCTGGTGTTCATATAAGAGAAAGTAAACCGTCTTGCTTCGAAATCACTTCATTCCTAATTACAACTGATGAAAATGAGAGGGTTTCAGCAAGATGATGTTCCTTGTCACTTTGCTATTAGTTTCTAAACGAAAATCTACCCACTGAAAGAACGGAACTGATTTACCAGAATTGACCAATTGGATTTCTTTTTAGGCAATTATATAAAGAGCGAGGCGGATCTGCAAATTGAGACCTATGCAACGTGAACATGAAAAATTTATGCTAGGCGTCACATGGAGAGACCACAAGACAGCACAGTACATCTGGGAAAAGACAAAAGACAGAGACATCATAGAATCCATTAAAAAGCTCAAATGGCAGTGGGCTGGCCATGTTGCAACAATGGCAGACAATTGATGGACATCGTGACTCAAGACATTGATCCCCCGAGATCTCATGCGCAACCGAAGCCGGTAGAATATTGGATGGAGAGACGAGCTAGACAAATTCAGAAAACACTGGCTCTGTGACGCCCATGATAGAGGAGTGTGGTGAATCCTGGGGAAGGTTTATGTCCAACGACGGACGCTGAAAAACTGATGATGATGATGATGATGATGATGATGATGATGACTCCTAATTCCACCAAATGTTTTTCATATGAGTTGCAGACCAAAATAACTAATGAGAGTTGAAATATTACTGAAAATCAACTGCAACACGTATTTGTAGGAATCCAGAATCACATCGAGATTTGTAATGGTAATGACAATGGACATGCCAAAAATTAATGATCTCACGAATGAATCTGTTTAATAATTGGATGAATTCTTTCTATTACCTTCTTAACATTATATCATCTATAGAATTGATGTTGTGGAAATTTAAAACTGTAAAAGCTATTTGAATGATAACGTATATTGACTCACATATTTATGGGATGCTACCCAAATGGTTGGGCAATGACCATGAAAGAATTACTTACATTAATACCTAGTTTCCATTAATTCTCTCGGAATAACTCATCGTCTGCTTTTTGTATTCAGGCTTAAAACGTATAGTGGACTTAAAGTCTAATGAGAATAGCCATTAAAACATCCGGTTCGTGCTTGCTGTTCAAATCCCCTAAAATTGTTGGTTGGACTTAACTGACAAATCATCGCTAACAAATTGGCCAGAAAACCCATTCACTTAGAAATTCTGTAGCCAACGCACTGGAGTACTGACGAGGGCAGCTAGCCCCGGATAACACCATCAGAGGGATGACACCATGATGCTTTGGCAGTGCAAAGATTCAACACTTAACTCTACTTTTGGCACTATTTTTCAGCGATTTTAGCCGATCTCCTGCTATTTTCAAACCATTTCACATTAAACCAACTCAAAATGCGTTTTAAAAGGCTAATCGAGTTTTGTTACTGTGTTTTGGCTTTTTATATTTTTTTCGAAGTCGATCTAGCACAAAAAAATCTTTGAGTTGGCAATACTGAAGAGGACACCCTGATGTACCGCCCCAGGTGAGACCTTCCCTATGAGCGCCGCTGAGCAAGCACCAAGTAATATCAATAATATCTGTCGTACATTAAGAGTATATAATCCATGGTCAGTTTTTTTTTTTTTTTTTTTTTACTGATTATGATGATAGAGTCAGCGTATAAATTTACGCTTATTTTATAAGCATCATAGTAACCAACAAAATATCTGGATTATTTACGAATGGGACAGCTCTCCTGCCAAGAGTATCTGCATGTTCTGATTTGGATCAAAGTCCTGCCCCAAAGCCCTCTGTCTTACATCAGAATGAAGTGAGTGCCAATTAAGATCAGAATGTAGAATATGAGCGTTTAATGAAAAGAATTATTTATTTGCGTGCGTGTGTGCGTGCGTGCGTGTGTGCGTGCGTGTGTGCGTGCATGCATGCGTATGTGTGTATTCTGATACATACTCCGTTGCATATATATATATATATATATATATATATATATATATATATATATATATATATATATATATGATAATTACCGCTGTTCGTCTTTCAGGAACTGGGCTTGTTCACATCTCAATATTTTTGTCACATTTATTTGTCTTGTGTGATATGACACTTCAGGTAAAATATTTCGTCTGAAAGAGCATTAGTTATATCAAAGAGCAAATAATTCGCCATGCAATAAGTTGTAGGTAGCACATTATTTCCCACCCAGATTTGATTTGAAATTATTTGTTATACAAACATTTTGCACTTGTTCAAATACGTATAACACTAACTATATGTATATGTTACATAGATATAAAATAGTTATTTGGTTAGGATATGTTTGTGTAATTTGATAAATAAATAACACACACATCCACACACAAACACACGCATATATGTAGATTTATGTATAGGCTTGTTTTTTTCAACCTCATTATACAAATTACTATACAATGTGACATATGTCTAGAATTGAATTAAATTATATCTGAACAGATGTGACAGAAATCTAATAAATATGTAAAAAAGCACAATTCAAAATTCAATCTAAACGGAAAATTAAGAATTTTTACAGAGTTCACGTATATTCATTTTGCTATAACCTCCGCTGAGTAATCTATAATTTAAAAACTGAATCTTATCCGAAGCAAAAGAAGGGAAGATACGTAGAGCCTGCAAGATAATTGAAATTGACCCCGTCGTTCATATAAGTGGAAGTAAACTGTGTCCGGCATTGAAATCACTTGTTTTCCTTATCTGACACGATCGAAATTGATAGAAATGACAGTGTTTCAGCATGATGGTGTTCCTTGTCAATCTGCTATTAGTTTCTAAATGAAAATTTACCTACTGGAAGTACTGGACTGATTTAACAGTTTTGACTAATTGAATTTCTTTTCGGGACATTATACAAAAAGTGCTCCTGATTCAACCAGATGTGTTTCTTGTGAGTTCCAAACCAAGACAAATAATATTGAACAATGACAATGAAAAAATTAGTGACATGCGTAGCAATTGATAACGACGGAAACAAGGGAGTCTGACTCTATCGCTACCAAGCTTGGATATTCTATTGCTGTGTTGGCTATACTGATATGAAATATCTATTTGGCTTATATGTATATATATATATATATATATATATATATATATATATATATATATATATATATATATGTGTGTGTGTGTGTGTGTGTGTGTGTGTGTATGTGTGTGCTTGTGTGTGTGTGTGCTTGTGTGTGTGCTTGTATGTGTGTGTGTGTGTGTGTGCGTACATGTGTATTATATTGCTTTGCATTGGTTACTTTGTTTATACCTCTATATAAGCTCAAAACTTTCCTCTGACACTTCAGATTAAAGAATAATATGTAAATAAGCAATCAATGTCGTTTGCAATAAGGTGCAGTCGCCACATGTCGACTTCCGCCTTTGCAATTGATGTGTCATGGTTTATAAATTATTGATTGATTTGTAGTGGTTCGTACAGCTTGACAAAATAAATACATACAAATATTGTGAAAATTCATATATTTCCGAACAGATTAAATTTGTTACTTATTCGTTCATGACATCCTTAACACACATCTTCTCGCCCGACACAGAGATAATTGAATTTAATACTGGACATATTCTACACCGTGCAATAATTTCCGGATTAAGCATAAAATCAACATATAAATCATATACGTATCGACATAGATAGATAGATAGATTGAAAGAGAAAGTGAGACAGAAAGAGAAACGGAGAGGAAAATTATGTATCGTACCATAATAAAGTATATGTGAAACAGGGGAAAAACACTGAAGAAAATTACAAAAATTGTTGGTAACTGAAATTTGAATAAATATTTTAATGTTTGATGTTTAAAGCTCCAAATTTTATATATATATATGTATATATATATATATATATATATATATATATATATATATATTCGTGTGTGTGTATATGTGTGTGTTTATACATACATACATACATACATACATATATATATACATGCATATATATACATATAGAGAGAGAGATAGAGAGAGAGAGAAGGTGCGCATCAATAATTTCACAACCTACGCGTATATACTAGAGGAATTTGGATCTCAAGTATTCGCGTGCTGATGTTCAACCTATGAAAATAAAATCTACTCATCAATCAAGTAAATTGACAAGAAAGGAGACTATGCTAAAAATTGAATGTATGTTGCAGATATGAAATTCATAAAGATACCGATTTATTATATAGATATACATAAATATGCATCATGTTCATTGAACACAATCATATATACATATATATGTAAATATATATGTATACATATTCATGCATGTATAAGTGATCTTGTGTCGTGTGCAATCAATCTGATGCATATGATAGATACTCAATATTTCACATGCATGAAATAACTGATGTTTTGCATATATATATATATATATATATATATATATATATATATATATATATATATATATCATGTAAACCCCTATTTAAATGGAAGGTATCTCATTTTTTTATATAATTTTTCCATTTTAGCAGTCTTGTAGATTTTTGGCAGATTCTCTGAACGATATGAGATGTAAAATTGAATTAGAAAATCATACGAGCAATGAAAGTACACATCCGAAATATGTAATCATATTTCAATAAGGAGTAATTTCCATATATACATTATGGAAATCACTTTAATTTGGTTAAATGTCTAAAGATGAGGATATATACATAGATAGATAGATCGAAAGATATGTTGATAGATGGATAGATAAATAAGTTGTTTTATTGAAAATTCGAATATATATATATATATATATATACACACGTCATGATCATCATCATTCTTTCAGCGTCTGTCGTTGGACTTAGACCTTCCCTGGGATTCGCCACACTTCCCTATCATGGGTTTCGTTGAACTAGTATTTTTTAAATTTATTTAGTTCATCTCTCTACCTTGTGTTCCGTCGGCCTCGGATTTGCATGTGATATCTGGGGATCCATATAGTGAGCCGTGATGTCTATCAGTTGTCCGTCATTCTTGTAACATGTACTGCCAATTGCCATTTAAGTTTTCTTACATATCAATAAACTGCTTAATATCAGTATATAGCTGATAGGAACTTTCGTACCCATCTAACTATCCGAGTGTATTGATATCTATCTTTTTATTTAATTTATGTCCTTTTATGTATATATATATTCCAGCAGAGGATTTGTATATATATATATATATATATATATATATATATATATATGAAGTACATGAATATATATACGAATTCCATTTATATATATATATATATATATATATATATATATATATATATATATATATATATATATATATATATATATATATATATATATATATGAATTACTTGGATATATACCAGTTGATTGTTCACATCTGAATATTTAGCCCTTGATTAAACATCTACAATGTATTATGATTTTTCGATTTTTCTTTTTTTTTCCGAAAATTGAATATGTATATGTGTGTGTGTGTATGTGTGTGTGTGTGTGTATTACAAATCAGGTTTGCAATATAACATAATATAATGCAATGTCTGATATGAGATGTCTTCATTTCGTAGAGGGCAGAAACATAAATGTGTTTGCATTACGAATCTACTTTTTACTATATATATATATATGTGTATATGTATATATATATATGTATATATATATATATATATATATATATATATATATATATATATATATATATATATATATATATATGTATAATGTGGTATGAAATTAAGCTAACCTTAATCATACATGAGATAGGACACCATCGATAGATAGATAGATCAGTAAACTGAATCATAAAGGCTAAGCATTGATGCCATGTTCTTTGCAGAATCTATCAATCTAACGTTGCACAATTTTCCACCAGAAGAATTACAAATTGAGAATGAATTTGTTCATTAAAGAGGGAGGTTGACATGTTCTTGCCGTCATATTTAGCCCGCTGAGAGGTGATTCGTAGTAATAGATTCTGAGATGTCGAGGGTCACTTAATTTCCGTTGAAGATCACGAACCAGGATAACCTAAGGGCAGAACTGTCTGAATCCAAGCGTATGTCGAGATAATAACTCAAAGGAATACGTCAGCGTTAGCATATATATATATATATTCAGGAAAATGTAGGTGGCCGCATGGATGTTATATTTAGTCAAAAAATGCGTAGAAATCCTTACATGTGATGTACTACACGTATATACACTGAAGCACACACGTATTCATTCACGTATATATATATTCACTCTGTAAATTTGATCAAGTAGTTATGGCCTTGCATTCCCATTAGTAAGTATGTAGCTGGGAATAAGTTGGAAAAAAACATTCGTGTCACCGAAAAATATGTGTTTCCATATAATCTAACACCTTGTCAATGCACTTAATCAAGTTTTCAATGTTAAACACATCAATCAAATGTTTTAAAACGAAAGCTCCAAGTCAAATCCAGAGTATCTAGATAACTTCGTGACAGCAGTTCATTCATCTTGTAGCTTCGAGCCAAATCCAGCTATAACTAAATAACTACGTTTCCAGCTGTTTATTCACCTTGTATGTGCATGTGACCTAACCAAGGGACAGATGCGCAATTTGAGAAGTATGCAACGTCAATATGAAGAAAGTTATGCTGGGCCTCACATGGAGAGACCACAAGACAGTGCAGTACATCTGGGAAAAGACAAGAGTCAGGGACATCATAGAATCCATTAAAAAGCTCAAATGGCAGTGGGCTGGCCATGTTGCATAGATGACGGACAACCAATGGACATCGCGACTCATGACATGGATCCCCCGAGATTACAAGCGAAACTGAAGCCGGCAGAATATTACATGGAGAGACTAGCTAGACAAATTAAGGAGGTACTGACTCCACGACGCCCAGGATAGAGAAATGTGGCGAATCCTGGGGAAGGTCTATGTCCAACGACGGACGTTAAAAGACTGATGATGATGATGATGTGTATGTGTATGTATGTGTGTCTATCTCTCGTTCTCTCTTTCTATCTCTGTCTTTCTGTCGTTCTTTCTCTCTCTCTCTCTCTCTCTCTCTCTCTCTCTATATATATATATATATATATATATATATATATATATATATATATATATATATATATATATATATATATATATATGTATATATATATATATCCTAGTAAGCTTTTCAAACATTTAAAACCTTCAGGCCCATGAAATGTCTTTCTTCCATTCAACGGTGTAGCTACAGATTTGTGGGCCCGAGAGTTATGGCTCCTTTCGGGGCTTCCTTCAACGTTCAGTGAGAGCATCTATTGTGTATCCATAATATTATCCATAAAGATGCATCAGGTGAACAACTATTCATAAAGCATATGTGGAGCACTTACACATGGCCCTTGGAACGTTTTTGAAATAACATCCCTTACAGTAACATCCCTTCCCTCAGGTACGCCTTTGCCCCCCACACTTAATTTTCTTCGATTGTTATTGATACCACAAAGGGAAGAAAAGGTTTCCCATCATTTTTGACCCATAGAAGGGAATAACATTCTCCAATACTTTTCACCCCCACCCCCAAACAAAAAATAGTGGAAAAAGTCCATCTTCATTTTTTACCCTTTTGTTGATTGAATAAAAACACCCTTTCAAGAAAAAGTACGTTGCCTTTTAACCCTCGAAAGGGGGTCTCATCACCGCAGATCTCTTGAAAGTTCATATATAAGCATATGAAATAAGGAATTAATAATATTGGCCGGAAAGTGAGGTTCCATTTCGGCATTATAGCTACATTGTAAATAGAGCTCCCCCTCTGAAACATTTTGTAAAAAAGTACTTGTAGATGGCTGTCTATGCTGGGTAAAATATTCCTGATGGAACAAAAAATACTGGAGCATGTGAAAAAAAAACGTTTCTTCATCCCTAACGAGGGAAAAAGCTTCCGTCCACCTCTGAGCATTCAAAGGAGAAAATAATGGTTTCATCAAATTCTGACCCCAAAATGTACATTTTCAGTTTTGACCTCTGAGAGAAAGGGGGGTAAAAATTCATTGAGGGTATCGCTAATAAGTATCCTTTCACTTTTAATGTAGGGAAAAAAATCTCCGATTCTCTCTTGACCACGCAAAAGGAGCAAAAGTATCGCAGTGTTTCGAACTCATTAGAAATAGGGAAGCTTTCCTCCATTTTTGACAGTTTAAAAGAGCAGCAACTCAACTGTTCAAGCCCCTTATTTCGTACTTTTTAATAACTCCCTCTGTGTTTTGTACATTTTTTATAGGGCCTGAGAGGCAAACACATACTTTATATTGAGAGGGGGATACATATGAGAGGAGGGATTAGAATAACGAAAATCTATCATCACTTTTGTCCCTTTGCAGGGGGATATCCATTCACCCTGGCCCCTCACAGAGGTGTAGTTCCCCTTCAGTTCAGATCCATTAGAGAGTTTATGTTCAAGCACATGGAAAATCATTATGCATTCGGACAAAAAATAAGTTCCCGGTTTGGTATTATGGTTACTTAGTAAACAGAACCCATGCATATACATATATATATATATATATATATATATATATATATATATATATATATAGATAGATAGATAGATAGATAGATAGATAGATAGATAGATAGATAGAGAGAGAGAGAGAGATACACAGAGAGAGAGAGAAGGGGGAGTGATAGAGTATGAAATGGAGATATGTCAGTAATGGAACACTAATTTAAATGTATATACAATGTGTTAAAGCTTGACTAATAAAAATCGCCACGAACATCCTACATCACCCTGGGTATTAAATGCATGTATGTGTGTGCGTGTGTTAGTGAGTTTGCACTTGTGTCCATGTGTCATTTTTTAATTATATATATATATATATATATATATATATATATATATATATATATATATATATACACACACACACACACACATACAGATATACATATATACATAAATATATATATACATATACATATTAGAGACATGAATACGTATTTAGTTGTAAATACCTTTGTTTTTACCTGTCTTGACGCTCTTATTAGCATAGATATCTATGCATAGTAACATGTGTACAATTAGTGATTGGAGCTATTCGCTTCATTCCTTGCAAAATACCTACTCAATATTCGCCAAACATTGCCGCCTACAAATCTGGGATACAACGTCTCCTTTTTGTTGATCAATGACGAATTCGTTTCTTTCAGACTCCTCTTTAAAGAAAAAAAAAAATAGATGTCGGCTCCGTTACAAACAATCTGTTCAGGAAGCAGTATTGAATTGAAGCAGGTATGGTAGGAGGATGATTCAAAGAGAAGATAGAGGGTATAAACAAGAGCAGAAAGTAACAATAAAAAAAAAGATAAGAGACAGGATTTAAAAGGAATATACTGTGTAGGTTTGTAATTTTTGCTTGTCAAAAAGCAATACTACAGAACGAATACAAAAGTTGTTCAAAAAAAGCTGTCGATCACACATAGAAACATACAGACGCAGACGAAATGAGGGGGTAGAGAAAGAATCAAATAACGATTTGTTTTGTGTAGAAGAGGCCGTCGTAAATTGACTTTCAGTTGTAGCTTCGCTTTTATTTGGGTTTATGAATAAGGTACTGTTTTAAGGAGACAAACAAGTGCAGCTATCCATCACTTTTCGGAATTTCGCAATACGCCACTTTTTTTCGAGAAGTGGAAATTCTTGTTTTGAATGGGCCGTTTCAGAAGCAGTGCTAAATTCACAGCATTTCTTGTTTTGGTAGGGCTGGAAAAACACTAAATTGGCGCGGGCGTATTTTAACATTTTTGCCATCTTTAGGTGTGTTTTTTTACCAGTTTAGGTATTTTTGTTGTAATGTGGCTATTTTTTGTTGGTTTAAGCCATTTAAAAAAGATTTAGCGTTCTTTTCAGTGCTTTTTAACGCTTTTGGCAGTCTACAACGAAAATATTTTTGGAGCTGGCAATACTGTTTAGATTCAGCGCGCCTAGACCTATCTTTCCTTTGTCTCTATTTCCTTTACAGTCTAGCACCCATCCGCCGACGACTCAGTGTAATACCGGCATTATCACTATTTTGGGAGTCTGGGAACGTTCAAAATGTTTTTCAATATAAATTGCTGGTTATTGTTTTTTGCTTCATGCCAATTTTGCTAACAATTTTTTTTTTCCTGAGAGCGCCCCACTTTCGGATAACAGGGACAAAATTGTATACAAAAATATAGATGATGGGAAAAAAGGCTCGTTGAAAATGAGGAAGATAAAAAGAGCAAATGAGAACATGGGAGAGGATAAAATGTGTTCCAGTGGGATTGTGGTGTGCATGCGTGGTCGTTGGATATTTTTTCTGTGAGCTGTGAGTGCCAATATCATCATTGAATCAGACAATTAAGAAAAAAAGGTAAATAAAACAAGATAAGTAGATGAGAATAGAAGTAAACACTCAAAGTAAAGAAAGTAAAAAGATAGCTTTGTATTGTTGCGAAAAGATTAGTCTCGATTTTTTATTATTCATTTTCTTCAATTTAACCACTGGAATGCTTAAACGAAGCTTGTGTACGTCTATAAATTTCAGATTCTGGAAATACGCTTCTCAGTGGGTTTTATTTCCTCTTTCCTCTTAAAACTCATGCCACACATTAACGAAGGGGCGCCAAAAAACAACCTGAATTATTTTTTCTTTAAATGTTTTATATGATGAAAAAACGGTTGGTCATTTCGAACTTGTTCTTTCCGTCAAACCGTTGTTTTTTCTCCCTCTATGAGCAGAAGAGGTGGGCTGTTGACATCAACTGCCATAAACTCCTAGACCACCCGTTACCTCAGATATCTCATGAATAACCCGACAACGCTCTGCACTGATTTCGTTATTTCGGCCTGTTGAAGGTCGGTTAGATTGTGGTTGGTCATCAAGTGGCATTTCATCCCCTCTTGGAACGCAAAATGTCTCTTGTATACTGATATTTTACCTGAAACTTTTTCCTCAAAAGCTTTTCGATTTTATAACATTATAACATTTTCAGTCGCAGATCCCCCACACACACACACAGAGATAGCAGAACCTCTTGCACTCTCCATTCTTCATTGCAAGCATCAGAAAGAAGCTACTGTAAACAAATTAGTCAATCCAGAACTATGCCACGTGAAAAAAAAATGACACTGAAGTGTCGATATATGGCACCACATTACGAAAACAATAATATATGCATACGTAAACAAACTCCCTTCCCCTCTCTCTCTCTCCCTTTCTCTCTCTCTGTCTCTCTGTCTCTCTCTCTCTGTCTGTCTCTCTCTCTCTCTCACTCTCTCTCTCTCTCTCTCTTGCTCTCATGGTAGGTAATACTAAACCTAGTGAATAATTATTCAGTCATCAAATTAATGGTTGATTCCATCATTACTCAACTGAAATACGGTTAAAAGTTGCTATAAGCTGTGTAATAAAAGAAGAGTGAAATACAACTATTTTCAAGACTAAAGAATTCGTACAATCCTCAGCAAATCACAGTTGACAACGTGTTCTGTCACAGCAATAGTTGACGAAAAATACGCTGTAAGTGATGAAAAACAACCACGAAAAATTGGGCTCAATCCATTTCTTTCTAATGTCTGGGATCAACTTGATCGGCGCGACTTCATTAGTTATGACTCTCCGTAAAAAAAACAATTGTCCGACGAAAAATAGCAAAATGTTTTTTAAAATTATGAAAAATTCCCTGCATCAGTTTTTTTATAACTATTCTTTCAATAATCCACGGTTTTTTTCGTTAAAACAAAATACATATCTATCTTTAACAGTAAATGAAAGAATTTTTTTTTGAAAATCGAATCAATTGATATTTTTCCATGAGTCTAAAAATTTTTTAGTGTTAATATCTTTTTTCAAGGAGATGATCAATATTTTACATTTCTCCAGGTATTTTTTAAATCCCAAAAGAAGGACTAATCTCCATATATGTATAAAACTCATTATCTAACAGCAATTTTTTTTTTCAATCGTCAAAATGTTAAAGGGATTCATCACATTGTAAAAAAATCGTTTCTCAAAAGTTCAACGAAAGCTTTTCTAAAAGATAAATTTGTCGTTCATTAGATGAGAATCAAAAATTTTATAAAAAAATGATAATAAACATTCGATTTTTTATTGAAAAAAAATATATGTTTTGCTGGTGAAAACTTCGTAAAATTTTTGGATGCAAATTAGTGTATGTAATTTTTTTTTTATTTGTTTGCACCGCTACAGCTTTCTGCGCTGTCTATTTCCAAAATATCTCTGGTTCTATAATGTGTATACAGATAATTCTTATCTCAGAATCTTCCATTTTTATTTTTATTTTTGTTTGTAATTAATGCCACAAAGATTTAGAGAGTGTCTCTCTAAACATACGCTGTAATGTCCCCACTGTTTGGTAGGCAGATTGCATCGACAACGAGCAAACATTTTTTTCAGATATTCAAAATGTCACCCCCTCTGGACAGACTTTATGGTGAATGAAACAACAGAAAATGATTTATCGAATTTACTTTACCTCAGAACCACAGACAATGCGTGGAAGTCTGGAAAGTGCACCAGCTAACAAGTAGCATGCAAAAAGATAAGGATTCTCATCTGAATAAACCATGAGGAATAAACTAGTCATCAGGCTATAACGATTATATTCGGGTAAATGCTGCTACAAATTATTGATATGCCTACTATTTACAATGCTTTATTTTTTACTAATATTTTCCACCTAAATATATGTCGTATCCCATCACAACTATCAAGACCGTCAGACTTCAGCAATTCATAAACCGCGTGGATCGTAAATGAAGAATTAGCTCCCAGCAAGACTTAAATTCGTATCGCTTTTACCCCAGTGATTTGTTGATACTGTTCTATATCTCGAGTTCCTAGAGCTTACTGTTCAGTGAAACAAATCTGATCAAATTTCCTCATCTTTCCCTGATCATTCAGTACTATATTTGACGTAACTGTTTGTCTGTACACTAGTATTATTTGTAGTATTAAAATCATCTTTAACTACTGATAAGAAATACTGATAAAAATAAATAAATAACACAGTCTCTTACTGAACAACCATAGCTTCAAAATTCGAAGTCATGTAAAAAATATTCCGTCAAAAAAAAAATATTGTCAGAAAAAGTTTCATACATGAGATCAGTAGCGATTTCTATCGGAAAACATCTGAAATATAGCAAAATAAACATCTAGTAACTTTTCGAATTTTGGATATCTGGATGCTGATAATAGGTTTGTTAAAACAAGTCCCGAAATACGGGAAATAATTTTTTTTCGAAAAATCAAAAAATGTTCTTAAAAAGAGTTTAGTGGAGTACTGATGCTAATTTTCAAGTCTATAGATAAAACAATATGGTCAGGAGCGCTGAAACCCACAAACAAAGACACTAACACACGCATACATATATATATATACAAAAAAAGGGACAGAACCCTACACCATCTTTGATGACGAAAGACGATCGATGGTGAACAATTGTAGTAGTTCACGATAAGCCGAATATCTATTTGTAGATATTATTTTCTCATCGAACGTTTATCTTATGCAATCTGGTAATAACCTCCTTCGTATTTGAAAATGACTCATGCCTTTCGTCCTAAGTAAAAAGTGAAGTCATGACTTTTGCTTGACATAGAATAAAGCTGCAAGACAGCAGATGAGAAGGGTGCTCTGTGCGTCACGTTATAATTTTTCCCAATCCACAACGCGTTGCAATTTGAATTAATTCATTCCCGTACCTTTAGAAGAACCCAATCCGCCCTGTAATCCCCCCCATAGCAGGAAGGCATTGGTGCAAAGCGAATGCTGTCTACCTCGGACTTAAAACTCGGCCAGTCGATTCCAATTTTCGAGCTACTAACGTTTAGGCCACCTGCACAGCAGAGATATTAATAGTCACTTTCTGGTGTATACGGGCCAAAATGTTGTTTATCTAATATACGAACAAATGAGCAAACAACTTAATTCCGGCCCTCATACATCAGAAATTAGCGACCAATAATATCCACACTTAATGACCTCATCTTCTTTCAGATGCATCCAGAAGCTGGCACTGATTATTTGGCCAAAACAAAGAAGAGCAGCTAAAACCGTCGGTTGCTCTTGCTGAAGCGTAATTAAATACACGCCAGGTTGAACGGTCGGATCCAAGATTATCTGGACAGTTTCCAGAGCTAGCCGGGCTGGTCTTTCAGAACCAAACAGGAACATGTCAAAATTATGGTAACTTTTCCCTTGAGAGAACAAAAAACGCTATCAACGTGTTATGTAAGAAACTTGCAGAACACCAGGCGCTATTTATGATGAGAACAGCAAGGATGAGGTTATTGGTCCAAATAAATTGTAGAATAATACCAACAATTCATCTCATAATTTCAAGTTGTATTCATGATAAAAACAACAAGAATGATCTTATTCGTGCAAATAACTTGCTGAATAATGAAAATGATTCCACTCTGAATTTCAGAAAATATTCATGTATAAAAAAAACTCCCTATTTCGTTTATTTCTATTTTGACTAACGCAATGAGCCGATTAAAAAACGCAGTTCATCTAACTATAATCATTCTCACATAAGGACACCTAATTCCTTGCAAACAAACTTAATCGATTTCAAAATTGGTCTTGACATGATTTTCCCCGTTCCGAGAAGCACTGACTTTCGTTGCAGTTAAAAAAAAAAAAAAAACGAAGAGATTCTTTTAAATAGCGATGTCACCCAAACTATAGCGTAGTAAATTTTAGATCGTAAAACGCGAAGGGGGAACAGTATCAGGGCCGAGAATTACCTGACGACACTCTGAACCAACAGTTGAGTCAGGTTTACCAACACTGAAATAGAAGCATTGTCGCCTTTTTTTCAATAAGAGACACGTGACACGAGCAAGCGACCGCAGTGTAGAGTAATTAAGGAACAAAAATCGAAGCAAGCACGTCTCACACCCTGACTGACTGCTTGGTAGGTGCACGCGCTCCCGAGCGACGTTTCTATTGTCAATCAAACAAAGCCAGGTTGTATTCAAACTCGTCAATAGGATCTTCAAAAAGACGAATGCTCCTCCTTCCTCCCTTCCCCCCATCTCTCTCTCTCTCTCTCTCTCTCTCTCTATATATATATATATATATATATATATATATATATATATATATATATATACATATATATATTCTGAATAGATCAACCTATAGGAAACCCGAGCAGTGTCATTTTACCTCTGACGATGGAGGTGGAAGAGATAAATTTATTAGCTAACGTCGTTCTGTCTTTCTACCTGCCCGTCTATCAGTCTATGAGTTGGTCTGTTTCTTGTTTGTTTGTTTGTTTGTTTGTTTTGTTCTGGATGGGGGGGGGGGGTATTTTCAAACTTTTTTCTAGTTATCATTGCCCAACAAAAAGCGACAGAATTAACTTATTCATTTATTAGCCCTTTTTTTACATTTTTTAATTGCTCACACCGAATACGGCATGCTACCAAAAGGTTAGTCACATGACCTGTTTCTTTTTCTTTTTTCTTTTTACAAAATAACAGATAGTTCATTCTTCCATCATGATAAACAATAACAGGATAAAGCTGTCTTATGGTAATGTCTAACTGTTAACGTACTCAGTTCATTGGGTACCCGTTGATAAAATTCAAGAGTTAAAATGATTTTATCGTCCCTATATATTTGCCAAATTTTCATTTAAAAAAAGGCCTGAAAAAGTGATCAAAAGATGGTGTTTGACCAGAAATCATTACATAAACACACTATAAACGTCACATTACAGTAAATGGTCCAGTACAAATAATTTGGTAAGAACTGCTGTACGATGAAGTGCTCGAGAATTTCGATTAGAACACACTTTGTCCGGCGTAAAGCCAGAATATTGAAATCACAACACTAGTTAATTCAATTTACGAGATGAACGTACGAGCCATCACGCCTCGGAAGGCCTTCGAGGATACTAGTGAGGTGTATTAAAAGGAGGATTGCTCAAAGACAAGGTGTCTATTTTTCATTGGATTCTCTGATACTAATTTTTAGAAACAATTTTTTCCATAAGGATTTGATTTTCGTCAATCTTAGTCAACAAAAAAAAAAGAAAAAAATATGGTCAATGAATTATACGGAACTAGCTGTTTCCCACCCCAGGACCAGGATTTTAGATTGCTCTCATGGAAGGCCAATATTTTGACCAGATAGGATATTTAATATTCTGTTTGTTCCTAACTGAGATAACAAATCATGGGTTTGAATTCTTTTTCTCTGACACCTCTCCCTAGGTCCATTGAATATGCATAGCAAATTTGGTTGGGTGAATCTGACGTAAAGAGAAGTAGATGAAAATCAGATGATTAATATCGGGGTGAGCGCAAATAGAGAAAGAACTACTTAAGATGAAAACCAAATGTGTTCGGTCTATGCCCCTGTGCAGGTGTTGTTTTTGTTTAACAGAGAAACCGATGATTCTCACATATATATGGATGGTTCTCACATATATGGGTGGTTTCATACCCTTTGAGGAACATTTTGTCATTTTTGTGTAGAATATTCATAGCCGTTACACCATGAATATAAGTGATTGTATAGATACGTATCAATACTTGTTTCTAGACGAATAAATCATTTGCTTGTATATACACACATATAAGAGGATTTTTTCCCTTTGTATGTGGATATTACGCTTCTTAAACTCGGGTCAGAAAATTGAATTGCCCATATTGCATTTTGAGAAAAGATGCAATCACAGTGCAGGATTTTCGTCTTCAAAGAAGACAAGATAAAATTGGTGCAAGGTTATTAAAGTATCAGCTGTAAAGGAACTATCATAAATATTTTTTTCATTTTGATTCTCTGATATAATTCATTCAATTTATTCGATAAAATTTCAGTGTGAGTTCTTTCTAATATGATGCCCAAAAGCAATTCTATTATTACAAGAAAATTTTATGAAATTGATATTCATTTTCATGGCAATATATTTTGTTACTGATGGATGTAGAGAAAGAGTAACTCGTTGAAACACGCACACACACAAATATATATATAAATATATATATATATTTGTGATTACATATATATATATATATATATATATATATATATATATATATATATATAAGAATATAATCATGGGATACACCCTTCTATTACTGTGTATATCTGTCATTATTTCAATTCAACTCTTCGTCGTTTTTTCTCTTTTATATGTATTTATTTATACATATGTAATATCAATGAAAAATGGCGTGATCAATCACGTATAGATCGATTCTCCTGCCTATGATTAGTGTTATATATATATATATATATATATATATATATATATATATATATAGAGAGAGAGAGAGAGAGAGAGAGAGAGAGAGAGAGAGAGAGAGGGTAGGGAGATATGTCTTCAATTATGTATATATATATATATATATATATATAAATGGATATTTACCAATTTCATATAAAATCTTATGGATTCATATATATATGGATATTGGCAATGTCATATATATATATATATATATATATATATATATATATATATATCCTCTGCCAACAAATTTGATGCTCATTTACTACCTCTACAAGCTGTGTCATCGTTTGCTGTGTTTGATTTGCAACGTTATCACCGATGTTGACGTGTAGCAAAATCACTTGTCGACTTAATAAGTTCTTTTTCGTTCCGAAAATCGTCAGTTTTGGTTGGATCATCACAAAGCAACTCAGTACTGTGACATTTTTCCTGACAAAGCCAAACTATGTAATGGGCTATATCGGGTGCACTCAGTTCATTTGGAACATTTGCAAATATAGAGAAAGCTATCTTCATTCGATGTTCCAATCTTATAGCCCATAAGCAAACTAGGTCTACT
This sequence comes from Thysanoteuthis rhombus, assembly GCA_963457665.1. Taxonomy (NCBI): domain Eukaryota; kingdom Metazoa; phylum Mollusca; class Cephalopoda; order Oegopsida; family Thysanoteuthidae; genus Thysanoteuthis; species Thysanoteuthis major. The sequence goes on from OY735235.1 coordinate 21,040,580, forward strand.
TTGGGGAATATATACACTTGGAGCCTGCTTTAGAGTTGCAGTTGTCAATCTTGTCATATATATATATATATATGTATGTGTGTGTGTGTGTTCGTATGTAAGCACGCACACGTGTGTTTTGATAATACGTGGTAAATTCAAATATGAAGATATATATTTATATACATACATAAGTACATATATATATATATATATATATATATATATATACATATATATATATATATATATATATATATATATATATATATATATATATACATATGTAATTACTCATAAATATGCAATAAAAATGTTGCGATTATTTATATATTGTGCTTAATGAATATCCACTTAGTGCCCAATGGATTTAGCCCTGTGATAGTCATGGCTTCCCCTCAAAATAAACAAAACTTATCTAAGATGACATTTACTGCTGTTTACACCAAATATTCCAACAGGTCCATATTTCAAAAGTTCAAACATGCATCTTATTTCACAGGAATATGTTCAGAGTAAACAAAAAAACATTTTTTTCAACTTTATATTTAGTTATAGACATTTTCACTTTTTCGTGTGTGTATATATACCTGCATACAAGGATGTGTTTTTAAATGATCTTCCCTGAGTGTCCTTTTGTGGCTTGCAACCAATCAAATTTAGCATAATGAATTTCTTCACTGGGATCATGCTTTAAACCTGCGCTTACCTAGTTAGTTTCATGGATCATTTGCTACTCTAACAAGAGTTCTCCAGGGGTTTCTTTATTGTTGTCTTGGGTCAGTGCGAATTCAGTTCAGTAAATATATTCATTGTGCTTACTTTAGTACTACAGTTATCTAGCTAGATACATATTTGGTATACTAGTTTAAAGGAGAAAATTTTCTTGAGTGCTCCGGTATTGTGATCTTATACTAGTGCAGATTAAATTTCCGGATTGGTTGCTTGCTATAGAGCAGCAGTTATCGAACTTCTCGTGTATCATTTGCAAGTATAAAATATGATCTTTATTGATTGCCCCCTATTGTAGCATCACTAAATCCGTGCTAACATAGTAATATCTACTTAGTACTCCAAGAATATGATCTAATATCAGTGTTTGTTCTCTCCAGGGTTATCTTCAGTAGACATTTAATGTTGTTTATGACAAGGATTTAACTGGTGTGTATATTTCCAAAGATCAAACTAGCATCTCATATAACTGGGAAATCCCCACAAAAATACACCAGTCTGCGGTCAAAATAAAAGCAAGCAAAGATGAGGCAGCGTCTTTTACTTGGCTAATATTCCTAGACACCTTCAATCATAACTGTCATGAAAAATATCAACGTCTGGTATGGCTTGCTGGCTCGCAGGATATCAATGCATGTATGTGTCATGTGAATGAGTTGCACCAGTGGAGTTAGAGGGCTGTCAATTCGAATATCGACCACTGATAATGTTTCTTTTGATTTTTGAAACCTCACCACTCCAATTGTTTTCTAGAAGGGAAGTAAATTTGCAATATATATTAATGCTAAATTGGTCGCTTTGTGTATGCCAACATTCACCCTCATTTTTTTTTTCAATTCAGATTTTTTTCAGTAACCATCATCTTAATCACTGGAAGAGTCTGTATTAAAAAAATAAAAAAATCTTTCCCTTTTCCAGTAATCGCTGCTCGAAAATGGTGAGAGAAGTAACTTATTCGTTGATCACCTCTTTTTTTCAAAATCTCAATTGATCACCTCGAACACGGCATATTTCCAAAAAGACATTGGTCACGTAACTGTTTCTATTAAGTGACTAACCAGACCTGTTTATTTTATTTTTTTCGCTCTATAGAAAAAAACAGATTCCTTTTAATGTCTAAGAGTTCCCAGCAACAGCATACCTTTCACATTTTTGCAAATGACATTTTGATCTTCCCTGAAGACCAAAGACTCGAATGTAAATAGTTGAATATTCCAAAAAAAGAACAACAAATATCACCATCATCGTCATCATCAGCAGCAGCAGCCTTTTAAAGTCCCTCGTTCAGTAAAGATTTTTCCAGGATTCGCCACACCTCTCTATCATGAGCGTCACGTGGCTGTTATTTTCTGAACGTGTCTACTTCGACACACCGGCTGTATTTTTGTACATGTACAAAAATATTTGGGAATCCAGGTTATGAATCATAAGGTTCATCGGTTGTCTGACATTCTAGCAGCATGACCAGCCCATTGCCATTTCAGTTTCCCAATTGATTCCATAATATCGTGAATTCCTGTTTTTTTGGGGTTTTTTTCTCTCCATATGATGTTGAGCATGATTTTTCCCGGTTCACGTTACATGAATCTCAGTTTTAGGGCCAGTCTCCATGTTTCCGTTCTATGGGTGACTATTGATAGTATTCATTGGCTGAATACTCTTCATAAGAATAAAAGGAATTTATTGTTCTTGAAGGTTCAACTAGCCTTACCAAAAGTTTGCCATCAAAGAGTGATTCGTCGTGATTTCATGGTGGATCTGATGGAGATTCGTTGCCCTAGGTAGATGTAGTAGTCTACTTTTTTCACGTGTACGGTTTCGATTTTCGTCGCTGTGTCTTCGTCCTTGCAACAAACTTGTCTGGGTAGTCATTTGATTGAAACTGTCAGGTGAACAACGTCTCTTAGCAGCATATCGGGGTTGGGTGAAGAATTAAAAAATTGGAGAAAGAGATGATCAATGAATCAGTTCTGTCAACTTTTGTTTAGGCAGTGATCATTAGAAAAGACAGGATTTTCAAAGAGCAAGTGGGCACAAACTAAGGGATCAATTTAGAAGATACCTAGAAAATAAATCCACCCCCAAAGACCTAATCAGAGGAAACCACCAAAAAGAAAAAAAAGTGTTTTCCATGAGCATCATAAAAAGAAATGTTTGAATTTTCACCCTTCTACCTCTATTATTGTGAGCAGTACACATATGTACAACACCTGATAGACTGCTATAAAAACTGAAAAAACCTGAAATGACAATTCTGATACTTTCGAGTAAGCTTTTGTATATATGATAGATTTGTTATGGAAGTAGCCCATGCATTGAGTCCTGGCCACTGAATATTTCTTTACCTCCAATTATCAATAATTTTCTATGATAATTTTTCAAATGCATTTTTATGTTGCCGTTTTCTACGAGTGATGGTTGCATCGATTCTTGACCTCAGACAACCCTTCCGTTCCTGATGTTGGACGCATTTCTATAATAAGATTATTTCCAGGGCATTTCTATAGTGAATAACTATCAATTAGACATAAAATGGCAGTATTATATCGACGATGCATCAATGACCGTTTTCAGACACTCCTTTCCTTCTGGTTCTCAACGGATTTCTATTATAAGATTATTTCAAATGCATTTCCATAGTAGATATTTATCTTTCTAACCATATAATGAGCTTATGTGCCACTTTTCTGTTGGTTTGTCACTGACAGATCTCATTGGTTGATATACCTTCCTATTATGACACAACAATTTCGTCAGATATTGTGTCATACAAGCATTAAAAACTATAAAACCTCTGATCACACATAAAAAATAGCTCGAGTTGAATTGAGATGAGGAAAAACCTTTAAAATTAGATTACTCGAATTATCAAAGAGAAATTACACAATAGCTTTAGGTTCCTTGTTGCCGATCAAAACATAAATATAGCCTGCCATTTCGAACATGTTCATTCTGATTATACGTATAATAGCCATATTCTGTTAGTAACGCTTGTCTTCATTCTTAAACTCTGTCAATCTTTTTATTCCATGTTTTAATCCATTTCTTGAGTGAAATTTTTTCAATTATTTTTGCATAGAAGAATTTCAAACATATTTCTATACTTGAAGATTTTCTGTGATTCATATAATATTCTTACAGCTTACCTTTATTACGCTGACAATCTATTTTTTCTTATTTCAATGCCTACGCTTATGATGGTGAAATTTCGCAAAATTGTGGGGTAAAATCATAGAATTCCACATTTGAACACTGATGTTACTGTAGTAATTTTCACTGATTCATACACCGGCGAACAACCTTTACACATTGTTTTGATTGAATAACGTATTACGTGCAACAACAAAATCGAGAATAAGAACTGTCAAAATTGAAGATGCAAAACTGGAGGGAGTAGACCACTACATCTACTTAGGACAAAGAATATCTATAAAAACCACAAAAGACGAAAAAACCAAGCAGAGTATCACTATAGAATGGCAAGCCTACGGCAAAGCAAGCTCAACCTTCAAAAACAAGAAGATTCCATTAATCTTAAAGAGAAGAGTATACAACCAATGCATCCTCCCGATGGTCGCAAACTGACAACTATGCAAAGCACGCATGAGAGAATCATGCTCGACCTCACATAGAGAGATCACAAGACAGCACAATACACACAGAGAAAACAGGGGTCTTAAACATCATAGAATCTACCAGAAAACTCAAATGGCAATGGGCTAGTCATGTTGCAAGAATGGCTGACAACAAGTGACATTACATTTTTCAACATGGATCCTCGGAGATCATATGCAAAACCGTGACCGGCAGAATAGAAGATGGGTAGACAAACTAAACAAATTCAAAAAATACTGGTTCTGCGACGCCCACGATGGAGAGATGAGGATAATCCCAGGAAAGTTCGACGATGGACGATAAAAGACTGATGAAGATGAAATCAAACTGACGCAAAAAACTGTCAGTCTACGTTGTGTCAGTTTGTAGGTTAGTCTCTCGTGTTAGTTAACTCGCCGGTTGCCAATGTTTGTATCACGCGCACAGGCTTCACCAATGAAACTAAAGGTCAGAGAATTTCAACACTTTTTCCTTATTATGTCCAAGAAAAACGTTTTTTTTCAACAAATTTCCCCTATATAGGTTTCTAGATGAAGGAACCGAATTCACAGTGTAACTTTATGTAAAATATATCCATCAGTTTGCAACCGGCACCATCAGCGTTTTTTTTTTTCTTTTTTGTAAACTCTTTTCCAGTGATCAGCACCAAACAAGAGAAGTTACTTTTTCACACTTTTAAAAAAAAAATTATCTAATCATCCCACACATGGCATATTGATAGAAAAAGTTGGTCACGAAACCATTTCTCTAATGAGTGACTAACCAAAAGTGTACGTTTTCCCGATGATTATGATTATGATGAAGATCAAAAATTTCATTATCTTTCGCTACTTTTCTGTATTTTGGCGAACATTAAACGAAAATAAATTGGTCATATTCCACGCATAATTTCTTTCAAACGATTTTTGAAATTATACGTAATTTGTCTAAACACGCTACTAATTTCGAATTAAATTTTGTAGATAATAGCTTCGTAAATTGAATATATTTATCTTTAAACTTGTATAAAATAAGTGAGATTCACAATTTAATTTTCTTGGCAAATAACCAACGACATTTATGCTAAACAATTATGAATTTTTAACTTAATTGAATCAGTTCCGCTCAAATACTCCTTCCACCATATTTCAGAAAGTCATTCCCTCTTCCAATATTGTTAGACTGAAAAAACGCATGCCATTAGTCGTTGTTTGTTGAAAGATGCATATTCCAACAATTTGAAGTTTGTGGTCCCAATTTCTCTCTGAACCTCTAAAAAAAATATCACCAGAGGTAAGATATCCCCTGGCTGTTGACCACTTTACTACTTATTTCAAGTTCTTTATTGATTTTAGAGGATTGTGGCTTTTTGTACCAAACTCGCACCACCAAACTCACTGACCAAAATGTTTCATGAAAAGTGGATGAGTGAAGATTAGCTTAAACGTTCCAAATGTTTTTTTGCATTATTGATATCATTTTGTTGTTGCTTTCCCTATTACCATAACGTTTCGGTCGATATTTTTTACGGTCTTCTTCAGATGTACACTATTTTCGAAAGGGTTTTGTTTTTGTTTTTTTCTTTGTATAGTTATTCTATATGGATCGTATGTCAGCGGAGGTCATAAGACTAATCATCAGAAATGTTTGGGGATAACGACAAAAAAAAAACAAACCCCGAAAGAAGGAATAGTTCTAACATCATCGAATTGAAAAGATTGCTCTTCTAAATCTATAACAAGAGATCATTTATTGAACATAGTTACCAACCAAAAATTGGTGAGTCACTCGATGGAAATACTCATCTGACGAACGTCTTCTGTCAGCAGAAGGTGATGAATCGGAAATTTAAAAAAAAAAAGGGTGATCAATGAATTGCATCTCTTGCCTAATTTTTGGCCTTGATCTCTCGATGAAGTCCAGATTTTTTTTTAAATCAAGCTGCAGGATACAAACTAAGGGACTGATTCGGCATAAAACTGCATTATAAATCGGATCCCCAAACTAAAAAATATTCTTGGAGAGTTAGGAAAAAACAACAAAATATCAAGACATCATCAGTAGTCTTTCAACGTCCGTCGTTGGATGTAGTCCTTCACAAGGATTCGCCAAACTTCTCTATTGTGGGCGTCACGGAGCCAGTACTTTCTGAATTTTTTTAGTTCATCCTTCCATCTAGAATTCTACCGGCCTCGGTCGTGACTGTGGTCTCTGGGGGTCCATGTTGTGAGTTATGATGTCCATTGGTTGTCTGTCATTCTTGCGACATGGCCAACCCATGGACATTTGGGAACTGTACAATCCTTTTTTATCATTTAAAAGAATATTTTCTGTTAAATCCAAATTGCTGTTGTGTGTTTAATCCTGTCTTTGACACTACAAACTCGATATTTGTGGCTTTGCTCCAAATTAAGCTATGATTAGTCATTATCTACGTCAACTCACGTAGTGTGATGGATTAGAATATTATCTTTTGGACTAATTTATCCTCATCTGATGCTTATATTGTGACCCTATTGTCAAATTTCTGTAGCTCCATGAAAGGAGCAACCAGTCAAGATGGTTTCGGATTCTTCATTCTCGGCTCGTTTGTGCATGTGTGTGTGAGAGAGAGAGAGAGAGATAAAGAGAGAGAGAGAGAGAGAGAGAGAGAGAGAGAGAGTGTGTGTGTGTGTGTGTGTATGTGTGTGTTTGTGTGTTTGAATCATATTTTCGGGGCTAAAACCTTGAAAATTTGCATGATTATACTACTAAGCGTCATTTAGATTCTAAAAAATAGTCTTTTGCACCATTTTGGGATCTCTCAGGTCGTTTTTTTGGTATTTTTAAAGATTATTTGAGAAAGAAAGATCTATTTTTTGGATGTTTTTCTAGTTCTAGGGATGTGAGGTACATATGTTTGCTTTTTGTATTTTCATTTGATTAAGTACTAGTAATCATTATTCATTTTGACAATAATTTATTTCATGCTTCTCGTTGCAACAGCTTGAGCTGTCAATAAATTGGGCGGTCATTCATAAAGGAAAGCGCTTGATGGGACTCGAACTCGAATCACTTTTGTCTCGGGGGCTTAGTTTTCCTGCACCAGCATCACTGCAGATTCCAGTGCCAGAGCAAAACGATTGGCTGATCAAATACTCCCACATAAACTTACCCTTCATTTTCTCCAATCATTCGGCGCCATATTTGTTATTATTTTTTACGCACACTAGTGGTAGTTTATTTCTTGATTCATTTTTTCCCGATATTCAGACCCTCTACCAGACGAAACCAAACATAGTTGATATCTTGATTATTTGCAAATATATGTTGGGTTTTTTTATCATCGCATATTTCTTTTAAAAAGAACACAACCTTTTTTCAAATATACCAAAATCATCTTCATTTTTTCTTTAAATATTATACTTATTTCTTGTGTAAGAAAAGAACGACTTTTTTTACAAAGAGTTAACTTAACGGACGTAATTTGTTCAAGTAGCCAAGTAAGCAAGTTAAATAGAGAAGGTCGAGTTCATATCTATGTTATTGACTACCTGTATTGATGCATCAATTTATTCGGAAAAAAAAACCATCGTTTTCTGTTGTTGTTGTTGTTGTTGTTGTTGTTGTTGTTTTCTGGTGGTTTTCTTCGTCTCTAATTTTTCCCTTTTATTTTTCGTTCTTTTCTTCATGAGCATAAGCTAAACTATTGAATGCAGTCAGATATCAGAGACTGTCAAACAGGACTGTCACCCAAACCGTCTACATAGGTTTCTCTCTGTTTCTAAGTTAGTCTGTCTGTCTGGCTGGCTGGCTGGCTGGCTGACTGGCTGGCTGGCAGACTGGCTATGAATCTATCACACGTACTGGCTGCATCAATAGAACTAGAGGGCTGAAATTTTCAAAAATTGATCACCATTGTCCGCCTGATTTGTGTTTTTTTGTTGTTTTTTTTTTCTTAGACTAACACTTTTTTGGTGAGCACTACTCAAAACTGAAGGGATAAGTAACATTGATTGATCACCCTTTTTTCCATTTTTTCCAAACTGATTGGCTCCAAGCGGTATGCTACCAAAAACATTAGTCACAAGACGGTCTCTTTTGAGTAACTAACCAGAGCAATTATATATATATATATATATATATATATATATATATATATATATATGTATTTTTTTTTTAATTTTATTTTTATTTTTATTTTTTTTTTTTTGCCCAATCACTCAGACACTTGCGTACGTAAGAGAATGGGTTATTGAAAGACGAACTCGTATTTAATGTACAAGAATCGTACATAAGAGAGTTGCATAACGAGGGAAAAAGGAGAATGATGAACTGCAAACAAAAAATACAAGAGAAGATTGAAGGAATTTCCAGGAATGTGTTTGTTCTCTTGCCAGTTCTTTTTTTTTTTTTTTTCTATTTTTGTCGATGTGCAGATTTTTTTCAGCGGCCATTTTTATTAGCTATAAAATATCGAACTAAACAGGGAGGAAATGAGGGAGGGGACTATTAGAATTCGTACTTATGTAGCGAAAAACTCATATATATATATATATATATATATATATATATATATATATATATATATATATACATATACAGATTTGTATGCTTATGGAGAGCGAGGGGAAATAAAGACAGAGACATAAGTATAAAAACAGGATAGATTTGGACTGAATAAACTCCAAAGATAAATTGGAGTGACTGTGATATATATATATACATATATATATAAATATATATGCATGTATGTGTGTGTGTATGTGTGTGTGTGTGTGTGTGTATATATATGTACATGTGTGTGTGAAGTATAAATTGCGTTATATTATATAGCACGATGAGATGATCTCCTGTGGTTACATGGTTAATATGGCATTCATCCGATATAACATAAATAGAATAAACGATCAAAGAAAATGGGGCTGCAGCAGAAATCGAACCTGCCATCGAAAGGGTAGCCACTACAACGTAACGATGCTCTCACCATTCAGGTAAACAGCTGCCGCTAAAGCAAAGGTCAAAATGACCTTTTTCACGTCAAATGTCATCTTGTTTATTCGCGGTGTATTTGTTCATTCTATTTACGTTGTCTTGGACGAGTGATATATCAACTGTGTAGTGTCGGGAGATCGACTCAAATAAGTTTTTATATAATTTGATGCAATTCAGAATCTATAGAGCAGGACCAAAGATGTCCAACTCTCAACATATATATATATATATGTGTGTGTGTGTGTGTGAAGAGACTGACATGAAAAGATGGATGACGAAGTTATATATACGTTTATACATATATATATAGAGAGAGATACTGATATATATATATATATATATATATATATATATATATATATATATATATATGTGTGTGTGTGTGTGTGTGTGTGTGTGTGTGTGTGTGTGTGTTTATGTATACATACATAGAGACGGACAGGCAGACAGACAGGCAGACAGACAGACAGACAGGAAGGGGTGAGAGTGATACACACATGTGTTACTGCACTGCCAAGTTGCTTTAAAATGGAAATAACTGAAAACTTACTACTGATTCGTTATGTTTATGTTTGGTTAGCTGAGTCGACATTAAAAAATTACTCGTAGACATTTATACAAATAGAACGTACACATAGAATTGCACGGTGAAATACCTTATTGTGAGAATTAAGATGCAAACACGCATACACATGCGCTCCAGGCAACCTCTTCATAAATACAGAGACGTACAATACGCAAATTCCCTCGCTGTTGTGATAGAGTGAAATATACAGATTCACTCACAGTTATAGTAAAATTTAATTAACAAGCATTCGTGACTAAATATATACCAACTTCTACATCTTTATTGTAAACAAACAGTTTTAAATACGCAAGTCATTGCAATTATCTCAAATGCTGTCCATCATTGGATGATCTGCGTGTGTATCTTTATATTTATCTCAGCCTGTTCATTTGTATCTACCTGTCTATACACATGTCCCCCTCTCTCTCCTCCTCTTTCTCTCCCCTCCCCTATGGATAGCAGACTTGTTTCGAAGACTGAATACCTAGTGTAGTGAGATCGTCGCTTAATCCCCCACTAATATGCCCTTGTACAAAACTAATATATAGTTTTATACTCAGTATAATCTGGTGCAAGAACATTTCAGCGAGGATTAAACTCACTACCCTTGGCATTTAGTCCTCAAGACGAATTTGCCATCCATGTCACTACGTGATATCTCATGTATTAGATAATCTTTGATTAATCTAGCAAGGCCACAAATGTTAGGTACCTAGTTATCTAATGAGTATCGAAGTCACTACTGGTGTCCATACCCTGTTTGAATAGCTAGCTATATATTGCTTTATAACGTGATACCCTTATAATAGTTTCTTTTTTCTTTCAACTGTGGTCAGCTTAGAAAGGTACAATGACACATGAGTAGAGTGATATTGGGATCAAACTCATAATACAAGTGAATATGTATACACACACACACACATATATATATATATATATATATATACACATATATATATGCATATATATGTAAGTATGTATATATATATATATATATATATATATATATATATATATACACACATATATATGCATATATATGTATGTATGTATGTATGTATGTATATATATATATATATATATATATATATATATATATATGCATATATTTGTATGTATATATATATATATAAACAGAGAGACGGTGGAGAGAATGAGTGGGAGAGCATTCGACGATTTCACAAGCATTCCCATGTATATCTGATACAGATAAAAAATAATAAATCAAACGAAAATCTCAATATTGCCATTCATTTCTCATATTACCGGATTATCAGATTATCCATAATCCATACAAATAATCATTCCCATCATCATCATCATCATCAGTAACAGCATCCTTTCAGCATCCGTTGTTTGGCCAAGATCTTCCCCAAGAATCGCCAAATTACTCTATCGTGGGCATTGCAGAGCCAATACTTCGTCTATTTTGTCATGCAATCTTATACTTTGCTGGCCCCAGTTTCGTATGTGATCTCTGTGGATGCATGTTATGATTCGTTGTGCTCAGTGGTTGTCCACCATTCTTCTGGAATGGCCAGCCCGGTGCCATTTAGGTTTTCTCTTATGAATTCTATGATATCTCGGATACCTGTTTTCCCTCTTTGCATGGTTCTAAGTTCAATGGTCTGTCTTTTGGTTAGGTTCCTTTTTTCAGCTCTACTGGTGACGATCATGTGGTATAGGCTACCACTAATGGCAAATGGGAGCTACCGACAGAACGATATAATGGCACAAGGTTTTCTCAGTGATCCCCCGACCTTTCTCGCTGAAGCCAACGGCAGAGTCACATCAGAGGAGTGAGCGCGGTGCTCTAAACAGAAGTCATTCTTGTGCACGCATTGTTGATAAAATTGTCTTTCCCGCATTGGACGAGCTGGTCACTGTTGGCCTTGCACCTAGCGTGGAGTTCCCTCGTTCAAGAGACCGAACTTTGATATTCAGACCATCACCTTAAAGTGCTGAACGAACTATAAAACTTTTTAACATGTTACAGATAAGTTTAACCATCATAAAACTGATGCAAGAGCGTAAATGTTTAATTACAAATATTATATCTGTACCTCACATAAATTGATAACCTCAGCTTGTGCATGTATGAGAAATAATTACGTAAGAATTTATCTAAAATTATCTGGAAAAAAAAGACCCCTCATATTAAAATTATCTAAAAAAGATAGAATATTTATCAAAGATTATCTCAAAAAAATATATATATATACCAGCTCGAGATTGGTGCTTGTTTGCCAAAAATGACCAAAGAGACCCCAACGATTTTTTTTTCTATTGAACAAAAATCTTTTTTGTGGTGTGCCCATTGGTATACTCATGCTTATTTTCAAGGTTGTAATCACAAAAATACGACCAGGTGCGCCTGGAGACAAACACACACACACACACATACACATACACACACACACACACACACACACACATAAACTAACCAAGACAAAAGAATCTGCAACTAAATTAGTTGTTAGCTAAAGCCGGCCATTTGAAGGATTACGGTAACTGGATAACATAATCCATCTAAGTCAAATTTTATTCATTGTACTAATATTTTTGATTAACGTTTTCCTGGCCAAATGGAACGAACTCAATCACTTGATCACCGTGTTGGTATAATCCGTGACGGCCGGGTTTATGCGTGATAAGCATGGACAGTATTCACAATTGAATTTTATTTAATTTCCGGAAGACGTTTATTATTCCTATATCGAATCATTAAGTTCAAAACCGGTTATAATCTACGACCCACTTAAAAAACACATACAATCGCATGAACAAACACTCACACACACACTTACAAATGCACACACACACATGCAAGGACACACTTGCACACATACATGCAGACGTACACACATATACATGAGAATGTTCGATTGGTAATTTTGTATTTCTGAATATGGAATAAACGTTCATTTTTAAGAGACAAAAGTTGATTTTCTTCATGAACTAAATCATTTGACTCATCGATGTCAAAAGCTTTTATATACTTATATATATATATATATATATATATGTATATATATATATATATATATATATGGGTTAATGGAAATTCTATAGCCACACTGAAGAGATGTAATACATCGAAACATATGTGATATATATATATATATATAGTCTACAGCCACATATATGTTTCGATGTATTACATCTCTTCAGTGTGGTTATAGACTTTCCATTAACCCATCCATGCAGGATTGAAACCTTCGCTTCAAATCTGGAGATCGATATCCTACCTCTGAGCTACAGAACTGGACAGTCAGTAAGGCTGAATTTAAGCGATATATTCATTTAATCATAAATCTTCCATCCATCAGAGTGCTCTTTTCCTATGGAAGAGCATTGCACGTATATATATATATATATATATATATATATATATATATATATATATATATATATATATATATATATATATATATATATATATATATATAATCTGGTAGTAAAATCACGTCCAAATTTGAATTTTAGTTGAACCACTAAAACGGTGACACAATTGATAAAAACATAAAAACGATTATGTTTTCATGGTATATCACACCATGGGAATATAATTTCAGGATACAGATATTTTTATCCTGGAGAACCTCCACATTTGAGAGATAGACGTAACACAATCTCACTATTCCCATTTCTACATGATCCCTGATACAAGGAAAACTAACATATTGAAACTAGCGTTCTAAAGACCCGAACGAAATATAGAATATATTAACTCAAGTCCCATGAATATTTGTTCCGTATAAATAAATTTGAAAAAAACACATACATTAGTATGAATACTCAAGTATAGATATTACAACAGTATATATTTCAATCTAATTTTTGTTTTCTTGTATCAATATTTCTAATTAAGCTTTTCTTGATCAAATAGATTGGGAGTGACCAATTGATTACTTTGCCGTTGCTTTCACATAATCTAACTTCGTTAGAGTTTGATTTTGTCTACACATCATTTCTTCTTTCTTTGAATGGATACAATGTCAAAATAACAAAAGTGACCCAAGCGATATAAATGCATCAATTATGCTATTGATTCACCGGACTTAAGAATTGGCTTGAACGATTGAGCAACAAAGATGGCGGCCAGGTTAACGTTCAATCAGTCCAAAGTACATTTAGAAAAAAATACTAAAGGTTTTATTCTTTGACAAAAAAACTATAATCATTTGTATGCAAATTTATTAATATTTATGTACATCAATTTAGCTGTATAATTATGACAGTTTTTACACAATAATTTATTTTTTGATACAATCTTCATCCTTGGGATTTATTCAGTGTGAATATTATGCAGTTAGATTTCCATACCAATATTCAGCTAATATCAACAGATCAAGCAACATACTTATTGATTTATTCTCATGAAACGGTCTTGAACTTTACGACCAGCATTGAAACACACAGACGCGTGCGCACACATACATACACATAGACACACAATAACAGAGAAAGAGGAGAAGGAGAAGTGAGAGCGAGGCTTAGGTTATACATTGTCATCATAAAATTTATTCAAAAGTGACAAATCAAACTTATCCTGAGTTTTAAATGGATTATATAAAAAAATGAAAATATACTTTTTTGCAAATGATGCAAATAAGTAAAATCATTGGAGCACCCCACCGTGGTGTCGCAGATAACAAACCACAACTTTGCTAGGAATGTGAGTTCGATTCTCGACACACGTTGCTTTGGGCAAAACTCTGGCTGTATTTTCAAAGATATCATTTATGTATAGGTATAAGTATACACAAAAATTGCCCTCTTCCACTTTATATATATATATATATATATATATATATATATATATATATATAAATGTATATATATACATATACATATATATATATATGTATATATATATATATAAATATATATATACATATATATATATATACATATACATATATATGTACGTACGTATGTATGTATGTATGTATGTATGCATGTATTTGTGCGTTTGCGTTTGTGTTGAGCAAAAAAGTACAAATATATTTATAAATATTTCTGTAGAGAATACAGAAAGTCGTGCCGTGGGAATATTCTTCTTGATTTAATTCAAATAATATCTTTGATGTTTGGAGGTACAAGAAGAACTTTATCAGAGGTAGCATGATATTTTGGCCATACGATTTATAGTTGTTCATTTTCTTATTGGTCTAACGACTTGAAATGCAGCATATTATAGCAAGTAATCAAAAATTCTCCTAACACGAAAAGAATGACAGTCTATTGACGGATTCCCGTTAAAGTCCTCCCCTTTACTTGTATGGAGGACACAGGTAACGCAGCAGAGAGATACCATTACTTTCTTGGCAATGAAAATTAATTTCCTTTGCGAAACTTTTAAATACGAGCAGAAAATTATTTGGAATTAGAGATATTTTTGGAAAATTTCTATGCAAAATTTTTTTTTTTTAAATGGTCGGTTGTTTATTTATCATTTTATTACATGTTAAAAGTTTTTATTACGTGACGAAGAATTATTGATCGCAGAAGACAAAGGCCCATGAACAACGATTCGAACGCTCGTGGAGATCCTAAATCTGCAATAGCAACCCTATCACGTCATTTCAAGGTGATAAGGGAGGTTAAACGATTGGAGAGACTGGTCTTACATGGATTTGATGTAATTTCCTGATAGACTAGACCCCAAACCTCTCAACTGGCTGTCTCTGAGCTTATAGAATTAGAATATGAAATCTTGCTGGATTCTCCATATATAACTGACATTTTTCCAACAGATCATTTCAAAAATTTTTCTTTTCATATCCATTATACAGAAAAGTTGATAATAGGGAGCCCATAACGTATACTAACTGAATTTGAGATCACTGCACCTAAATGATTTAGTTGTATTATCATAAGAGGATATTTCAAAAAAGTTTCATTACAACGATTGGGTCATATTTCATTACTTCAATAACAATATCGATTGTTTTTGGTTATTTATATCATCACTAATCTCACTATTGAAAAAAAACGACATTTCATATGATCATCAGCACTAGCAGCATTTTCTAATAGTCTGTCGTTGGACATAAACGTTTCCCAGGATTCGTCAAACCTTTTTACCATGGGTATCGTGGAGCCATTATTTTCTGAATTT